>BNST01001733.1:0-600000 GCA_019650275.1 Xylocarpus granatum | reverse complement strand
CTATATATTAACAGCCTCAACCCAAAACTTCTTTGGCAACCACTTGTCATAAAGCCAGCACGGAGTCATCTTCATAATAGTTCTATTTTGCCTCTCTACAACACCATTTTGCTGAGGAGTATAAGGTGCAATCAGCTAGTGTTTAATGCCTACATCTTCACAGAACTTGTTAAATCTTTCCGTGGCATATTCAGTTCCATTATCACACCTAATCACCAGTATTCTAGATCCACTTTGAGTTTCCACCCAAGTTTTAAATTTCAAAAGATTTCAGCGACTTCATATTTAAGTTTCATAAAATAAATCCAGTACATTCTTGTATTATGATTAATGAAAGCAAAATAATACTTACTGTCATTCAATGATGGTGCTTTTGAGGTCCTCACACAGCTGTGTACTAATTTTAGCCTTCTAGGCCTTGTTCTGTCCAAAAGGAAGCCTTGTCTGCTTCTCATACCGACAGTCAGCACATGTAGAAAGCTCATCCTCTAAAATAAAAGTGCCCCTATATCATGTGCCAAAGCACTGCACTGCTATCTCTTTTGTGCACTACAGCCTACTCTTCTTCCATTAAATTCAAGGCAAAGCTTTTATCCTTTATTTGAACTTTGAACACCTCCCTACTTTCTACATCTTTAATCATCAGTTTTTGTCCTCAAATAACCCCTTATAGTCCTTTTCCAACAACTGACCAATACTGAAACATACAAATACTTAAAAGGTTTTGATTAATTTCAGGAACATACAAAACATCAGAGATTAATGTCAAACCTGTGTGGCTTTCAATTGCCACTGTTCCTTTGCCTTTTACTGCAACGTATGCTTCATTTCCAATTCTAACTTTAGAAATAATTGTTTTGTTAATCTCTCTGAAGAGCTTTGGATCATAAGTCATGTGATTGGTACAACCATTGTCTATGGGCCAACTTTCTGTGGAGCTGCTGGTGGCCAAGCATGATACCACAAGCAACTGCTCCTCTTAAGGTTGATTCTCAGTAGCCTTGGCCTCTTGTTGCTGCTGTTGAGACTTGCACATCCTCTTTAGGTACCCTAACTGACCACACTTGTGATATATCGCATTTGGCCTCCATCAAGGCTACTTTTGCAAATGATTTCTTTTTTTTTACAATAGGGGCAGGGTGGAAAGACTTGAGTATCGTTGCTCACTGTACAAAATGAAATAAGTAACATTTAAGTACTTTGCAGTATTATAAACAATGTACTCACTGTACATCAGCTCAGTAGCCTTGACATTTGATGGCACTGGTTATCCACGAGAAACAATGATATCATCTCTCCACTTAACACATTCAGATTCCTTGGGTATTTTCTTGCCAAGTCCTTTATTATAGTGCTTTCCCTCAGGTAGTTTTTCCAAACAATGAACACAAGAAATAAATTACTAGGGAGAAGAAATGGCATATTTCACATACAATACATGGCATAATTATTTTTCTCATGGGTCACAAGCCACAGCAAGCAAATTTTAGAGTAAATAAAACATGTCCAAAAATGCAAGGAAACACTACGTTACACACATTAGTTATCACTGTTATAGGAGCGCATTAAATGAGTGTCTAAAGTATTTTTTAAGACACTAGCCTCATCAAACTGAATTTGCTCTTAAAAACCCATGAGATGACACCAGTAAGATACCCATGACAAAATACTGGTGAAGCTTAGCTACTAGAAGCTTCAAATAGCAAGAGACCTTAAGACTAAATTAATTTGACATTTGCAGAATTAAACAAAACCAAGCACCCTACAAACACCAAATGTCTTTGCCTTCTTGAGTTCATAAACCTCCCACAAGGCCACTTCACTCAGAAGCATCAAGCCCACAGGACATGCAGAATAGTAGGTAGATATCAAATGTCTTAGTGTGTGAGCATGTGTGAACATTGCATGTGCGTGCTCGCCCTAACACATATAGGGGGATAGAGAGAAAGAACCATGTAGCCGGTTGCTGGTGCTTCAGGAATGGCTATTCTGAGTCCTTCGCTAAGTATTCCCACACAATTTGTCAACCGAGAACCGGTTGAATAAAAACAAAATGACACTTTCATGTCTAATCCCATTTATCAAGTTCCCATGCTCCAATGACTTCTCACAAACCTAAGGTTCAGCATATTGCATAAGAAAATCAGAAAATGAACTTCAGTGCAGAGATTTTTTTTCCTTTTTAAGCCTCTTGTAGATTAGTTGCCGCTTACCACACTAGGAGCAAATTTATCCAATGAAAAAGAAGGTGACAAGGAAAACTTTTTCATTTTTTAGCTATTTTTTCCCGAACAAAGAGAAAAAAAAACCTACAACTGGTTAAGCTTCTGTTTAGACCATCCAGCACCAAGTTCAGAATGCCAGAAGCATTAAATTGAGAGAAGGAAACAGCAATAGTGCATAATCAAACAAAACAGCAGGATTTTAAGTTTATAATGAAACTTAGCAGAAACAGAGGCCTCACCATGTTATAGTTGAATACTTAAAACAGCTTTCGTTTAGATGTCAAGTGATGAAGTGATGTTTTGCTTCAGGAGTTTTTAATGAGGCAACCACAAGAAATGTGAACTTTGCATCAAGTTACATTCTCAAAACCCAAACATAAAGGATTTGTTGTTGAAGGAACTTCAAAGTGTAATTGTGCCATGGAAAGGGAGGTACATTGTCACATACGAGAACTTGAAAAACTTGAAGTTGACAGTGAAAAGTTTAGAATTTTGAAACAATGACGGTTTAACCCATCCAATTTAACTCTCAATAAAAGCTGAACATGCCATAATATATTTTAAGCACACTGCTACAGATACAAAAATAGTTTATTCTAAATTGGAGAACCAATTGGAGTTCCTTATAAGGATCTATTTAGGACATCATTTATAAGAATTAACTATAGCTTATGAGCAAACTGATTAACAAAAAACAAAAGATAAGAAAGAAAGCACTCAAACTCATAGATACCACAATACCTTGAAAGATAATGATGAAACAGAAGAGAAGTGTGATGATCATGGCAGATAGGCTACTACAGCAATTTGATGCCTTTGCTGTTTTCATTTTCTTCAATGCTTTAATTCTTTCAGTACTGGCACGCTTTCTCATTGCAAGCTCAGCAATCTCCCATTTCCTGACTTCTGCATGCAATGCATCATAGAACAGCAAAATTTTAAAGGTTTACAAGTTTAACTAATAAAGGTACATGCACGAACCAGAATACAAGGTACGCACACAAGCCCAAATACAATGAGATTTTTTTTAATCCCTTGAAGGAGAATGTTATTCAAGCCATAGAAAATCCTCACTTTCTTAGGGCATGAGTGTGATATTTAATAATGAGATTAAAATAATGGTAAAATTAATCAGGACCTTTAATCAGATATAGCTTGACTTTTTAGAATATCTTACACCTTTCCTCTATTTTATTAACTACCAGTCATTGATCCAAGCTCCAATCCATTCCAATTATTATCTTGGATTTCAAAATTAAATGCAAATGGACCAAAAACAGAGGGACAAACAGATTTGATACAGAGACAATTAATCAATTTTATAAAGGAAGGAGGAAGCAAGAGATTATCAAATCAAAAATCAACAATGGTAATCGGGCAAAATGTTTTAACAAGATAAGGGGAAACTAATTTGCAATAAGGTGATATCAATCACTGAAGCCAGCCGCATAAGAAACAAGAGAGTTTCAAGAAACGCAAATATATCAAGAAAGTGTCCAGAATATCCATCTCTACCTTAGACTTAAAATCATCTTCATTCCATATAACATGTGGATGAATAGAAAGAATCACCATAAAGAATCTATTGCTGGCATCAATAACCTGCAAAAAGATACACACACACACACACACACACAAAAGCCATCAATACGCCACTAAAATCTCTTTGGTAATGCAATACAAAATAATCTTGAGAACCCTAATTATTCAGCATAGCACCAAGTAAACAAAATTTTTAAAGATAAATACCCTTTTAGAAATTAATTTTGCTCAGTTTTCCAGGCGGCATTTCTAACATGTTAATCTTGAACTCCATCATAGAAGCTTTGTAGAACTCATTTTTCTCTTTTAGACTAAATTATTCAAGATAACTATGTATAACATAAAAAGAGGAGATATGGTTTTTTAAACCTGTATGTTTCCACATTAAAGAGCATCTTTATTATTTGTAACAGGGGAGGAGCAAGTTGGCTATCTGCATCGGTCCCTTGTTTTTCGATACCTGTCTGTTAATGTCATAATCCTGCAAATACCAAAAATAACAGTATGAAACAAGCAACCATAAACGAAAATTGAAGCATTCAAACCTGAGTGACAACAGAAAGAAGAGAAACTAAGCAGTAAAATATCCAATGGGGAAATTTTTCCCGGTTTCTTCTGGAAATTTGTTTCTGTTCCCAGCTCCCACAGTTTCTGACCAAACATTTGATGAATTACATCTGCTTTTGAAAACTCATCCAGTTTTCTTCCACCAATCTTGTTATTCCCAGCTCAACCCCATTTGTGAAAAACATAGCAATCTGGCCCTTTATCATCTTGGGTAATTTGCAGGGTATGGCAACTTCACATAGCAATCAGATAAAAGCAGGAATTCATTTGGTTGAAAAAACTTAGAAAAAAAATAAACATCAAGACAGGAATTCACAAAAGCAAAGCAGCGCATGTCCAATGCACTACAGCATTAAAAACATATCTTAGGCCAAAGTCAATATATATACATATAAATGTGTATGTATAAACATTGTTCAGAACTAAGAGCTCATTTCATGAAAGTAGAAGTTTGTCAAAGTTCACTACCGCAAGTTTTAATACGACATAATTTCAAACAAAAGGTTTAGAACTTAAATGCTACCAGATGAATCAACTTATGGATTACATGATTTAGAATTCACCGAGTTTAAAGCTTCACCATATGGCATCCACCCCATGAACAACAGAAACTGTGGCTTTGACTACTCTTCCAGGAACATATATTACTTAAATCATAACTTTACACAAACAATTTATGTCCAAGACAGTTTTAAATTGACAATAAATTTTACAATATGCACGAACCTCCTGCCTTGCACCATTGTAAAAACATTAAAGTTAAATGTAAGAGGCATGTAATCATTTTCTCTGACAAAAAGACACTGTACAAATTAGAACATACAACAGCAGTTAAATTTCAGCCTTTTGCTGCATAAGATTTGCTTCCAGGTCCTCTTACATAATCACTATAGACTCTACAGCCAAATTAGCTAATGCCCTAAATTACTCATTAATGGGTAAACCATCAGATCGAGGCAATTCAGTTTTAACTCAGAAAAAGCCATAACCAACATCCAAAAATACATTAAAAAACCAAAGGTGAAAGACAGTATATGATCGACCCACTTGTTAACACCGGTTGATGAGTCAGACATGTTTAAAGTCGTGTTATAAATGCTTTTTCCATTCTCAAGAATGTGACTGTTATCATGCATTCCAGATCATCCAGAACTTCTCCCAGAACTAAGCAACTAGTATTTGCAGATTGATTTAATAAGCAACGAGTTACACAATGAATTCTGTATTCTCTAACTCTTCAGTAATAAGCCCATGTGTCAACAGGAAATTAATTTGACCCAAAAATTCAACACATGAGATACAAACCTTCTTGATCTTCGCATGAACCAGTCCACCACTTTCCTCTTCTCTTCCATTCTTTCTGCAGAGTGACCCCCTAAGAAACGAATTCAACCAAAAACTTTATTCAGTGATATTTGCAAACTGCATTAATTAAACATCTTCAACTACAATTTAAGCATTAGCATATACAAAATAAAAAGACCGCATGCCATGGATTCCTCTGGCAATCTCAAAATAGAAACTCCCAGATCTCTCAAACTTTCGCCCTTTGACGTAGAGATGGGCTCTTAGCATCTTGATTTGCAGCAGGGTTGCTGGATGATGGTGAACGCAGGACTCGAATAGGTTTTTAACTTTTTTATGATTTAAACCACTGCAACCAACATAATAAAACCAAAAGCTAAAGTTTGCATGCTTTAACATATCACATCCACCTAACATGAATGCCTGTTTAAAATATTGGTTATTTATTTCTTCTAGGACTTTCCACTTCTCTTTAAGGGTTCTGGTTTGCGAGTAGAATAAGAACACTTGCTCCATGCCGACTGGTAGTCATGGCAGTTATAGATGCCTGCAGAGTAACGAAGAGAACCTGAACATATCGGGAAGCTACCAAGTGCTACAAACATCATCCCATCAATGCCATACAAGAATTACAACGTTAAAACCTGGTCAAAATTCAATGTATGGATTGAAGTTTAAGAGAATAATGATGGGGCAGCAATGATGTATATCAACTCAACGGTAATTCATCAATCAAACATGCGTGCATATGCATGTACGGAAATAAAAAGAGAAAGAGAACATCACAAGAAACCTTGATACCTGATGATTAATGAAAATGAGAATACCCAAAAAAAAAGGATTTTTGAACATTTTCTAAAAATGACAAAGAAATTACCAAGAGTCACACAGCTCAAGTTACAATCTTGTTGAATCTTGGCCATTGGCTTCAAGCATTTCACACAACTCCGCCGTTGTCACAAGTTTTTTAAGATCATACTTTAGAGCCCACAGTTCTTTGGTCTGGACTTCCCCTTTTTTTTCCAACTCAGAAGCACGTCCATCTGGCATGTTGTTTGACCCTACAGATGCAGCCCTGCTTGTTGACACATATCCTTCAGACTTAGCAACCTTTGAGCTTTCAACACCACTAACAATTTTACATTTTGATACTGGCTTTCAAAGTTGATTGCAGCGGCGGCATTTCTTTATATCATCGTGCATTGGTTTTGGCACCTGAGACAACTAGTAAAATGAGAAAGAGAAGAAATCAGCAAGCACTGCAGCATGGAACAACCTCCAACAGTGACAATATAAACTTCATAGCATCCTTAGCAGTGGAAGGAATGTTCTTAACCTGGGCCCAAACAGCTCCCTGATCAGAAACTGAGAGGTTTCCCCATCCAGACCACTTCTCCACTTCAGTAGACGAAGACATTTGCAAGAAAACAGTTTGCAAGGTGCCATGCTAATTCTTTAGCCCCTTGACCGTCGGGCTTGGCTGATATACTAACCTAAGAATATAAATAACATTTAAAAAAATATATCAAGTGACATTTCTGCATTACTAGTTACTTCAAGATGATATCAATAACTATATATCAATTAAAAAATCTATTAGTTTAAATCAAGTTATATATTTTTGACTTCCACAGGCTTTCATGAGTTCTGATACTACAAACCACTCAGATTCCGACTAACAGCTACGAGTCGTCACTAAGTTTATAGAACTGGTTTATAAAACAGAAAGCTTGAATATATACATTTAATCCACGGATAGGAGAACTGAGTATGAAAAAAATAAATAAAGAAAGAAAGAAGAAGAAGAAAAACACCTCCCCCTTCAAAATCTTTTGGTTACAGTGCCTGCACGTAGAAAAGAAGTTTGAGAAACCTTAATACGACACTCCATAGCAGCGGTAGCAGACATATCTGAGGATCAACTGCCGCCGCCCTCCACATACTTTGTAATTTTTTGTTGATCTTCCCATCAAAGCGATTCCATCCCTTCAACATCATCAAAGCTAAAAGCACAACAAAGACATAGAAGTTAGTAATTGCCTAATTGCAGTATTTACCACGATCATTGACTGGATTTTACAGCAGAGAACTTAAAGAATACATACAATTTTATCTGCTTGGCTTTCCTCATTAGAAAGTTGGCACGGTTCCACATCCAGTTCAGAAAAGAAATGCAAGTCAGGAAGATCATAATACATCATTAAATGAAGGAACACAGTGATGCGCCTTAGGGAGAACCAAGACATTTCCATATTCTTAGTAATGCTATATACAGTTGTCCTTAGAATTTATGCATGAATTCCAATAGTTGAAAATAAATATTACAAAATACTCAAAATTAGCACAAGCAAACCAGCTAAAAAATTGTACTTTTTTGTGAACAAACGCATAAGCAAGAAAAGCCAAAACATTAACAAAATACAAACAAACAAAAAAAAAGAGAATTTCGCAGTAACATGCAATAACAAACAGCAAGATTCCAACTGGAGACCACAAAACGCAAATAAGAATGGAAACGGAAGGGCAAAGTGGGGAATGCGCGAACAAGCCAGCATGAAGCGGTCGAATTGGGAGGACTGAACTATTTTGCCTAGCCCGAGGGCTTCCTTCTCAATGCTACTGTTGCAATTTCTGGAAGATGATCGCGCTGAATTGGCGTACTCCACCTTCATTACTCCGTCTAGCTCTTCCAACTGTCGTTAGTCCGTCAAGCTCGCCGTCGCACGCTCTGTACATATGTGTGGGGAGGGGCGAGTGAGCCTGTGTAATTGGTTTAGGGGTTTCTAGAAGATATTTAACTGAAAAGAATAACATCTATTAATTAATTCTATTAAAAAGTGATTAATAAGAATTAAACTACCGACAAAAGGCGAAAGAGTCCATAAACAATTTGACAAGAATAACCCTGACTTATAAAAATGAAATCATCTGTTGTTAATTAACAAGTGCTGGCGCTTCGTTAATTAGTAAGAACAAAGCTCAAATACTGTAATAAAGGCTTGGCTTGGCGCTTGACCACAGACAGATGAGGTAAGAATCGTAGTCTGCATTAGTATTTTTTGATTGAATGCTCCGTAGCATTTAGGTTGGATATGTTTATTTTCCGTGAGTTGGACAAGTCTTGCATATGCTCGACTGGTCTAGTCTAGATTCTATAGTTATAGTTCTGAACAACATCAATTGTGCCTTTGACTGACACAAATGACATCAAGTTGATGCTGAAGCAAGAACTGTGCTCAGAGATTTTTTTCTTTGAACAGTTGTCATACAGACAGAGAATGAATGAAATGAAACTGTGAAAAAGTAAACTACTAGTGTCGTGGAAGGACCGGGTTGAAAATGTTAACATAATTGTCGTTGTAGTACTTATGGCCAGAGCTTGCCAATATTTTTGTAAGTTGTAATATCACTCACTCATCAAACTGAACCCATGCCGATGGCATCTAAATAACTCTCGTATTAGATAACCAGATTGGGATGAAATTTAAAAAAAATAAAAAATAAAAGAAAGAAAGAAAAAGCATTAACAAACTGTTGGGATGATTCTCTGAAGAATAGAAGGATGTGGACATTTCAGTTTTTTATGTGATTTGGGCAGCATGTTGTGTATCTTGTCTCTGTATCCTCTTCCTCCTCCGAATTTATATATGTTTGTGTGTGTACGTGTCTTTAACAGAGCCACAACATATTATTATTATTATTATTATTACATTATAGCTCTTATTTTATATGCAAAGCTATGACAAACTAATTTAACAATTCAAAAAGGATTAAATGAACAAATGCGAAATTACAATTAGGCATGCCATCTACCACGATTTAGGAACAACCCAAAAAGGGGGTGGATCGATCTTTTCAGGTTCCATCTTCGGTCGAAGACGGGAAACAAAAGAAGTCCTTCTTCTGATAAAAACCGGCACCAGTTTCCTTGTAAATACCAGTATCATGGCCGCCAAACAAAGGATCACGGTAAACCAAATCCCAGAAATCGTCGGTATAGTAAATTGAACCCCTTTTCAGTTGTGGAGAAGCATCTATAACCGAGACTGATTGCGAGTGATTTCCACCCAAAAATAGGATGTCATCACCCTGATGTGGATATATCCATTGATTTAGCTCGAAATCCAACTTGGAAACTGAGAATCTCAATGTGTAGTGTGGGATTGGCTTGGGGTATTGACGCGTAGGACCAGATTTCATAACGTGCCTCACTGCAAGCAAAATATCGCCCAAAGATTCCACCAAGTAACACTTTGCAGTTATTACAGGCCATTTGGGTGATGGTGGTGGTCTTGGCGCAGCAGATGCTTTCAATATTTCTGGTGCAGACGGGGTGATTTCCATCAACTTTACAGGAACATGTTGCTGAAAATCCCATGCTTCAACTGTCCAACCAGTATTAGTTTTGAAACTCGATAATGCATAAACACGATTGTTGCTGCATATAACGTCACTGTAACCACTTTGGCAGGCACCATCAAATTTCTTCCATGCAATTTCTCCACGCCTCCAGAAGGCAAGTTTTGATTTCCGATTGTAAATTAAAATCACTCCATAGTCATTCCTATTCTCAAACGGACTCGATGTCAGAATAGCTTTATGAAAGAAAGAATCTCTAAATTATTTCATATTCATAAAAGAAACTCTCGTATTCGAATTCAAACAGTCCACGACATCATAACCTTCGCTTTGGCCTCCAATGGATTTATCCGAATAACACACGACGTCCTCAAAAGTTTCCTAAGTAGGGAGAAGAATACGAATACTGGAGAATGGATTCAAAAGATAAGGACTGGCTCTTTGATCTAAAGAGTATCAACCACCCGTGAGATGATCCAATGCAACGCCGTTTCCCAAAATCCTTGTAGACACTGTTTTTCAGTTTATAGAACTTATTTTCTTCAACACTGTAAAAGCGGCAACCATCAATATCTTCGCCTTCTTCTGTTTCCGAAGGGAATATGAGCCAAGGAACAGGAGCTGCGTAGAGTGGAGATGATATATAGTCCCTTACGATCCTGTTCCACGAAGAATAAACGGTTCCTGAACGAATAATGTCAAGATGTGAGAAATGCCGCAGGATCGAAATCAAGAGATCATCATGCAGATCACACTAATTTGACGATGATGATGGCTTGGGCGGCTTTTCCCCTTGGTCCATTCTGATCTTCAACCAAAGACGACGGCTAACACAGGAGATACGAAGAGCTACAAGTAAAGACGTCAGGGTATTCGCTTATATCTATATGGAGAATCCGCAGTGGAGATTAAACTAGGGAAGTCTATATATATTGTTCAGGATTGAGGATTCTTGTTTCCTTCTCCCTCCTGAATTCTATTATTAAAGTATGGAAGTTGAAGTATGACAACGTGAGTTCAGATACAAATTAACTCAACTCTTTAAGGGAAATGCAAAATATATATATATATATATATATATATATTCTCGATTAAAAACATGTCAATCAATTTGAATTTGTATTACATACTTTTGGCCAATCAACGTAACCTTAAATTTATGTTAAAATATTTAATTTCAAATTGCATGAGTTTTTAGTTAATAATGTTTAACTTAAATATAATATCATATAAAATTTTACCATCTTCTATGAACTCGAAATTTCAAATTGCACTCGAAAAAGGTCAGTGCCTAAGACACTGTACCCTAAGGATACGCGTTCAAATTGTGGTCATATGCACGAAAAAGAGGTTCACCTTACCATAAGTGTTCCTTCCCAATAAGAACTGGCTTGAATGCATCTTGTGAATCCAACACAATAGTTTGAATCATGAATGAACATGTCTCTCTCTCATATTCTTCGAAATCTTCCCCGTATTAAAATTCTGTCCGGTAATAAAAACAAACTCCAACTTCAAGAAATGGATAAATTTGTCAGATATCAAGAACCACCATTGTTTCTCACACTCTGGCCCTATTACGTGAATCTCATTATCACTGCATTGGATACTAGCTTATCAAAGAAATTAAGCTTCTGCAACGTGAGAACCTATCGAAACAAGACTACTCAAATAACTGCAGCTGTGCTTCTGCTTTTATATTAAGCACAACTCGCACATGTGATAAAGAGGTCAAGACACTCAAAAAGAACCTTCTTCTTTCTGTTTTGAATATCCTACTCATATTGCTACTGGGTTTCTGCCATTGCATCTGTACACAATACTTAAGAAACTAATTTAATGACTATACAACAATTAAATAGATTCATCGAGGAGTTAGATACTGATTTTATGAAATTTATTTGAAAAAAAAATTGGTACAATTTATTATTATTATTTTTTTATAAATTTTATGCAAAAAATTAGTACAATATCACTCTGATTCAATAAAATTTACCAGAGAAATCTAAAGATACGCATAATTTCTTCAAATAAGTTTCATCGAGTCAACTGTAAAAATATACCTATAAATTTCATCGATACAACTCTTAAATTACACTGAAAGGCTTGAATGAAATTTATCACAAACTTGCATAAAATGACTTTAATCATGATTTTATCTGGGTTTAAATTCAAATTACACTAGGTTATCTTGACAAAATTCATCGACACCTTTAACAGCTTGCGTTGATTGCACTTGATGGCTGTTCATCTTCTTCTTCGACGATGGATTCTAATCAATCAAAGCAAGCATATTCATTCAAAAAATCTATTGTAAATTAATTTTTAAGTCTAATTTAGTTCATAGACTAAACCTAAATCGATCAATAAATAAATAAATTTTTATGCACAGAGTCTTCGCAGTTAGCGAATTTCGATTCATGCTCTGCTCTGTCGTCGCCTACGTCGTTGGTTCTTCAAGTTTTTGTTTGCCGAAATCCATTAATCATGATTTTGCAATATGGGTTTGTTAGTGTTAATGATTTTGGGTTAAGAAAATTAAAAAGGTATTTGGTAATATGATCTTTTAATTTACCCCACTCCTTTTTTCTTATTATTAATGTTTAATATTTAGTTCTTCCATGGCACAATAATTGCGGCTTAAAAGATCATCACACATTAACATTATCAAACTATTCAATTTACAATGCAAATTTTGTCAAGAAAAATTAATTCAATAACTAGTGTAAATATAAAATCGTTCAAAGACTACCATAATTAAAAATCAATTTTGAAATTAATCAAAATTTTTATTAAAAAAAAAGAGGCCAAGAATAAGGCTATTTATAAGAACTTTGTTACCTACAAGGTTTAATTAGTAAGTCAATCAATATTTTGATTACTAAAAAAAATAAAAGAAAAGTTAGAGAAAATTGAAAGTATTAAGAAAATTTTATTATTCTTAAATTAAAATCTAAAAAATAATAAAAAAAATTGAGATTTTTACTTTAATTTTACACATTCATCGAATAAAAAAAATTATTATTTTTAAATCAAATATCTAAAAAAATTAAGAAAAATTGTGATATTAATTTTTATGGATTCTATAAATTATTTGACGAAAAAAATTTTATTAAAGAATATTATTATTTTTATGTATTTATTTACTTAAATCTAGGTGAGTCACTCAGGTTTATTATTATTATTATTATTATTATTATTATTATTATTTTGTGTTTTAAGTTAATAGTTGTTTTACTAATTACAAGCCTTTTACTTAACATCCGGTAGTGAGCGGGGAAGGTGCTTGTTTTATCTCCAAAAATTCGAAGTAATTATACTTTTAATTTCGGGCCCTACCAGAGTTTACGTTCTATTCTAGCATGGGACCCACGGCAGAAATTAACATCTCTCGGATGTTTTTTTACCACTATATATTGTCTGGCTTGCTTGGGCCCAAATCTGAGCGATTTCATCGCCACTTATTCTCTGGCAAAAGCGTGTCTACTACTGCGACTGAATTCCAGCATCCTGCCAAAGGTAATCTACCTTTCGCTCCCGTTGCTTTTTATTTTGTATGTTCCATGTCGAATTCAGTATCGGATCTGAATTTATTTTACTTGATATGATTTTCCGTTAAAATTCATTTTTGTTTTTCGATCGAGATAGTTTGAATCGGCGCGACTATTTTAGATCCAACATCACATTCTTTTTACATGTAAATGAAATATTTTGATGCCGTAATTCTTCAATTTGTCTTCGTAAGATGACTTGATTATCTTTCGATAATTTTTGTTTAGATCGTCAGTAGAAACGCCATCTAGAATTTCAGTAGGCCGAGCTTACTTTCTCAGGAAACAGAGAAAGGTTGCGATCTTGTGGCCATGAACTCCAGAAGGTCAGTTCTATCAAAGTTCTATGTAAAAAAGATGAATATATTTGATTTGTCGACATTTCGTCGTATGTCTATCTGATTTAATTCTGCTAGAACATAATGAGATTTGTGAAGAGTATTTAGAAGGTAGTACTCCTATCAGGCGTTATTCTTTCAGCTGCTGGAATTGAAATCTTAAGATCGTAGACTCATTTAAATTTTGTTCTTCATGCACTGGTGTTACCCAAAAGAATCTACTTAAAATGAATTGTGATGCATCTCTGCTTTCCCCTATTTTGTGTTGCTATTGGCATCCTCATCTGAGTCCTTTTTCTTCTTTTTCAAATATCACATCCTGACTGACTGTTACCTTGATTGACTATTACCTTGTGGGTGGGGGGATCCCCTAGCTTATCATTCAAACACAACAAAAAGCCTTGGTAAATTGGAATATATGTAGCTTTCCAATGTCTTGTGTATTCTTCCTACTTAATGCATCTTTCCTTCACATTGAGATAGGGATATTGTTATGTATTAGTTGGAGAATGGTTATTAATCTTTTGTGGTTTACTAAAAGTTCTCGATATCTTTTTCTGTGGATGTTTGCCTCATTTGTCCATTATTTTTCACCATTTATAGTTGCTGGCATTCATGTATTTATTTTATCAATTTTTTAATTTATGCTGCAAAGTTCTGCACTCATCAGCTTCCTAACAATATTTTTTGTCCATGACCTAAAAGTTTGCAGTTGATGTAATGTAAACTAGTTAATAGTAGGCTGTTAAGATTGTTAACAAATTAAAAATTTATTTCTATATCATCCTTTATGTCCTTGATTTTGTTCAATCTGTTATGCTGCTATTGATGTATCCTAAAAGATATCTCAAAGTTGACTAAGTTGGTGGATAGGATGTAGAAACATTCCTACAGAAAGGAATTTAGTTATAGTGAATTCTCTTGAATAATTGACTTATTTCTTTAACTTTTACCTGATATGATTATCAATGATTGCAGTCTTGAGTGGCCACAAGGCTAGATCAAATGAGATGATCTCTCTAGTGTTTCTGACTGCATTTTAAATTATATTTTTATGTTCTGATTGTAATATGGTACGTTTTAAAAATCATACAAGGATGATAAAATATCAGTTGGCTGAGTGGTCTTGTGCTTGGCCTCTTATAATTTGAAAGATTCATTTTAGTAGCTCTGATTCAACTTCAATCTTAATTTTTCTTCAACTATATTGGTTTAATTCTAAGTATTTGTATTCTGAAGTGTCTACTTCAGACGGTCATAAGTGGGGATTCATGGACTTGGGATGGTGTTTGAGATGTGTCATTAGCACGTAGCAACTTGCGTGTCAGAAATGAGATGTACAACATTTTCATTTGGTGTAAAATTTTAACATTTAATAAAGTTTATAATCGGACACTAATGACTAAAATGAAGCAAAAGACACCTATTGTCACCAAATTCATGTCTTTGTTATTATTTGGGCTATGCCATTTAGTTGTTTGGTTCCAAAGAGAAGCATTTTAGCTAGCCAAGTCATGGCCGCTTTATGAAAACTGATTGACAGTCTGGGGTTAATGTTGTCGTGGTGACTTCTGGTGACTAAGAGCCATCAAAGATCGTGACTCTTTTGTATTTTATGATTTTTCAATTTGTTTTTAAGTTGAGGCCTCAGACTTCAACAGTTGCTTCTTACTCTTTTAAGCTTTTCTTATGTTAGTTAAGTTACTGTTGGTTTCTGAAATTTCTGGCCGTACTTCTTCCGATGATTTTATTTTAAATATCATTTTGTTGTTTTTACATGCTGAGTTTTATTCACATGCAGAGACTACCGTAATAATAAAGTCGCACTTTTTGATGGCATTGAGGAGGGTGGCATTAGAGCCTCATCTTCTTATTCCCATGAAATTGATGAGCATGAAAATGAAAGAGCAATGGAAGGACTGCAAGATAGAGTCAACCTTCTAAAGAGAGTAAGTTATATCTTCTCTACTAAACTTAGGTGTCATTATAAGACATTCTTTTTTATCAAATTGGTGTATAAGAGCTTCTTGGTATTGTAACTTTGCCCTGTTTGACTTTTGACAATGTGCAATGGATAAAGTAAATGAAAGAGGATGAATGGGGAAAGCAAATGAAAATTTTGTATATTATAAGTATAATAAAATTTATATTATTCCTAAATTTCCTGTTGTTCTCTGTTGTCTTGGCAAACCAGTAGGAGATTTTTTGAATTTGGAAAAGTGCTATGATCCTAAAATTTGTACAATATTGACTTATGATTATTAGTATTTGACTCAGATCTCCTTCTTAAGGTTTAAGATGTCCAGCTAATTGATCTGTAGCATGTGTTTTGAAATTGTGAATGTGTCCATCCAATAAATAAATAGACAAAAATGCATTTTCTAACTCTTAGCTTTATAATCTTGTAAATGTCTCAAGCAAATACCAATTTGTGATTCCAACAGCTGTCAGGTGATATACATGAGGAGGTGGATAGTCATAATCGCATGCTGGATCGAATGGTATGTAGAGTGCAGTACATCTTTCTTCTGTGTTATGTGATTTCTGTTGTTTAATAATTAAATATCTAAAGCGGCTTTCAGGGCAATGATATGGATTCATCAAGAGGAGTTCTGGCAGGAACCATGGATAAGTTTAAAATGGTAGGTGGTTGGAGCTACCAACTTCCTGTTTGCATATCTGCTTTTATTGGTTACTTTTTTCTTTACACTTTCTCTTTTGGTTTCATATTTGATTTTATAGCTGTTATAATGAATTTAATTTGCTTCACCAGGTTTTTGAGACCAAATCAAGCAGGAGAATGTTTACCCTTGTTGCATCATTTCTGGTCATATTCCTAATTGTATACTATCTCACTAGGTAGATGATCTACGATATATTTGGCATGTAGCAGCTCTATGTTAGAACTGGAATGACCCTTTTTTTACATGGTTACTACAATCAATCTTACATACTGCATGTGAGGGATTCTGGTATTGTTGTATAAAAAGAGATCTTGTTCTATGCAATGTGTTAATTGTGTGAAACTGATATGAGATATTAATTTGGACTGTGCATCATCTGCTCCATTTGTGTTTTTGTATTTTTTTTCTGTTTCCTGAGGTATCCACTGAAGCTGAGTTCAGATACTTTAGCTTAGCCAACTACAGGGTTGCTGCTTGCTATAGACCGGCTTTGGTATGCTTTGTGCAGCTTTGAATAGCATGTACTACCAGCAAATGAGCCTTGTAATGTCTGTTTGACTATACTACTCTGGTTTCTGCGGTGTTTTGATCTCTTGATTCAAGCAGAAAAAAGGAACAATCTGAATCTATGCATACAACTTCAAATCTATAATCTTTGCAGTAGCTATAAGTTTGCAGATTGAAAAACTAGTGGCCTGCATAAACCGCTACTTGGTACTTCGTTTGTGGATTGAATTTCTAAAGTGTATCTTTAACATGCGTTTTGTTGAACTTGGTTTTAGTTTCAATTTGGATCTTGATATTTATGAGTAGGTTTCAAGATCAACTCCGTTAGATTCAGATTGAAGATAAAATTGCGTGTTCAATTAAAGCTTTCACATTAGCTTGGCAATCAAATATAGCTTGTTGCTGTGGAGCTATGAGCTCCTTTCGGAAGAGTTTCCGGTTTAAACATTGCGTCAAGTGGTGGATTAGTGGCACATGGCATGCCCGTTTGTTTGTAACCAGTCGTGTGGCTTCTATCTTTCTATTGTTCTCTCCTCGTCTAACCTATCCATGAGGCAATAAACCTGCGAAGACCAAAAGTATAGAAGTCCTAGAATCTAGACAGTACGAACCAGCAATAAAAATGTACATTGTGGATAAAATTGTCTATAGTTTGTTTGAAAATTGAAGAAAAGGGCAATGCACCTGCCTGGAGTCGAATAAGGGTCTGAGTCAGCAGGAGGTAGACTTAACACTGCCACTAGACCGGCGGCGCTGCTTTCTGGTATACTTAACACTGCTAAGATTTACAAACATGAGTAAAACAAAAATACAAGTACTTTATGAGCTTCATTTCATGTTTTGGAGTATTTATTCTTTGATTGATAAGTTCTTTCTGGTGAAACGATTTTTAGAACAAAGAAGAATTTGAAGTATCTTTTAAAAAAGACTAATAAGTGTTCTTATAGAAAATATTTTAACTTAAAAATGCACCTTACTAATAAAATTTTATTGCACCTTCCATAAAAGGATAATATATTCTAGTATTCACCGACGGAATAGTCTTCAAACGAAGCAGTTAAAACATGAAATATAGGATGATATGTATTTATGAAGTTGTCTGATAGATATTGGTAGATTAACTGATAGATTCTTCTAGGAAGTTGTCTTCATGGATTCGGCTGCCCATCTGGTGTGGTATGGTATGGTATGGAATGCGTCTCTTCTAGGAGATATCAGCCAAATATCAATATTGAGATAACACAGTGGACTCGTGTTTCCCTTGACCCAGTGCTGAGTACAATTCAAATTGAAAGTAACATGACAAATAAATTCTCGATTAAACTAATAAAGCCATATCCCATGTACACATATATGTCTCTGTTAGTCTGGATCTTTCCAGATATTTCTCTTTTTCATGTTTGATGTAACATTCTATCAGGAAATTAACTCCTCCTTCACTAGCTGGCTACAAATAGTAAATAATTATAGGTGCATGTGCATGCATGAAGTAGAGAGATTTCAATATGTTATTATAGTTTGTTGTTGAACATCATAGTTTAGTTTTACATTATATGTAGTGAAAACACTTATCTCAGTCAAGGGTAATTTGCTTAGTTGCTTAAATGATGGTAGATCATTAATTATTGCCTGCAAACAAACATGAGTAGTGCTTCGTATAGACTAGAAGGAAAAACAAAGCAAATATATGTATGTATGTATGTGTACACACACAGTATATGTAAGTTTTTTAGGGGCCCAGATCAGAGATAAGAGTAGTCAGTTGATTCAGAAGCAATCTTTAATGAAATTTGATTGGACAAATTTCATAATTCAAATTATAGATTAAGCTTCTAACATAATCAAGTTGCATGCCCTGAATGATGGTAATCATGCCTACAGTTAATGTTTTTCAAATTTGTTTCCAATACAAACAATCAAGACATCCTTGTCAGGTAGCCAGCTACCCAATATTCTGGATCTTCTAAGAACTAATTAATTTTGTCTTAAACTTCACATCATAATAAAGTTGGTGATTAAGAATTAGTGTTGTTATCCTCAATTCCCAACAGAAATTGACTCTTTTATTCCACTTACTATAAATATGATACTAGTTTCCCTTATTTAGATCGATAGGAGGAGGAAGCAAAACTAGGAAATTTCAACCTTGCTTGAATTAGAATGCTAAATTAATCTCCTTCGCGATTATATTTCTTGATGCAATGTTTCGTATCAAGTAAAAATATGTATCCTAATTAACATTCTCATTTCACTCTAACAAAAAATTAATACATACGCACAACACTCTATTAAACATTTCCCCCTGCTGACAAGTGCCAGCATCGATATACAGCATGCAAAGGCCAGTGACTGGAAACTTTTGCCAGATTGCAGCTCATAATTGGGAGAAAAAAGGAAAAAAGAATACAAGGCAGCAGCATACTGATAATCATGCACGTCGGGTTAATGATGTTTAATTGAGTTTCTATTTTAGCTTCACTATTAAGCTAAACATCAGAGTTAACTCTAAGTCAGGAGTTATTATTCCACACACAAAATTGTGAACACCAGGATCAGTTTTTCTCTTTTCGAATATGAGGCTGCATGATTTGAAGTGAAAGCATTGCTGGATCATGCAATCAAGTACACGTTTTCTGAGTAAGTGAAAAAATACTGGCTCAAACTGAACAACCAAGAAAAACAAAAGGAATTTATCGACCAGTGATTCCAAATAATATAACCCAACTCAATTCGTTAATTATCCTACATGCCCAAGTAGATTAACAAATATTTCAATGGGCATATAGAATCAAGGTCTTAATCGATCATATCATGGTGTCAAACAAATTAAAATAGCTAATACTGAAGCAATTGTCAATATGAACTCATATAATGCATATTTATAAAGATATTAATGAGGTTTGCTGTGCAATGGTAATTAGATTATATAACCATTTGCTTACTCATAGTTTTATGATTAATTATTTCTGGGGCAGGCATAATGAATGATATATAGGATCTATGTCCCTTTGATGGGTTTATCTAATTTTCTCAGTATTTTTCCCCATTTATTAACACTTCAATTAAGCAATCACCGATCCTATTAAGATGATTACAAAAGAAGATTAACAAACTTGAGGATAATTGAAGTAATTTCTATTCATTATACATAAAAAGACCCTAGCCACTGCTGTTCTCAGTTGCTGAATCATAAAAGAATTGAACTTCATCAAACAAGAAATGATATTGGGAAAAAGGGGGGTTAAACATTATAACCGAAAAATGGGGGGGAAATATTTTAGAGAAACCATAACAGAAGGATCTTACGAAACCCTAACGAAATAAGTCTTCAATGGTAGATGCAAGGACACATGAGTACCTTCAAATTATGTAGGTATAAGCTGATAATCTGTCTTCCTTCTATGAAAAAAGCAGTAGAAACATTCATTTGACTCCCCTTGTTCTCCTTCATAGCAAGTAGAATCGAATTAAATACACTTACTTGATTCCAAAATGGAAAAAAGAAAACAAAAACAACTTAAACATTCAAAAATTTCTCACATAAAAAACATCGAATTTCATAAACAATTCACATCAGTACAATATGACAAACATAAGAAAATATATAGAATCCACAAATCTATTTGTAATAAGATACTACGGATCATGACCAAGTCGAAGCTCCAAATCTACTTCATCATCTTCGTCACTGGCAGCCACTTCTTTATTTTCTTTATCCTCAGGTACGTGAGATGGGCCAACTCTTAAGCTGAGATTCCCTCGCCAAACATCATCACCATATAGATTCAAATGCTGGGGGTTGTTTCCATACTGGTGAAAATCATTACTATAATTTGAGTGCGGAGATCTATCATCCCATGTAGATGTTGGAAAAAAGGTTTGATAATTTACGTGTACCTCAGAAGCCATGGCAAAATGATCAGTTGGGTAGCTCTGAACTGGGGTATAGGATCTAAAACTTGCATAATTCTCATCAGCTTTGTCTGAAATTGAAGGAACTGAACTCGGCCTGTTCTTTGCTCTATCTTTCCTGTGAATATTCATGTGTCCACCCAAAGCCTGTGCTGTAGTGAAACCTCTCTTGCAAAACACACACTCGTAGGATCTGCCAGTGCCCATGTCATCGCTTGTTTCCTCTGATCTATCAGATTCTTCGCTTGAACTTTTCGAGTCTTCGCGAGCGTTGGATTCCATGTTGACAAGGAGTTAAATTTGAAGAGTATACCGAAAGAGAGATGAGGGAAGTATTATAAAGAAAACGATGAAGAAGAAAAGTAACGCATGTGAAACGAGTAGAGACAAAAGAGGAGACATAGTCACTGCCCCGTTTGCCTACGGGAGCTGATCAATGTGAAAGAGAAAAGTCTTAGATGTTTGCGAAGAAAGCATTTCTTAGTTAGCCGGCAGTTGTTAATGGTTGTAATCAGCAGACAAAAATTAAATATTATTGGTAATTAATCCAATTTTATTTTTAGTATTTATATAAATTGTGTAGCCCTTGTTGCTCTCATCATCCTAGTTAAGGTTTTCTTAACGCCGTTTTCAATATTGAATCTGTCATATAATATTTTTTTATAAATATATGACCGTGTGTATGCATGCATGCATGCACTTCTATATTTTTGTAAATATGTACATGTAGACTTTATTTTAATTAGAAATATTAGGGAAAACTTTTCAAAATTGGGCAATAATAATTCTTTAGTAGTCAGCCGACCAGTTATAATGTTATTTTGTCATCTCATGCATGTACGCTAAATGCCTGCCTTTTCCATGACTGCTTTATTGTTATTATTATTTTTGTTTTTATTTTACATTAATCACTGAACTTTCTCAATCTCTCTATTGGCAGCCTTCCGAAGGCCACAAATTTCAGGACACCAAATCCACATAATTAGAGTCAGTAGTAGTAAGTCAAACGGATGGTGTTTCATGCAAATTAATTAGAATTGTTAACCGCAGATTATGACACGACAACACATGTTAATTTACAAATATTAGTCGC
Organism: Xylocarpus granatum; assembly: GCA_019650275.1. Taxonomy (NCBI): domain Eukaryota; kingdom Viridiplantae; phylum Streptophyta; class Magnoliopsida; order Sapindales; family Meliaceae; genus Xylocarpus; species Xylocarpus granatum. The sequence goes on along the minus strand of BNST01001733.1, from coordinate 577,917 downwards.
CGAGGGAGAAAATCAAATCAACTAATAACAATTACAGCAAGTATTATATAAAAGAAAAAAAAATTGGTATGGAGCCAAAATTTTGACTGCTTTTTACAAAATGATAATGAATTTATTTGTTTAGGGTATAAAAATTAGGGCCTACTTTTGACTGCCGAGGAAAGATGCGGGAACTATCGACATGATATGACCAAGAAACAGTGGATTTTTGTTCTTTGTACTTGTGTCTTACCTAATTAAATAGCAAGCATTTTAATTAATCTGCCAATGGAAAACAACCTCAACTTGCATCTTTCATCTTCTTTCTTGTCATTACAATGTAATCTAAATTACCCACATATAATCATATACTAACTAAATGCACAATTATGTAGGTCTGAAAATTCTCAATCATTCTATCGATTATTTTCTTTTAAATTTAAATTTAAATTACTTTGACTGCAGAATTGCTTTGGTCAATTCGGGCATTGAAAGACAAAACAAAAGTAGTGATAAGAAGATCTAAAAGCTGCCAACTCCACTTGTATATATCAAACAGAGATTCAATTATTATTATTATTATTATTATTTTTTGGGGGGGGTTGGAAAGATATAGAGAACAACAATATTATCTGAGATATATATAATTAATTGTGATTCATGTATGTTTATATTTGTGCATATTTATTATTTATATTTTGCAGGCCAAAATATGCAGTTTCTCCTCTGCAGAACCGACTGTTCGCATGAAAATGGCAGCACTGAAACATAGGCCTACAATTTATTCATTTTTTATTACCTTATTTTCTTTCATATTTTAATACATACATAATTTACATTCCAATTAATTCATTTTATTTCCTTTTCCTTTTATCTTTTTTTATATGCATCTTATATCAATCAAATTCTAGTAAGAGAATCGATTTTTGTCTTTATACTTAGAGAGTATGATATTCTACGGTAGGAATTCTAAATCAAAATAATAAATAGGTATGAATAGAACAAAAAAAAAGGGGGGTTAGGAAAGAAAAAATTATCCAAAACTATTATAGGACTCATCCACACCCTTTTTTTGTGTTATAACTCTTCTATCTATCCATCATCCCTCCATCTATCTATCAGTATGTATGTATGTATACATGTACGAATATTGTGGTATTGCAATAAATTATAACAAAGATTAATTTTTAATTACTAGAAGTTATTTTAAATATTTTTATAAAAATAATACATAAATTATTTTTTAAATTTTAATTTTGAAAATTAATTTTAGTTTTATATAAATTTTAATATAATTATTTTTTATTATTTTGTACTTTATATAGGTGTGTATGTGTATGTGTGCGCGCACGCGTGTATATATTCTTGAAAAACATAATTCTCACGCTCTTAATTATCATATAATAACATCATATTAAAATATAGTTAATTATTTTTGAGATATTAAAAAATAAAAATTAAAATCATAAGGGTATAAATGTTATGTGGGTGCTGTGTACATAATAAAAAAATATTGTGTTTGTACATACATACATACATACATACATACATACATACATACATACATACATACATACATACATCTCTCTCTCTCTCTCTTGCAATTTCTTTTCCACCTTTTTTTCTTCTCATTTTCTTTGTTTCTCCTCTGTTCATTTCTTCTCATTACATTACATGACTCCTTTGGTTTTGGTTTTTGATAAGCTAACTCATAAATAATGTAACCAAGAGAGTTGAGTTTGTTTTCTTACAAATAAACAAAAAGAAAATTTACAAACTTTGCAAACAGTAAATAAAATAATAACTAAAAATAAAATAAAAAATATTAGTCATATTATGAAATAAATTTGCTTGGTTAGGCAGAAAAAAAAAGTATTTAACTAATCTTTTTTAACTTTTATATAACTTAAACTACATCTAGAACTTAAGGTTGAATAAAAAATAATAATATACAATTAATCTTATATTTAAAACTCTAATTTTAAGTTAAAATTTGAAAACTCAATCAATTTAACCACTCTCATGTGCAAAAATGGAGTGGCAGGTCATGCATCAAGAGACATCCCTTCCAAATCAATCTTTACTCCCCTACCACATTAAGGTGTTGGCCCTTTTTTTTTGGTTAATACTAATTGGTTAAATTTAACTATTTTAATTAATCTAGTATATTTAATTTATTTTCTTAATAGAAGTTTTTAGATACTTTAATCTCAAGAAAATATAATTTTTTTTATAAATGTTTTTTGATTGAATCTCAAATGTATTTAAACTTGTATTAAATTTTCTCAAAAATAACCTTATTTAATTATATTATTTACATCAGTATCAAAATAAAAGTTATTATATTTCTTTTTTTTTGAAAGAAATACATTTTTTAATTCTCTCTCTCTCTCTGCAAATTTATTCATAAAATTTTTAATTAAATTATTATTATTATTTATGTAATTTTATTTGATTTTAATATTTTACTATATTTATTTATATATTCATTGTAAATTATTATTGTGATAATAAATTACATGAATTAACATATTTTGGTATTCCAAAATAACATGATAATTTTTTTATTTTATTCTAATTTAGATTTATCAAGGTTGTCTTAAAATTAAGAAAAAAAGTAACATCAATTATAAAGAAACTGCCATTAATATAAATTTGTTTCTATATCAGCTAAAATTATATTTTTTATATTTTGTTTAGATATTTGATAATTATATTAATTATATTTTGTTTAAATATTTGATTATTTATTTAAACATCTAAAATAAGTGTACAAATATACAAGTGTTGATTTTTAAATATTTTCTATTTTAAAAAATTAACAACTTTATACTTGTATTCAAATTTTGGATAAAACCCTAAATAGAACTTTCATTATATTAGAAATTCAACCCTATTCAAAATTTATAGTATTCATACATTAGTTAAAAAAAAATGCTACCTAGAACTCCTTTATTATAAATAGATTAGTTTAAAATTTTAACTAAATTTATATTTCATAACAAGAAAAAAGTTAAATTGTTTATTTTATAATTTAGAAGATTCTTACAACATTTTTTAGAAGTCTGCCAATAAGGGTTTGCTTTTAAAAAATAGCTTATCACATAATATATTATAGTGTTTAATATTTTCAATTATAATTTCATTATTTTAGTAAAAATTTAATTATGTCCTATATGTTCATAGACTCTAATTTATTGATCTTATTTTGGTTATGAACATTATATATTATCATATCACTTTAATACTATAGATGCTCTAGTTTTGAAACTCACAAAACCTTTAGAAACAAGTTTTATCAAATACCAATTGTTTTTTTTTAACAATAAATTATTTCTTTAACGATAACAATTTATTTTATAAGTCATTGCAATTTCCAACTAGCTCTAAGGGAGTCATAATTTTAAAAGTAGAATTAGGGTGGGTAATATATAACTTGAATCAATAGCTCTAAAATTTTACACAACTACTTGCATAATTTTTAGATTATTACATTACTAAGACCGGCATGCATAAAACTCCATTGTAACGAGAGTATCACAAAATTGGATTGAAAGATTGATCAAATCTCACATTAAATAGAAAAAGAGTTTTCATGAATATTATAAGGACTGACTGACGACCATAGTCTCGAGGTAGAGTAAGATGGGCATGTAGGGAGTCTCATTATAATGAAAGTGTCACAAAACAAAATTGAGTGAAGAGAGTGCAATAGAATTCCATATTGAATAAAAAGGAATGTTTTTAAGTTCGAGTTTAGCACATTTTATTAAATATGTCTTTTAAAGAAAAATTAATGATTCAATTGGTGGAACACTTGGTGATTCAATCTACAAACTGACTTTAACATGTGATTTGAATGCCAATCATATTTTAAATTGACTATTGAAACTCCATTGTGATTTTTTTTTCCAAAACGGTATTAATCTTTGCAGTGAAATAAATAAAGAAAGAAAAAAATAAACTGTTTTTGTGATGTGGGAGAGAAAAAGGTAGAAAGAAAGTGGTTCAAAAAGAGGGAGAAGACATAACCCTATAAATCAATTTCATCGTAAGATTTAGTCCTGAGATTAAATTATGTTAAAACTCATGAACGTTATAATTAGATAGAATTTGTAAATTGAATTGAAGGTCTCTATGGTTAGAGGTTGATTTTGACGAAGTCTTGCAAGAGGAAGAAACATGTAAGAATAGCAAACAACATCGTGAACGACAACAACGCGAGTTCAAACTCTTGTTTTCTGGTCCTTGTTAATCAAATATTAAAATGAAAGAAATATGCAAGAAATTTGTCCCATCTTTCAGAAGATTTTGAATTTGGTTTGGGCTACCTGCCCTCTAGATCTAACCTATGTATGCTAAATGCCTAGCCATTGGGCCAAATGGGTCTCAAAATTCTAATCTTACATGGGCCTTACATTAACTTGATTGAGCTGATGATGATTGTCTGCTGCGAAAGCTCAAGCTCCACAATAAACATTGGTTTTATTTTTCTGTCTTTAAAAACTTTTATTTCTAGTACAACTGCAAATGATGCAAAATCGTCAGGTTAAAGCCATGAGATGGTATTAATATTTTACCATTCGATAATTTGGGAATATAATTTAAAATAAAAAAATTTTAAATATAAATTGAAATTAAGATGCTTGGCATTATCTTAAAAAAGAAATAAGCAGCAGGAGGGAGTGGGGGGAAGGTAAGAGAGCGAGAATGATGAATGAATGGCTCAAGATCTTGAAGTGCGCCGACTAGCTTTCCTTTCCTTTATCCCGTGCTCTCTTTCTCTCACTCTTTCACAAAGACGAACACTTTTTGCAGTAGCACAGCCCTGTTTTTGAATCAAATGTCTTTTCTTCACCTTTGGTGACATCATTTTGACTCTTTAATTTTACATTCCACTCATTCCCCATCTCCTTTTTTTTACAGAACTGAGAGAAAGAGAAAGGAACAAGAGCGGAGTGCATATATCATGTTTTGAAGTCTTCTCGTTTTGTTTTGCACAGACCAAACTTTTTAAAGTCTTCTCGTTTTGTTTTGCACAGACCAAACTTTCTGTTTCTTAATAAGGAAATGTCATCATGTTACTGGCACCAGACATTGTGGGGAACATGCAAAGTCTCAGATGTTGGGAAACACAATATCCCTACACCACAAACATCAAATGGTATATGCAGTTTGGAATCGTTGGACAATGCAATGGCTACTGTTAGTTCTATCAAAAGCAAATTCAAATCTCCATATCTGCAATTTGACAATCTGATCACTTATTAATTATATCCTCACCTGACATTCGATGTGCATTTTTATTTTTATTTTTATTGTTCTTTGCTTCCCATTAAATTCGTCTGTTGAGAACAAATTCAAGGGAACAAATGTACTTACCTCCCACGTGATCATAATGTCCTTTTTTTCCGCTCCTTCACAGTATCATTCGTCGTGTTTGAAATCGATTCAGAAGCCAATGCTACTGATTAAGAAAAAGAGATATTTTTAGTAAGGTAAATGGCTTATTAGAGATTCTTGCTAAAGGATCGATCCCAGAGGTTTGATGTAATTCTCATCCTCAATTTGATTGTGAATAATTAGGTATTAGATACTGTGGGTTTGCCCAACCGTACACCTGACAGAATAATATATCTCAAGAGTTGTGGATGCTCTGTCAAAATCGGAAGATAATGTAATATAGGATGGTATTATTTACCTAATCACTGCACTGCTTGGATTCGTTTGGTAAAAGAGATGGGATATATCATATATATATATATATATATATATATATATATATGATATATTCATATTTAATACTTCAGTGGAAAATGTCTGCGATATATGTATACAAGGTATATATAACGCGTACGCAGGCAACTATGATATTTCTGCTTGCAATAGTTAAGGATATGCTAGCTGTAAGTGTTGGTGTCTGGTAGGTTCTTAAGACAAGCTCACTTCGGATAAAAGAAGAAAATTAGAAACTATAGATGTATGTAGTAGTGTCTGGTATGTTCTTAAGACAAGCTCACTTCGGATAAAGGAAGAAAATTAGAAACTATAGATGCATGTAGTAGTGTCTGGCCTGTAATTCTGTGTCAAGATTCAATTCATGAAAGCATAATATTAAGAAGGAAATTCTTCAGATCAGACATCAATTAGAAGAAAAATAGATCTTGTCTTTTCCGATGGTTTGTTCTCTTTCTCTCTTTATTTTCGGAGAAGGGAAAAGTTCCCGAAGAAGAACACTAAAATAAGCTTTGCATTTCCTAGAGAACTATGACAAGATAACATATACACACCATATATAATTAATCATCATCATCATCATGTCACTTAGAAAAGAAAGAACAATGACGAGTGATGATATCTCAACAACTTCATCTTCATGTTATGGTTAACCTAATTAACAAGGACAGTTCTACCCACTCTAATCATAATCACAATAGCTAATTAACATGAAAATTCATGATTAAGCAGATGATATTGAAAACAACCTTTCCTGAAAAACATATACATGAATCAAATTAATTAATTGATTAACTGTTAAAGAGCAACATAAAACAATGAAAATGAAAGCCATCTCATGGAGCAAGAGATCCTCCTTCTAATCAGCCGAAACGTAAACAAAGAAAGAGTAGTAGATCTTCCATACAGTCTGGTAAAGATTTAAAGGCAGAGGAAAAGAAAAGAAAATCTAAAGTAGGGGTTTTAATTTTCCTTCTTTTCCATTGCCTTTACATGCCAAATGGATCACTGAACAAGACATTGTTGACAGAAAGCTAAATTCAAAAACCACATCTTGATTAATAATACATATAAAATGTAGGTGAAGTTTGCACCTAATCATATCCAAGTCGAAGCTCTAAATCTAGAGCCTCGTTTGTTTCTTTTAACCCCATCTCCAAGTCCAAGCTGATAACTTTGCCTTTCTTCAAAACCTCGAGCTCACATTTTTGTACATAACCCTTCAATTCTGCGCCACCGAACGCAGCTCTCATGTTCTTCTTCTTTGTTACACCTCCGAATGAAGGAGTGCTGAAAGCATCTTCTCGAGGACATTCAAGTAATCGTTTCTTTTCTTCATTTGTAAAAGCTGAGGATGATGAAGAGAAAGAAGCTCTGAGACTTGGAGAAAGCAAAGGGTTAGGTTTAGTGTTAGGGAGTAATAACTTAGACGAAGAAGATGATAATGATGACAGAGAAAAACTAGGTTTAGGGTTTCGATATTCGAGAACCGGCGGAGACAACAATCTCAACCTGGCTCTATCTCTTCTATGAACATTCATATGACCCCCAAGAGCTTGAGCTGACTTGAATTCTCTCTTGCAAAAGCTGCAGTTATAGTATTTTGGAGGCCATGTTAACCCACAGGAATTATCTCCTCGAGGGATAAATTTTTCACAGACCCACTTTTCTTTAACCTTGTTAGTGCTCGTCATCAAATAAGTCTTCTCCATAGTACTTCCGCTTCAGTAGTTCAACCTAAAAAGATCAAAAGAAAAAGAAGAAAGTATAATTCTACTCCAGCTCAAAGTTTAAGGAAAAACAAAATGGACATAACTTGAGAAAGAGAGAGGGAGAGTGAGGGAACCCAGTGATATGCCAACATTAAGTATATATGGAGATAACACCTAATTGAGTTAAACTGTGGTCAGACGAAGTGAAGAAGTGGATTGCTTCACAGAAAAGCTGAAGTCTTTAAAGTTTAAGACAGAAACTGAAAATAATCTCAATATTACCTACAAAATGTCAGCTACTGTTTCTGGATATTGCTTCATGTGATGTAGAAGCTTTGGTTTGGCAGCGATTTGTTCCTTTATGGCCGATCTAGTGGAGGTCTTGCAGACGTTCCTTGTATCAATAAATGTTTCGCAATTTCTAACTCTCTGAAATCGTTTCCATCTTTTTCAGTAAAGGAATCCACTGATACACACACAGTTTTTGCTTGGTACTACTCAAGCAAGGACGGGTTAATTTGGAAAAAAGTAGAGGGATTTACACACCTGAAATCTAATATGTTTATTAATTGTGACAACAATTATTAAATACATTGTATCTTTCTTTAATATGTTGTAAAACATATCTACTTTTTTAGTATAATTTTAATATAATTAATTTATAATATTATTTAATCAAATTTTAGCTCAAATACAAACTAAACACCTACGAATCTAAACCGTGACCGACCGACCTGTCTTTTTGGAGTTGGGAACTTGGACGACATCTCGTCATCCATTTAAAAGTTAAATTAAATGTAATGTAGTTGATCTTAAGAAGACGAGTTGCTGAAAATTAAATGAAAAAGCAAGGCCAGAAGGAGTGGGGGCAGGTGGAGGAAATGAAAATAATAATGGATTCCGATTTTGGGCATCCTTTAAAGAAAGTCATGATGATTGCTGAAGACTGTAAATCCTCCCCAATAAGAAACATCCAATTTTGTGAACAAACAGTAACTACTCTTTATTATTTGCGTGCTAATATTTGGAAATTCCATCATTCCTTTTTTCTAGACGATTTAGGGCTTTGTTCAATTTATTAGGCATGGACTGTGCCCATCGATCAGGATAAGTAGTTTGTTACCGTTAAAAAAAAACCCGTGATTCCTTCTTGGAATTGTGCAAACATAGAATGAAAATTCGACTGCCATAAACAGAACTATGAATGAAGTAAACAAATTGACTACTACAAAAAGAATTTCAAATACAGAACTTGTAAATTTTCCCAGAGAGAAACCCTGGTGATGACAAGGGTTGTCGGTGTAGGGAATCCAGGGCTCAAAACAATTGCCTTCGAATGGATATTTCTGCAGCACAGGAGTTGATGATACATTGGATGACATATAGGAAGACACCTACTACGTAAAAGAATGAGCGAAATTTGTACCATAATATGAACATCGAACTGGCCAAATCAAAGTTATCAAACCTCAAGATGGAGGACTATGGCTTGAATCATACATTCGAAAATGCTGGTCTTTCTGTTTCTGATAATCTACTTCACGGGGTTACCTGCAGCCAGACAAGCAGCATAAGCTGTGATTTTCGCTCGAGTCATTTTTGCACTTCCACACTGAATCATCCCTTGAGTTTGACAAAGCACAGTGCAGAAACAAGTACAGTTTCTGCATTCTGTTACATATTACAGTTTTGCACTTTCATTGATTGTTAGTCAAAAGAAAGAAAAAATAAATAAATAATAAAAATAGGGATGTTAGCAAACTGGCTAATTGATTTATTTCCAGTGTAATGGTACTTTTGTAGAAATACCAGACTTATTGATCTAGAGCACTCTGAAACAAACTATCTTCTGATCTTGTATGAACACTTTCGTTGCAAACTATAAAGTAAGAGGCGTCTAGCCTAAAATGAAGCAATAGACACACATTCAACTATATTAACATCAATGTTAAAAAGAATATAAATAAGCATAACAATCCAATGCCATCAGAAGTAGTCATCAAATGCCCCTTCCTTGTCACAGTCCAACTTCTCACATCCTGTAGAATGTAAACACCAAAACAAAGACACATAATCAACTTACCATCATCACATCCTAGTCTACAAAAATTAACATTTAAAGATGATTGCAGCAGAAAAGAAGTCGAGACACGATAGTTAATTGCTATAAAGGGAAACTCTTCTTCTAAATTTGAGAGTTTCAGATAAAAACAGAGAGTCCTAGTCAACAAACAGTGAAATACAACTATGTAAAGAAAATTAACAAACCTGTATTTTCTGTGGCTGAAACATCCTGAACTATGAGCTGAAGAGCATTGGATTTGAATGAAGAGACGTTAGCAGAGTTAGGAGCTGGAGCTGGAAAAGTGAAATCAGAGTCTGACGATGAAGCATCAGAGTTATCAGACGTATCAAATGTATCATCTCGAACAACAGGTATAGAAGTTGAAGTCAAGGTTGATGAAGAACGTAAGATCATTTTCAGCTGTGAGAATTGCTCTGACATGCAATATAACAACCTGAGACACACTAGATCAAGTCAAGTATTAGTCAAACAACATGCAGCCCTTCCACAAAAAGTCATGATGAAAATAATATAAACTAGTCCATCTATGTAATACAGATGTCCAAATGAGGACCACCAAAAAAGTATCTATAAAGTATGCTTAAATGTATTTTTCAGGATTTTAAACATAGCTATTTCTGGATTAAAGTAAAAGGTTGATTTTATATTGTCAAAAGTTCATTGGGTCCAATTCTATATCTTTCACATCGAAATCAAAAGCACACAAAATAACAACCATGAGGTTACATCTTAAAGAGTTACATATTAATCTACCTGTTCAAAGAGTCTTGAAGTTGATAAACTCTTCGTTCAGTTTCTTCTAATTTCTTGAGTCTTTTCTCGCTTAATTCCCTGGCTTGAGAACATCTCTTTTCAGAATCATCAGCTCTTTGTTTTTCTATCTGCAACAAGGCCTGTGTGGTAACAAGGTTAACATTGTTAAATTTAGAAACTTGAACTATGAAGCTAGAAATACACATATAAAGACCTTCCAACTCCAACAGCAGGCGGGGAAAAGGTCATAGCCCTTCCAAATTGCTCATAATATTTAATTCCATCGGTAAATATTAATGTGCCAATAACACCTGTATCTTTACTTCTCACAAGACACAAATCTTAAGGAGAAAAATATAGGCTGCCGAATATGACATGCTTTGAATGAGGTGTAAAGAAGAAACATGAAATTGAGAAGACATGAATATGAATGACTCTCCCAATTCCAAAAGAAAATTCATGAAGCTACAAACATGAAATGAAGCTGAACAGCAGAAGTAGCACGTGATACCCAACATCAAATTTGTTGGACAGCTAAAACTCAGGGTGAGGAGAATGATAGAGCAATGTACAGATATAGATCATAACAGCATTACCTTCAACTCCTCGACTTCTGCTGTGAGGGTCTCAATCTTTTCAGCCTCTTGGGCAGGATTTGAGATTTTGTTGGTAATAGGGTATGGGTCATCAGCTTTCTTCGTAGCATTTCTTTCCTTGGCATGCAATTCATTTGTTTCATCAACCATGTACTGCACAGCATCGGGAGAACACCACAATTCAGTTTTTCCTTTTTCGGTCTCATCAACTGTGTACAATGCAACTTTGGGAGAATGCTGCTCTGTGTACTGCACAGCTTTTGGAGAATGCTGCAGTTCTTTTATCTCTTCTCCAGTCTCACTAACCGTGTACTGCACATCTTTGGGAGAATGCCACAGTTCTGTTATCTCTTCTCCAGTCTCACTAACCGTGTACTGCACATCTTTGGGAGAATGCTGCAGTTCTGTTATCTCTTCTCCAGTCTCAGTAACCGTGTATTGCACGGCTTCGGGAGAATGCCGCAATTCTGTTATCTCTTCTCCAGTCTCATCAGCTTTGGGAAAATGCTGCAATTCTGTTATCTTTTCTCCCGTCTCATCAACTGTGAACAGCAAAGCTTTGGGAGGATACTGCCATTCTGCTTCTTGCTTACTATTCTGGAACATGATTTTTGACTTCAGTTACAAGGCTAATAAACCAATGAGCATAATGTTCTATAGATATTTTCATCAACATTCAAGCAGCTGCTAACCTGAGGGTTTATCTCATTAAAATACATGCAATAAAATGTGCAGAAGCACAACTTTTTAATGTGTAATGGGGCACCAAAATTGCTGAAGAAAATAACATGTTTGACTTATCTTTTCAAGAGAATTATTGCTGGGACACTATGGGAAGCAACTGCTTTTATCTACCAGAATTGTCAATGTATATCTAGAGAGAGAAAGAGACAGAGAAGAAAGATCATAGACACTATTTTAACTCCTTGAGAGGGCAATTTGAAACCATAAAGCTGGCTCTCAATGGTGTTAATTATGTGCTTTTGACATGAAAACAAAAGGCCTGATGCAACTCACTGTATTGATGTGCTAAGACCTTTGGCCACGGCTAGTTCTCATGCTGTCCATTATCTATTTGGTCCAAAAACTATCATCGTAATAATCTAAATCCAATTAAGGTATAGTCTGTGCTGCCTTCACACCATTTTGACCAAAATCTGTACGCTAAATTTCAACTTCTAACATATTTATTCAGCCTCTGCTACAAGATCTATTTCTTCTATCAACATGTCTTCTACAAAAAGAAAGAAATAACCGATCTTGTCAGTTAGTTTTAATGCTGAGCTGGCCTCTGCACTGTTGTATTCCACATCTACCTCTTTGCATGAAGATTGGAGCACTATCATGTAGTTCATTCACTTAAGCTTGTGAGAGTTGTGTACATAGAAACTTCATGTAAATTTCCTTCAAAAATACTGATCAGCTATTTTACAGTAAATAATGTAGAATCACATTTTCAGCATGCCACTTCGTTCCAAGTTCGGTATGAAGAAGTCCTTAGGGCTTACTAACTTTCAAACTGAATGTTGTGCAATTACCACAAGTGTCTCATATTTTGGACATAACAACTTTTGCCTCATTGTAATGCAAAATGTTATCATTTAGTCTTGAAATTTGAGGTGTATCTATAAATGTCAATAACCATAAATATACAAAAGTCGCATCTATCATCTGTAACCCGCACATTTCATGAAAGTGGATATGAATCAGTTTCACCTCAGAAATTTAGTGCATGAGAAGTTAGCATGCCCAGGTTCTCTACAACAGTAGATAATATGGGCAACTACAGTTGGTTGATTTCACATTAGTATGCACAAGTTGATCCAATAACATATGGATGTAAAAATTTCTCATCACTAGCTCTTATCAAAGAAATTATTCGTATGTAATTCAAAAGCTATCATAAATTGATACCTACCATCTTTATTTTCCTCAACTCTCTTCGGCAAGCTATTCCTCTCCATCTGCTTTGTGAAAAAACTGATGCTTTTCTGAGCTTCTTGTAATACAAAGAATGTCTATGACTGCGCCAACTGGTCTGCAAGAATTTCCTTTTGAGTAATTAGAAATTTTAGAAACCAATGAAGAACCTTAAGCTTCACTTAATCAGCTGGATCATACCTGAATCCTAATTGCAGCCCAAGCATGCTGTCGACATCTGAATTCACTACGAGCAGCGCTTGCCCGTAACCCTGTCTGCAAGACAATTGCAGCTGCCTTGACATTGGTGTAGTCTTTTCCAGCTACCAGCCTTCGTGAATTCTTCTGAATTCTAACAGCAGCTGCTTCTCTCTTCTTGACCTTAAAGTATTTGCGTGCCAAAATTCCTACAGATTGTAACAATAAGACTAACAAGGAATGATACATAGAAGCTCAATTAGCATCAAACAGATTGGATTACTAAAGTACTATGGCAATACATACATACATACATACATACATATATATATATATAGAACATACATTAAATAAAAGGATCTACACATCTGATAAGAAATTATAGGTGTATGCCATGATTTTTTCAATAAATAGTATCGAACATATGAAGTGTATGATACTTTGTCTATCATTTGTCAAAAATTGTTTGCTCACGCTTAAAAGTCAAGCACATACACACGTTTTTTTTTAATCCTCTTCCCACTTGACAAACCCTTTTAAATAAGAATGACTATAGTAAATAACAAACACTACCATACTTAACAAAAAAAAGGGGGCCTATCTTAAACATAAAATCAAGTGAACTGTAACAGATATTTGATTTCCTTAATATGCATTTTGATACAAGGCACTCTTTCGGTGTCTGACAGAGTAGCATATTAACGATGAATAATTATGTTTTCCCATCAACTCACCTCGACAAGAAGATTGCATGTAAACAGAAGCCTGCAGCAATGAAATGTATTGTTTTTGAGTAACATGACGTCTAGCTTGCCTTTGAATAACCTCTGCTGAATGACCAAGTATCCTTGCTCTCTTTGCATCTAAGTCAGCCATCTGACCTGCTCTCAGGAAAACTTTTGTTTTTCCGATCTGTAATACCATTTATCATCTTCAGATTATATTATGCAGCATCCATGGGAGGTATGCCCATTTTGCGATCCAATTATGGAACAGTATCAGATAAAATAATTCTGTAAGTTCAATAATGCAAGTAGATAATATGCTTCATTTTTTGTGACACCAATATCTTGTTGAGGCAAAAATGTATACAGGATACTTGAATCTCTCGTTGAACCAAATACTATACTTGGGAACTTCAATCATCAAAGACTTTATGATTGTCAAAATAGGAATAAAAAAAAGTGAGAGAGAAATAAAAGATATCCAAGCTCAGTTAGTACCTGATACCCTGTAAGATTCATCTTTTCCAATATCCGTTCGCAGGCAACTTTTTCTTCATAGCTGCTCAAGAATGCAACAAATTTAAGAAATAATATACAATCAGGCAAGACCAACAAATTATCAGTAGGAAATTGAAGTTGACCAAGTAAAAGGATGTAATTTGCAAAGAATTACTTACTTCTGTTTACTAATCTCTAACAAAAGAATGCCAAATCGATCTAGAAAGTCAGAAAAGGTCTTGTATGTGGGGTACCCGGCACATTTGATTCTAATGGCCTCTAGAACACCCTACATGTAGGACAATGAGAAATAAATGCTCAATCATAACAGATGATGGTACAACACTAGCCAAACAATACTTACACCAGAACGTAGTTGTTGCAGGACATTGGTGCTCTCAAATGTGGCAGGTTTTAGTGCATTGTTTGGCTTCACACACCTAATGTAGTAGGGCTGAGTAGAATTCAGTGTCTCCATCAATTGCTGCAGCTGTAGCTGCACCAATTATGTCAGAACATCAGGTTTCCCCTATAGATGATGTCTGGTTTGGCTCAACACAAGTTACAATTACAACATAGAATACAACTACAAAGAACATACCTTAAAACGAGAACCAATAGATGAAAACTTAGAAGACTTGGTTGTCTCCTCAGAAAATGGAGGGAAAAGGCCTGCCACAAAAGAACATTTGGAAGCACCCAACAAATCCTGATGCTCATAAACAACATGGTCTTTGTTTTTATCTAAAAAGTGATCAGACTGATATGTAACCTGACAATAAGAGCACAGAGTAATGTTACTAAAATGCATCAGCAACTCCTGTTACAAAATAATGTAAATTACAGAGCAGCAAACTGAGACCACAACTCACCTCTCCTGCATAATGAACAATGGTAAAATCTGAACGAGCCAATTTTGGCTTTATGAAGCGTTTGTGATCTTTGTATGTCTGGTAAAGCTTTTGTGAAAATGTTTCATGACTCGACTTTGGAAACATACTGTAAATAAAAACTATTCTTTAAATCGGCAATTTAATTACAAATATAATGAGATTATAGAACAAGAGCACAACATGGCCTTTCAATTTTTGTTTGTGTAAACAACCATAAAAAGAGCAAAGAAATTTTCTCATACCATGCTTCATCAAGTAAAGCAATGATCCCACCTGGTTTCTGGAAAATCACTACATGTTAGAAAATTATGTATGAAATCTAATACAGTAGATCATCTACTACCAGTTTAAATGACTAAATTAACAGGGCCATATGATAAGATAAACCAGGATAACAGGTCATCAACATGGTAATTAGTCATTATCCAGATAGCTGTAGATGATTATCAGGGTCTACATAAAATAATTCAAGGATTCCTGAGAGAGAACATTTACACCGCTAGAAGGCACTACTCCGTAGGACCAGCAATATCACTCCAGGAGTAACATCACAAGGAGAATTGAATTCCTCTAATTTATTCAAGCACCTCATTTATGGTCCAAATGAACTCCAGGTTGCACATGTTCAACACCGGTTCTAGTTTCAAAAAGTTGTTTATAATGGACATCTACTCATAAAATACACGTAAAGCTGGTGATGTTTTGACCCCATTCCGCTCTCGAATCACCAAAACAGAAAGCCAACTTTCCACCAAACTTGGTTTGGGAAAAAAAAATTTTTTAAAAAAATGAATGCACCAATTGAAGGCTTAAAAAGCACTAAGATCAGAATATTACTAATAACACAGCTATCACACAAATTTTTTTCATAAAATTTATGCTATGAGACTCTCACAATTTAGAGATCTATCATGTTTTCTGCAAATGCATAAAACAACACGTCCCTTCATGTGGCATTCATATGGTTAGGCACATGCTTTACTTTAGATTGTCTCCGTGGAATTACCAGAAAAGAACAGTGATCAGCAGGTCCACAATAGAGTATATAAGTCCTAATAAGTTTCAACAAGAATGAGAAAAATTTAAGTTCTAAGGGAATCAAACCTTCTCAATAAGATCTAGTACATCTTGGTTGTCAACGAATTCAATGTAGCTCCAATCAATTTCCTCTTTTGCGTATTCGTATTGGTCCATTTTGAAAACGTGCTGAATGACACCAATGGCATCCAGATTAGGGGTTGAAAAACTGAGTTAAATGTGAAGTTGTTAACGTGACTAACCTCATACCTGGTTGAAATGCTGTTGCAGCTTTTCGTTTGTGAGGTTAATGCAAAACTGCTCAAAACTGTTCAGAATAATATATTTATATTCAAGTCAAGATACATATTCTGCTGTGATAGCCAAATCCAATAACACATTTTTCTTCACAATTAAAGTCACACATATTTTGCCATGTGATCTCTGGCGGAGAGAGAGAGAGAGAGAGGGAGGGATTACCCAAGCAAGCAAGCATTACCTGTTAGTTTTAAAGCTCTCGAAACCATAAATGTCAAGGACCCCAATCAAAAATTTCGAATGAGGATCTTGCCCAATGGAGACATTGATTTTATCAACCAACCTGGCAACCATAGATGATCGATTAGATACCTTTACATCAGGTGGGAAACCTCTCTATGTTACGAGTTACAAAACCTTAAACAATGATCAAGAAGATAGCATTTACCAATTAAACAAGCGGGAATAAATTGTCTTTGCTAAGCCATCCCTGTTAATTGTGGCACCAAGAGGATCGAGACTTCTTTTGATAATTTCTTCTCGGGTGATCATTACACGTTTACACAGTGCATCTTCCAGTGCATCAGCCTCGCACCTAAATTAAGCATAAGAACATTTTTTTTAAGGGAAAATTTCAAAAGCAATCACTTTTATTTTTGGTTTTTACCAAACTAATTATTTTCATAATTCATTTATTAAAAAAATTAATATATATATATAAATAAATAAAAATAATTTTATAATTAAAAATATTATAAAAATACTATTTTTCTTTTGGTCACTCTAATTTTGTGGTGATTCAAAAAAACAAATAACAGATTATTACTTTTGAAAATGCGAAAATTTAAGTATGAAATCTTATATTTATTGAATAATAATAATAATAATAAATTATTTTAAAGTGGTAGAATAATTTTTTTTGTTTGGGGATCAATATACATGATTTTAAATAATTTAATAATTATTAGTTAATTGTAATAATTTAAGGGTCCATCAGATATTTTGAAATTGTCCAACCCTGACTTTTAAATTTTCAAATACAACTCTAAGTAATTATAAAATAGTTCATTTTATTGCATATTGATACTCAAGTAAACTAAACTTATGAATATAAAATTTGTAAAATTTTTAAATTTTTTGTTATTATTTATTAATTTTAAAAAATACTGTTAAAATAAAATAAAATAAACAAAATTTATTAAATTTTTATAAAATAGAAAGTATTTTTTGTTTAAATAAATTTTTTTTAATTTATTTTATAAATAAATTATGAAAATGATTATATTAATAATTAATTAATTTAAAAAATTTTACATTTTTTTTTAATGCTTCGACACAAACATGTAAAAGAAGCACCAAGTCACTACAAAATCAAGGTTCTGGACGTACATGAGAAGCTCGGCTGTCATACGAAGATGGAATTTTGAATCATCGTCTTTCACAACTGATGAATCTTCTTCCCCCTTTGCAAAATCAACATTGCCAAGATGAAGAATCGCAGCTACGACTCTAAAAATTGCATCCTGAGAAAAACAGAGAGAGAAAGAGAGGGACACGGATACAGATTTTATTCCTTGATTGCACAAAGAGGTTTAGAACATATTAAACTTATGTTAAACTCGACAATTGAGGCAAACCTGTTCTTTCCGACTTATTCCAATGATGTCCATAGCTCTCCTAGTTGCAAGATAATCATGGGCATCGTTAACACCAACCAACTCGTAGCAGTTGGATTGATTAAGATAGTGAAACGACTTGGGATTTCCGAGCTTATATGTCTCAATCTCCTGATAATACTTAATAACTTTAGCTGGAATAATGCGACCACATCTTATGATACTTGCCCAAGAAACTGTGGGGGGAGAAGAGTTGAACATCAGGCAACGATACCTACCTCTGCTGGTGCTGCACAGAGAAGATAAAAGCAGTGGTAGTTGCGCTCAGGATCTGAAATTTGGCAAACACGAGATCTCTCCAAAAGATAGGTTCTGATGGCTGCTCCAGCTATTCTTCCATGCTTATCGAATTGAATCTCAACAAATTTCCCGAAACGACTGCGCAAACATCAGTAGTCACAAACTGCGAACAGATTTTGCAAAAGCAATATTTCTGACTACATGACTGAGCAACTGATAGTTAATGCACTCGTCTTCCCTGATCATCAAGACTCGCGTGGAGAGTGAGATAGTGTGCTTCTTATAGCTAGCTTCATGTTGTTGCTAAATTATGTGGCAACATAACTATGAGCTTGTAACTATACGAGTGAGACACCTAAACCAGGCGGTGTTTGTAGAGTTGAAACATTTTGCATTTTGAGATCAAAATATGGCTAACTAGAAAAATGACAATGAGGATGAATTTATTAATTGTTTTATACATCAAAACATGAAATGGAATCAGAAATCAGTTTTCATACCTGGAGTTATTATTTTTAACTGTTTTTGCATTGCCAAATGCTTCAAGAACTGGATTTGACTGCATCACGCCAGTTAGCACACAACTTTAAAATGCGTACGTTAAAAGCAAAGTAAAAAGACCCACATTGAAAAAGAGAGCACACACCAGTTTCAGTCTCAACAGGAATTCTTCTTCTTAATTTTTTTTCTCTTAAGAAAGGAAAGAAGTTAATTATGTACTGAAAATTTCATTCAAAGTCTTAATCCCGTTAGATAATCCCCATTCTTAAAATGCACAAGGCATTTGCATATCTGCTGTACCTCACAACTTTATGTGAAACCAAACAACAATAATACCCATATTAGTGTACTTTCAATGTCAAAATCTAACATGTATGTCTCTCTGTGTCCAACTCCAAGGTGACAGCACACCATTTGTTATTAGTTACATGGTAAACAATTATATCAAAGTTAGAGATGTGAACACAACTTAGAACACAAACCAAATAGCAATTATAACCACATAGGTTTATTTGCCATGTCAAACTCCAACAGATGTCTATGCCTCTCCATATTGAAGGGAACATCACTCCGGACATTATTAGTCACCAAAAAGACAATTCTGGCCAAGTTAGGGATATACAGGCAGCTAAATAAGATTGAGAATCTCCAAAAAATAACACAAAGTGCATTTATTTGATTCTTCGAATAAAGTGCATCTGCACACAGACCTGGAGAAATTTATAATTCAAATAAGAGATGGACTGTCCGGCTTACTTCCAAAACTTGTTGTTCAACAGTCCTTCCTTCAACTGCAGCACGGCCGCCCAAATGTGCAAGGTAGCGCATAAGCATTTTTGTGGTCTCAGTCTTACCAGCCCCACTTTCTCCACTGACTAGTATAG
Source organism: Xylocarpus granatum (assembly GCA_019650275.1). Classification (NCBI taxonomy): domain Eukaryota; kingdom Viridiplantae; phylum Streptophyta; class Magnoliopsida; order Sapindales; family Meliaceae; genus Xylocarpus; species Xylocarpus granatum. Next base: position 558,245 of record BNST01001733.1, on the reverse strand, counting down.
AGTTGTTTTTTCCTTCATTAATCATTGACCTGTTCAAATTCATGAAATTTAGCAGAATATTTTTATGATATTTAGAACTAAGTAACGAGAAAATGGTCACATGACCACCTATATGCAGCATCAGCAATGGCAAAAACATGAGGGCTCAGCTCTCCAATTGGTGCTCCCTTGTATCGTTCCATTACATGAGTGTCATACATGTGTCTGAGTGCTTGAAATGGATTAAGGGCAATCAGAATGTTTCCAATGTAGGACTGCACAATGTTAAAAATATCAAAATAGAGCCACCCATAGTTGTAATAACTAATCATACAAGGGCAAACAATAATTGAATTAAAACTAAGAGTGAATCAATCTCACATAAATTTCATTGATTTCATATCTGGTCGCCAAATTGTACAGGACTGCAGGCTCGTGCAAATATGATAGATTGGTCATGTCATCAACTCCTCCAGAAGGAGCTTCTACATCTTTCGGATATAGTTTTGATAAATTTGCAACAACCTGGTCGATATCATTGAGAAAAAAAAAGTTGTCAGATTTCATAAACAGTACTAAGAAAATTTGAGGAAACACTTTTACTCAGACAAATAGAAATTCCAAAAATGTGGTGATAGCTCAAGTAGGAAGTTTAGCAAATAATGATTACCCAAAGTAGCCAAAGATCCAAATCATATAAAACTTCCCAAAGAGAGAAGAGAGGAAAAAAATGATTACCCAAATCATATCCCAAAAGTGAAGAGGGCAAGGAAAACAAAGCCTTAAGAAACACTATCTCGAATCTGACTTTAGGCTATTAATGTTTGCTTTACCATTTATTACATTAGCGTTCAAAATAAAAATTTCAGGGACAGCAGCACTACTACTGCTCTTCCTCCAAACTCCCCACCAACTAGCCAAAAGTACTAAAATAAGGACAAGGAATGACGCAAATGCAGCCAAGTAGAGCAGAAGTCAGGGACAACAAATCACTGGACAATTGTTATGGCAGCAAGTGTCAACAGTTTCTCTGACCCTTTTGCCCCTAACTGAATCCTCAACATGGTTCATGTGCCTCAAAGCTCATGTTCAATCATTGAAACCAGGGACCGGCAAGAAAACATATAGGAAAAACATTGACCTAATAGACAATTAAACTTAAAGATGAATTTTGGAGCCCAGTATATTAGGACTGTAATTTAGCGTTGTATGAATTGCATTTACCATCTTTCCATCACTAGTCTGAATCTCAGCTTCCTCTCCTTTGATGTTAAAAACAATTCCATCTATAAAAGCTGACTCTGGATCTCCCACCCAGACATGAGAACCAGCAACAATCTTTTCTCCAATTTCCCGCGACTGTTGAAATTTAGAGCACAAAAAGTAGTTAAATGATTCAACCGACATACTGAAATGTGAAAGGTAATTGCAAAAAGAAAATAAATTAAAAAGAAGAAAGTTACTTATATGCATGAATAATTGCATGCATTAGTTATCACCTGCACATATTCCGATAAGCAAGTCCAGCATTGTGGATGATTAAAAGATTTCAAGCTAGAGCTCCTAACTATCAAACCAAACACCCCATGGACATTGTCATGGAGAGCTAACTGATCCCAACCCATCAAACTGATGCTTAAAATTAAAAGCATCGTAATATTAACCAAACTGTCAAGCTCGTAAATGATACTATCTATATATTGGAAAAACCAGAAATATATCAACTTAAGGTTATGAGAAAATAAATATCCACATTCATCATCGTTCATTGCAGCAAGGTCTTAGGCGACCACTGTCATTTCCTGTGCGAGAAACACATCTTGAAGAGGCAATAGATTATTATATCCCAAAATTAATTCTACAACACAATTACATTCCGGAAAACCGAAATTGTAAATTGTCTAATTTGCCTCCCTTTTGACTACATTATTTGCTTACCAAAATTAAAGCTAGTCGCTGGCTCTGGATCTCTTATAACAATAACATGACAGTAAACCTAGCTAAGCTTTAATCACAGGATGATACGCAAATAAATACCCAGGCATTGATGAGAAAGCATTCATTTGGATACATTAGAGAGAGAAAACAAAACAAATTACATACCATTCCCGTTGTGAATGAAGGCCAATTAGATGAACCTCCTGGTCCTGAACCTAATCAGATAGACAGAATACGATCAACAAAAATTGAATTATTGCACCAATTCAACCATCTCCAAAGACGAATCATAACCCCAATAGCCAATCAAGACTCTCACCGAAGAAAATGCAATGACGCTGGGCAACCACCACTGAATTCTGTAAAAATTAAAAGATATTCTGGATGATTAAACAATTTTGACGGGGATTGAAGAGGAATAGAAAATCTTCGGAAAAGCGAAGATTTTTCTTTTCTTTTCTTGTTCTTTATTTCTTTCTTCTTAGCTGGTCTCCTTTTGGTGGTGCGTGTCGTTTTGTTAAGCGGAGTTGACATCGATCGAACCCCCTTTGTTTTCGCCATTTGTGGGAGAGGCTTGTGGCTCTCTCGGTTTTGGCGGAAAATGAGAAACAGGGACAAGTTAGAGATATTTACATCTGCATTGTTCATTGGCAAGTAACGGCAATGACTAAAAGTCTACGACAGGGTTGGTTTGCTGCCTGTCTAACAAGCTGGTGCCCGGAGGGGCATGAATCCACGTTTTATTCCGAAGTCAGAACAAGCCACGCTACACATTTCCAAGGCATTTCAGCCTTAAAACCTCAAAGAAGACTTGGGATCAAACAGCGCGAAGAACTCCATCACGAATGGATCAAGCTGGATTTAGTTCTCGGTTTTTGAGAACAAGAGATTTTTGGTGGGAAATAATAATAATTTTAGTTCTCAGTTCAAATTTCTGTTTTTTTTTAAGTTTGTTTTTTCGTCCGTTGCACGAACGTACATGCAAATTAGATCTAAAAACAGCAAATTAAGTTTGCTGATCTACTTGTTTGATTTTTAAATTTTGAGACAGGGATTAGTTTGTAACAAAGACAAAATATTGTCAATCTTAATTTGTGTAGAAAGATAGTTTTCCTTATCTTAATCTGATATGGAAATAGAAAAAGGAGGAGAGGAATTTTGACATATTCAAAAATAATAATTTTACTTACCAATTTGTTAGCATTCAAATTTAAAGTATAGATTTAAAATGAATTCAAAAAAAATAAATTAATTAAATTTATGGCATATTTTAAAAAAATACGAAATATTTTATATATGAATTTATAAATTTTTTTCATAAAATTATGATTAATTTTATTTTATATTTAACTATTAAAATTTTTTATAAAATAAAAGTATTTTATTTTTAATTAATATTAAAATTATAATTTTAATTAAATATTTATAAATTTAATATTTAATAATAACACAAGTATAATTTAAAAATACAAGAAAGCAATTAAAATTTTATGAATATTTGTGCAAATTTGATAATTATTAAAAAATTATTTAAACAATTTTGATAATAAAATATTAAATATGTAGTGAATTTGGTACGGGCTTATATAAGCTTGAAAGTATTCGTCTTAAACTTGCACTAGAACCGGCCCCTAAATTTATTCATTTAATTTTAGTTAAATTAATTTTAATTAGTTAATAAAAATTAAAATAATATTTTATTATTAAATTTACATATTAAAATTTTAAAAATTTTATATGTGAAAAAATATTTTTATTTATAAATTTATATAAAAATATAATTCAAATATTAAAATTTAAATAAATAAATATTATTAAATATTAATTATTATACTTATTATTTCAATCAATGTAATTGTTTCTCTTTCAATAAAATTTATTAATTATATTTATAAATAATAAATACTATTAATTATAATTTTGGTATTAAATATTTACTTTTTCTACGTCAAACTCATAATTTTTTAAAAATTTCTTCAAAATCACTGCTCGGTAACATACATTTATAAATTTAATAATTTTTAATCAAAATTTTTATAAAAACCCATTATTCATCGATCACTACGAGTAGTTTAGTTTATGCAAAAGTAAAAAATTAAAATAGATTATGATGTAAATAAAATCTAAGTTTGATTTTTTTAAAAATAAATAAATGTGTTGTTAATTTATTAGTTATAATACAATGATTTGTGAAATATAAATAATGATTATTTTAAACATATACAAGAGAAATGTAAAATATAACTATTAGTTCTTTCTGACTTTTTTAAGAAAAATGTACAGAGGAAAAGCCAAGCTAATTAATTACTTGCATTCCAGGATAACCTGACCAAATCCAAGAGCGACTGACGATAGAAGACATATACGGAAATGCACAAAACGATGTCGTATCTCTACGCTATAACTCCACGTGATCGCTATTCCTGGTTCAGTTGGTCGTTGAAGGCACCGTGTCTGTGTTCACACTCCCTCCCGACCTTCTCTTTCCATTCCAGTTGAGAGCCACGTGTCAGAAATCTGCACCATTTTGACTTTAAGAACCAAAAAAAAAGGGCCGTTACTGTTTCCCGTATCTTCAAAAGCAAAAGCTTGGGTCGCAAGACAAAGCCGAACCAGCTAATCGCATTATCCGTATTAGATAAATAGATGTGCTAATTGGATCATGATTGATTTACGGAGAGAGACGGAGATGCCGCCATCGTCGTTGAGGCAGCAACAATTAGTGGCGATCGACGAAACCGTAACCCTAATACCAGGCCTTCCGAACGACGTCGCATCCCTGATCCTCTCGTTCGTACCTTACTCGCACCACTCACGTCTCAAACCGACTTGCAAATCGTGGTTTCTCTTCTTCTCGTCAAAAACCCTACTATACGACCGCCGGAAATTCTCTTCCCACTCACACCTCCTCTGCTTATTCCCTCAAGATCCTTCCATTACCTCTCCTTTCCTCTTCGACGCGGCCAATCGCGCGTGGCTTCCACTTCCTCCCCTCCCCTGCAACCCCTCCACCTACAGTCTCTGTAACTTTACTTCAATCTCCCTCGGGCCCCATATCTACCTCCTCGGCGGGTCCCACTTCGATGCCCGTTCATTCCCCCTTGACCGCCCTCTTCCTTCCGACTCCGCTTTCCGCTTCAATTTCGTGACGTTCTCGTGGGAGCGAATACCGCCCATGATTTCCCCCCGAGGGAGCTTCGCTTGTGCGGCAGTACGGAGCCTGAATCAGATAATTGTTGCTGGTGGCGGGTCTAGGCATAGCTTGTTCGCTGCGGCAGGGAGTAGGATAAGTTCGGTGGAGAGGTATGATGTGTCAAAAAATGAGTGGGTGCCGATGGATGGCTTGCCAAGGTATAGGGCCGGATGCGTTGGATTTTTGGCGGAGGAGAGCGGCGAGTTCTGGGTGATGGGCGGGTACGGAGAGTCAAGGACCGTTTCAGGAGTGTTTCCGGTAGACGAGTACTACAGGGATGCAGTGGTAATGGAACTGAGGAAGAATGGTGATACCGACGGTGGTAGTGGTGGTTGGGGGACATGGAGGGAGGTTGGTGACATGTGGAGAGAAGGGGAGAGGGCGCGGTTTGGGAGGATTGCGGTTATGGAGGATGAAAATGGGGGAAGGCCTGAAGTTTTTATGCTTGACAAGTTTGATATATTGAGGTAACTTCTATGCCTTTTTCAGTGTTTAAATAGTCCAAATATTTTCTTTAATTTTATGTAGTGTTTAGTTCAAATTTAGTGGTAAATGGCTCTAACTGGATTATGAAGTTTAGTTGTTTTTGCTTTCTGTAATGCTTACTAGGTTTAGTTTGATTTGGCGGTTTGATTAAACTTTGTTTTGCAAGTGAATATTGATATTCAATGATATGGAATAATCTATTGGGATACTGCATCTAATATCTAGTAGCTTTTATGCATCTTGTTCTTAAGGTAGAGAATTGGTGCTCATGTAGTTTGTCTTAGTATAGCTGATTTGCAGGTGTAGGTAACCTAATGAATTAAGAAGCTTAATAGATTACTACTGATAAAACGATGTGCACAGATTGGTAATAGACATTGCTTTGAAAATCAAAGTAATCTACCAATTTCTTCATATGTGTGTAAATATGCCCTTATTTGTGTTTTTACTTTTTTGTTAAAGTATTGAATGCAGTTGTAAGAGTAACAACTGTTTCCGATATCATTGAAGTGGTTTGCTTACTGGGAAATGACTCATACATTGTTTCAGTTTCATTTCCCATTAGGTTGGTTTGCACGTTCTGTTTCATTGGTGCACTTCCACCTGGTTGAGCTAATTTTGTTGTTGATAACATCCTGTCTGAATGTTTGGTTTTTCTTTTTATGCACAGCTCATCTTTACAACTAGTATGAGAAAGAGCCTCTGTTGCACTATGGATCAGATTGGTCCATGATTATTCTATATGCTAACTAGGCTTTCTGTCCAAGTTTGGTTCTAAATGAGGCCAAGCAAGTTAGATTGTTCTTGGAAAATTGAAAATTGTGACTTGACATGGTGAAAAGTTGTTAACTTGGAGGTTACTACTTTGTTTGGCATTTAAATTACTGACAACTTCTTGATTTTTAGGATAAATAGCGTTGACATCTGGAAACTTACTAGGATGTTTCAAAGTAGAGCTTCTGTTGAAAAGTTTTAGTACAAAATTTTTTTGTTTTGAAATTTGGGCATTTTTGTGAAGCTTTGCTGCAGTTGTGAATTTATTGGCCGTATTCATCCCTTGTGTCATCCTCTCTCTCTGTCTCATGTAAAACTGCTTTTGTGTCTTCATAAAAATTGATTAATGTAATGTATGACATTGTTCTGTAGTAGGAATATGAAAATGTTCTATACCTTACAATCTCAATGCTGAATTTGATACTTGAATCTAATATCTATGAGATCCTGAAGTGACATCTTAATTTGTTAGTTAAACTATGAAGAATTTTTGTGTCTAGTCATATTATATATTTTGTTTGGTTAGTATTTGTTTTAGTCATGACTTGGAATGCGGTTATTATGTAAAAATGTATCTCTTGATGGTTATCTCATATCTATTTGGCAATGCCTGAATATTGTCAAGAGGAATTGAGAAGGTTGTTGAAGTTGGAGTACTAATTTTGCATGATTTTGTGGACATATTTTCATAACTTTACAAACCAAATTGCACATAATATTTCTCATAGTAGGTATTCTCTATCTTCATTGATGATTTAAGACTCTCCTACCTTTTTAGGAACACTTAACTGATCCCAGGAGCTTCTCGCAAGGGTGACCTTAACTAGGCCAGATTGTTTACGTCTCATGTACAGCTCATTGAACATGTTATGTCTGCTTTTCTGCTATAATCAAAATTATTACATTAATTGAGACTTGCATTTTGAAAAGGAAAGGAAAGGGAGTCTTAGGGGACTGTGGATTACATTTTGTGACTTTTTCATGCTTTGATTAATAAGGCAATTGGTTCAATTGAGCACTGCTGCTACCTCAAAACTTGTGTTTTTAAAATCTGTTGATTATATTCAATTTTGTGTTGGTTCAATATGCTGTTCGGTTGAAGCTTTTGTGTGGGGACATCCAATTTCACATTTCATGTTATCCTACACAGGTATAACATGGCTACAAACCGATGGCAAATGGAGACTACTCTACCGAGAAAACTTTCCTGCAAGAAATCACTGGGTTTTATTGTGTTAGGCGGGGAGTTACATGTGATGACTCTTTTAAAAGCATCAGATCTTACAGAAACGCGAAGGTCACAACTTCAAAAGAGGGTGGGAAGTCTGTTCATCCAAATCTACAGTCCCCGGGAGAAGACATGGAGATACATCTTTACGAAGCCACCATTTCCCCAGCCGTTGGATTTCGACACTGCAGTTATGTGCACAGTTCGGCTGTAGAGTTAAGCCACCATTCTCTTTTGTGTTAAGTTGTGGTTTTCTGTACCTCATTAGCAATGCATTGCATTTATACGTACGATTGAGTATAGCGATGGTGTATGATATATGTTGTTGATAAAACTGGTTCTTTTGCGGTTAGCATATTTAGCTAGCCGGTGTACAGATTAGATTACATGTTGGTACATTGCGTCTCAAGGTATAGCCAGCGGGTGCGCGAGTGTCTTAGATTGTGCCTCTTGTTGTGTTGCCCAAAGAGGATAATAAATATTTATGGGCGTCCAGTACGTACACACATTTGGTGTAAAAGTTTTGCCTGCCTTGACATACAAATACTGCAGTGCTCAGAGAAAAGATCCGATGCGATGAAAAATATTTAAGATAATATTTCAAAAACACTGAAATGAAAATAATTTATTTTTTGAATTAAAAAAAAACCAGTAAAATTATTATCATAAACTGTTCTCCTGGTTCCTAAAATTCATTTCATGCAACACATAGAAAATCGTCACATGACGTGATCACATACTTTCCAGTGCACGTGACACGATGAACAAAAGAGGCTACAACACATTTATTTTAAAACCCATCTTCCACTTCATGACTCGTTCAATTTCTAATTTTTCCTTTTTAGCTCCATGGTCAATAGTCAAAAGTGAAAAAAAGTTGGAAAAATTCAAGACCAGCAATTCGACGCCTACATATACAATACAGTATTCTAAGTTATCCCCCACAATTGCAATTACGATTACAATTACTCCTTGTTATTTTAGTTAATCTCATCTTTCTTTCGATAGACTAAAACTGGTCCTACAAGATGAGGCACTGCAACGTGGTCCTAGTAATGTTCATAACAGTTGTAGTGTCCCTTGTAAGCATGCAACGTAAAGCTGAGGCTTGCAGAATCCTTGACGACCAAGAAGGAGGAGAAAAATATCGGAAGATGAATGAATATTTAATTTTACAGTCTCTGCAAAGAGCTCCAATCCCTCCGTCCGGAAATGGGTGCACCTACATCCCTGGGAGAGGTGGTGGTGCACCTTGCACCAACCAGATGAACTTCGCCGTCCACGCCTTGCCGCCTCCCTGATCGTATGATTTCATTTGGCGTGGGAACTGATCGTAGATAAAACTCGCATGCAGATGCAGTAGCCATGGATTAACAGTATGGCGACCCTGTCAACAAAATCTTTGCAGTCATTCATTTTCATTGTTCGTGACCCTTTTTTTTATTTTCGTCTTTTGTGAATCATTTACAAACAGTGGATGGTTAACGGCGAATAAAGTTTAATTTTTGTATTTTTACAAGCTAGTTGGCTTCTGTGAGCATTATCAATTACCTAATCAACGAAATCTCAATGATTGTACCTTTTATTCTTATTAAATTTTTAATTTTTTGTAAGCTTAAAAATCTTCCATATGGACTTAAATATCAATTACTTTTGTTTTTGTTTTTTTTTCTATTAACAACCAATCACAAACTTACATTTTGCCCAAGAAAAGATTAAAGAATCTTAACAATTATCTTCCACCCCACTCTTCACACTTAACAATTAGTAATTTTATTTTTGAAATAATTAGATATTAAAAATTAATGTATGTATTTCTTTTTTGGCAATCTTTGTGGTAAGTTTGGGGTTATAACCATAAAACAACAACATTAACGAAATCAATTATTTTACTTTTAGCAATTTTAAGAAGAAAGAAGGCTTTGCTGTGACAGATACCACTGCCAATCAAGAGTTAATGTTTTTACTCTCTCGGATAGCCAAAGTAAATTTTACAGGAAATGGTTTGTGATTTGTAATTGCATGAAGCTCTTCCGCCTCCCAAGTACTCGTGCATGAATAAGGTGTAGCGCGGAATTTATGAACAATATTGGACTTATTAGAAAGAAGGGAATTTTGTGTTGAGATTGCTTCTCCTGGCGGGTGCTAATTCACATGTATTACACCAAAAGAAAATGTCTCATGACCTGAGCTGACTGACTGACCTTAACGACACATGAATCAAGGATTCATTTATTTTGAATCCCACGTTTTACTGCAAGAAGACTCGTTCAATTTCTAATTTCTTCTTTTTCATTTGGCTCAACGGTCAAATAGTCAAAGGCACTTCTGGATTCAAATAAAAAATTGGAAATATTCAAGTCCAACAACTCCTTGCCTATAAATTTCGTATCCACCTGCCTCATTAAGACATTCTCAAATCCATACAATTTCCATATTAATCTAGTTAATTTAATTCTCTCTCTTATGCTAAGCTTCTTCGACGGGATGAGACTGTTTAACATGTTCCTGGCATTCGTAACAGCTCTTTTGCTACTCATGCAACATAACGAGGCGTGCAGAATCCTAGACAAAGAAGAAGAAAAACACTGGAAGCCCAAGGATTTAGCGTTGCAATCTCTACAAAGAGGTCCAGTCCCGCCGTCGGGAAATGGGTGCACTTTCATTCCCGGTCAAGGTGGTAGACAATGCACTACCCAGATGAACTTCGCCGGCCATAACAAACAGCCGCCTCCGCCTCCGCCCCTTTTTTATGATAATATGATTCGATTTAGCGTGTCGCACTCTCTGCAAAGAGGTCCAGTCCCCCCGTCGGGAAACGGGTGCACTTACATTCCCGGCACAGGTGGAAGACATTGCACCGACCAGATGAACTTCGCCGGCCATGCCAAGCCGCCGCCTCGGCCGGCTTACTCTGATCATATGATTCAATTTGGAGTGTCACAATCTCTACAGAGAGGTCCAGTCGCCCCGTCGGGAAATGGGTGCACTTACATTCCTGGCGGAGGTGGTGGAAGACATTGCACCAACCAAATGAACTTTGCTGGCAACGTCGTGCCGCCTCCCCCCGTGTTCCCCGATAATGCGATTCCATTCGGAGTAGCAACTGATCGTAAATAATACTCTTCGGCAGCTTGGTGAACACTATTATGAGTACCTATCAACAATATCTGTGCAGCCATAACCAACAATTAAACGTAGTAAAAGTGAAATAACGGGAACAGGTGCCTAATTAAAAGTCCTTTCCCCGCACTTTCATTAATTATTTCATAATTGTATGAAGCATTTACACAAAATATATGATTAGCAATGAATAAAACAGACTTTAATTTGATATTTTGTTTCTTTTAATTACCTGCCTTCTATCATGTGGAATTAATCTGTGCATGATGTGGGTAACAAGAACTTATTGACGGCTCTATGGCAATTTGATTTGTGATCAGATTAGTGGGAAAAAGAATTTCCACGTAAATGAGGAATACATTGCCTCCATAGATTGTTTCTTAGCATCAAATATATTTCCCAATTATATAACACAACATGTTAATTCTCTTGACCAAAATTAATTAACCAGTTGTTGTGACTTGTATAAGTTATTATGGATTTAACATAATAAATGGGATGAGCCACTTGGATTCAATCCAAAAATAAAAGGAACTAATATGTTTAGGATTGAGACACAGCTATTATGAAACGAAATCACTAATTGGCTTTAAAGTATAGGTTAGAAGTTAGTTGTGAATATAATTAACCAATATACTTTGCAGATGTTTTTTTCACAAGGAAACAGTTTGAATTAATTATCCCTCCCTTGTATCTTTAAACGTTTGTAATAGTACAAAGCTGTCAATATTGAGAAGCTTAGGATTTTAAAACTAGAATCATGAACGCAGTATATTTGATGTTCATCTCCAACTGGTATACGATATGGTTTAGCAGTACATAATTTGTGAACAATGGTCCAAGCCAAAAACTGAGATGAGATTCAATGCTCAAGTAAGGGTGTCGGTCCCCAAAAAGACATCCCAGACATTTGACCTTACGGAAGGACTTTGTTTGAAGGAATTGATAAGCGTATGAATGCATAGCTATAGCTAGCCAGAGTATGCGAGCCGCAAAACTAATTCCTTTAGGATGGTAAGACCAGAAACTTAATTAATTAGTCTAAAGCTCATTATGGCGCCTAACAATGTTGATAATTACCCATTCAAGATTCAATTAATTGGTGGAGAAAACGCGGAAAATTTTATGCATTTTGGTTATTAGACTCCTACATTAGAAAACCACTTGTACTACAAGATTTAGAAAGATAACATCTAACAATGCTTGATTTGATAAATGCATCATTCATCATAAATATTAATTTGATTTATTGGCAGAATACCCGATCTTAATAGTTATCGTCATCCAAGCTGTTGTTATAATGGTAATGGTGGCAAATGAAATATTCATTACATCTGCAAATTGTGGCAAGGATCTCAGAGATCTAACTGCGTAATGCTGTTATTAGAACTACAAAAAGAGTTGAAAACATTTTAAAAAATGAAGAGGTTGAAATGCAGTGATGGTGCAGCTAGCACTGTAAATTTGAACTGAAATATTAAACTTTGCGTGTGCCCGAGAACCATGCACAATTTCAACATTAAAATATCCCATGCATATCATAACCTTGTCGATGCACATGACAGCTTTATCAAATCAAGGATTCAATTTCAAACCCAATTTGCCCTTCTTATTCAAGAAAGTTTTAGATCGGAATAATTAATTGTACTGTTCGTAATTTATAAATAAAATAATAAAAAAAACAAACAAATTTGCAATGTTTTTCTTCCAATTCTACCGGTGTTATGCCAAGATCGAAATCCAAATCAATTTTACCAAGTCGTCTGGAGTATTCCAAGTAGTATTGATGCCTGAACCTCAGTTGTCAGCTCATCCTTGCTTACTAAATGTACTGCATATGATCTTCCTAAAATCATGGATGCATTTGATAAGATTGCCAAATCCAGAGATAGTTATGCAATTAATTATACATATCGAACATGCACGAATTCACACTAGATAGTCATTTGTGGACAAATTAGATTTTATTGGATAACTTAAAAATTTGTTCAACAAATTATTTATTTTACTATAAATTAATAGTTGTAGTTAACAAACGGGGTAATTTACTAGATAAATTACAAATTGTAAAAGTACTCCAACTGGTGGTGGCACTATAACCTCCTCCTGCCCACTGAAAGTTTCTTTGTAAAGTTTGAACTATAAGTTGTAAATTATGAATTTATAATATTTAAATTATGATTTTTAACTTTTTATTATATTTTATAAATCTAAAATTTATATTCAAAACTATAACTACAATATTGAATGGTCTAATACTTCCATTAAATGTAAAATTTCTTTGACAGAAAAATTTTTATAAATCGAGAGGTATTTTATTTTGTTAAGAACTTTAAACTTAAAATTTTTATTGAACACGTCAAGAAAATTTTAGAAAAAGTTTAATTTTTATGGTATTTACATTTAAATTTTTAATTTTTTAAGTATATTTTAATATTATATACTTGCATGAACTAGACTATAAAACTTAGAAACCAATCTATTTAATATCATAAAATAATTTTTAAAATAAATAATATATTACTCATCGGCAATAATATAAATTTGTAATATCTCTATTTAGCAAAGAGAATAAAAAATAAAAACGAAAGTAACGTAATCTTAAGGTTAAGTGCATTAGCTTAATATTACTATTTTATGACATAATAGAATTGCGATCTTTATCATATAAATTTTAAATTAATTGTTTAACATGGAAAAATATTAGAAAAAATATATTATAAATTTGTATTTAATTCTTGTCATTTATGACCAATTCATATCTTTAATCAACTATATATTAGTGCCACATTTGTCAATTGTTAAGTCAAGAACCGCTTCAACGAATTAGAATTATAAAAAGTTCTAGTGATTGAAGTCTTTGCTTGTCGAAATCACAAAATGAGATGTCTCCTTATGCCGGTAGTTTTTACCATAATTCTGGTTTTTTCTCGTAAGCTTACAAGATTATGAAGCCAGCAAGAGTTCTAAACAAAGAATAAGAAACGATGAGGAAAGGTTTCCTTTTACAATTAACGAGAGGTGGTCCACCCACATTCCCACCCTGCATAAATAAACAGATCTTTGCCTGGCCATGCAATCTCTCCCCGAGGGATCGGTGTGACAGCCATTTATCGTAAACGCAGTGATTAAAACAGTTGGAAGGTTGATAATCAGCAACAAATCTCTTGATTGCTTGATTTGATTCTGGCAATCATGCTTTTGTTATGGAACATATTATTTTGCTTACTTGCAGTCTTCCTTCTTTCATTCATAAGATTTAAGGGTTATATATTGTTCTAGATGAACGTGGCTTTCAATAATTGCTGATGTCTGCTAACTTGTTTGAATTACTTTGTTATATTACGATTCCCATTGAAATTTGACTGAAACAAAAATCCTTGGCATGTAGTCATGGTTAAAATTCTTTAGATATATATTGGTATGATGCTTGTGACTTATTTAAACTCAAACATTCGTTAGTTACCTAATTGGTTTGGCCTATGTTTACCACTGTGATAGTTTCCACCTCAATATTACACCCAATCATATCAATATCTACTTAAAAAATCAAATAAGATAAAACAGAATATAACCTAAAGGTGAGATGGTGAGGCTACAAACCATATCGAACTGACTTAAGTTTTCAAGATATGCTTTGCTAGCTTCTTTCAGTTCACGTGGGACTCGAGAATAATGCATTATAAAAGTATGCAAGTTCAATAACTGTTTTTGTCAAAATAAAAATTAAAAAAGAGGGAAAAAAGGGAGAACAGAATGAATTTCAGTATGTGTTTTAAATGAACAACAGTCACTTACATAGGTTCGCAAAGCCAAATAAGGGAGTCCCCAACCAACAAAAAGAACAAACAAGACTTAAAAGTTCGCTGTCCCGAATAGTACATATGGTTTTCCCTAATGATATGTTAAGACCTTTGATCTTGGTCATGACTTTCCCTACCAGTCGAAGCCACGCCCAGTTTCACCACCAGGTCGGGAAAGGCCGGAGGTGGTCTCGCAAAGGAGCCAGCTATGTTCATGTCATTCAGTGTGCAACTGCCGGAGTGCCGACCAGGGATAAAAGTGCATGGATTGCCAGAGGGCGGCACTGGACCTCGTTGCAGGGACTGAAACGCGCGCCGCCCATCTTTCTTCACCCATTGCTCTCCTTCTAGCGGTCTCATTGCTGCAGCAAGTTGTCGATGAGAAGCCAAGAAAGTGGAGAAAATGAACAGAAACGTAAAGAGATTTTTGCATTGACAGAAAGCCATATCTAAATTGAACTAGAAAATGAGGAGAGTTGTGCATGCATATATAGAGCCATGGACTTGCAGTTCTCGAGCTTATAATATTTTATTTATAAGCATGTTTTGACTGGAGCTGGTGCCGGTAGAGGTTCACTGGTACTAATATATTTCAGAATTTGACTGATGTAAGGGTTTACCGATACTAACGTGGAATGGATCAAACACAGGGCATGTTTCTTGGACCTGAAACAGTCGTAATGATAACCGGGGGCACAAGAATAGGACGATGATTTATATATGCCTTTATAATACGAAGCCAAAGCGGGTGGCGTTTACCATTTGGTCGAAGATCTGCGTAGACAGTCCAACGTATGTCACCACGTCAAAATTTCGAGCGAATCAATTCTTATGAAAATGTTCATACTACGCAACGATTCTGCCTTCTGCAGATCACAGAAACCACTTTCATGAATGATAACGTATTGTTGCTCAACGACTGAATAATGATCAGTTACGATACAAAGCCAAAGTAGGCGATCCACGAAGTATATCTCCTGGCCAAAAAACCACTTTCATGACATCAAAATTTTGAGCAAATTGGTTCTTTAAAAATGTGCTTATTACAAAAACAACGGGTAACTTGCTGCAAATACTTTCTTCCCTGTTTTCTAGTTTTATATAATTTTAAAAGATATGCTGTAGTAGTCAAATACATAAATGTGCAGGTCCACCAATTTGACCGCATTAATTATTAAGTGAAAAAGGGGTTACATACATACATTAGTTAATTGGCATAAAACCAAAAAAAAAGATGATAGATGCATGTAATTAAGAACTTCATGAAGTTTATATGAACACCATCAATAATAACCCGAGTTTAGTAGCAGATCAGGTTATTGCTCTGCCGCAAAACAAATGAACGAGAGGGCATGCTTTTTAAGTAGAAAAGAAGAAAACAGCTCGTCTTCTGCAGATTGCATAAAGCACTAGCTTCATGAATAATAACAGAGTATCTACCATGCTCAACAACAGGGTATCAACCATACCAAATAGGGGATCCAAACCGATCCAAATTTCAGGTTGCAGCACAATTCAGAATTTGCTTGGGATAATTTATCCCCCGATCCTAAGTGCTTCTTCTACCAGATTCCTTTCTGATTCATTGTGTTTTATACATTCAATCATCACAAAAAAATCATTCAAAGGCTTGCAGATCTTTAATGTAAATAGAGACGCTCATCAATTTGTCAGCCACAAGACCACCACCTTTTTCTACAGCAGATACATGCGCATGACATACAGATTACACCCCAAAAATAAAACTTTAATCAGTAACGGCAGAAATCCTAAAATATATCCCAAAAGTGCATCTCATATGTTACTCATTGTATGAATAATTGAAAAGTGTTACCAATAATTTGGAAAGTTATAAATATTCATTTATCCAATGAAGGAATACCCCCTCACTGGCCATCTCAATTTGGGTGCACTTTTTGAGATGGACTTTGGAATATTTAACATTACTCCACTTTAATTTACAATCATATCATTTAGAAAAGGCATCAACTAGTTTCTCCTTCAATTGCTCAGAACTACCACCTTGTGCCCGTATAGAAAATGAATGGATAACCTTGTCCTCTGTTGTAGAAACATTAGAATCTTGAGCTACAATTTGATGTTCATCGAATGTTTTCATGACACTAGAAACAGGATGAGCATCCAACGGGCAGCTCACCCTCAAAATAGCATCCTCGTGTCTAGGTTGAAAATCAATCTCTGGCACAGGAATCTTTTTATGCTTATTGTTTACCATCTCCTTCTCAGTTTCTAAAACCTTGATTTTGGTCTGGAGGTCAGTGATATAGGCAATGGCATCACCCAGCAGCGAGGCTTTGTCCATCTTAGAGATATTAGGCACAACAGCTCTTAAAGCATAGAAACGCTGGTTAAGCTTCTCGCGCCTCTGCCGCTCGGCTTCAACATGATTCAATGGCTCCTCTCTTCCATTGGCCGGCTTTCTCCCTCGCTTCCTAGGTTTGCGGTTATCAGCCTGAGGCAACAAGTCATCCTTCTGTTTCAAACCAGACAACCTTGCTTGAGCATCAAAGCCTCCCACCATCATTTGGTTCAAGGGAAAAAGTTTTGCTTCATTATCATCAGATTGACACCCAGTAGAAGAATTTCCATAAATCTGATTGCTACCTATTGCCTGCATTTCAAAAGCATCTGAAGCAAAACTCAGATCATCTTCCACCTTAGGGGAAAAGTTAATGCTGATTGATTGTGATTTTGAACCACCCAAACTTAGTTCATGTCCAAAAATCTTTGGAAACACTTTTGTTTGTATGGAACTAGACACCCCAAATATGCTTTTGATCATCTTCACAACATTTTGGTCCTCTGGAATTAATTTCACTGAACCAAGCTCCACAACTCCAGACTTCACAGGAACAAACACTGCTGTTTGAAAACCAGCTGACCTTGCTAGATAGGATCTGGACTGATAATGATCTAAACAACTAACTGAGCCTGAAGTCCAAATTGATCTACCAGACTTGTATGTCTCTCCAGGACCATGAGCTGAATCACACTGAAAGGTAAAATACATTGAGGTAAGATAAAACATCTCCACCCCTGACACTCCATCTAACCTAGAAGCAAAATAATTCTCCTCCAACCCACCAAAGCATGCATGCAACTTCTGGAGTACCAGCTTTTTCACCTCCCGTTTCCTATCAGCTCCAGCCACTTTGTTCTCCCCACTAGAATCCCCGCCTCCTAGTGTGCCATCCTTTGGGTCACGGCAATGGCCATCTCCCCATATCAAGGCAGATCCACCAGATTTCAAACTCGAGGCATGCCAGTAAATTGCATAGTTCCAACCGGACCCTTCAACAACCTGGCATAACCCATGCTGCACACCCAAATCACCAGGTGGTGAAACCAAATCTGCCAACACATTGTTAGAAGCTGAAGAGATCAAGAACTCACAGCCCTCAGTACCCAGCACTGATTCCACCATAGCCTTGTCTTCTTCATTTACCCAAAATTTCTCACCCATCTTTTTCTGCTTACCCTATTCTCAAGCCAAATGATATCTTCGATCTGTACCTCAGCCAAACCCTCAAGTTAAAACGGCGTATGGCTCAAAATATCCCAGAAACTAAAACAAACTTTTCAAAAAGCCCTAAAAGCCTCTCATAAACAAATCTACCAATTGAATCACCAAACACAAGACTCCAGGTTACTAAATTACATAGTTCCAGTCATACCCATTTACAAAATTACTAAAGCATCTGATAAACAAAGTAATCTCGTAAATTAAACTCCACCCGTCCAACAATATATGAGAACACCTCGTAAACTGAATTATCAGTCAGTTTCTTACGATAAAGTCTTAAAGTGCCACTATAACAGTAAATGATTGAAGCTCCCCCTGGAAAAAGAATCTTACCTCAGATCGACAAAGCTTAGAATCGAACTACAGCTTTAAAGATTCTGCAATTTCACCTGAAACGAACAAACACAACTTTTGGGTTACAGTTTTAGATCTGAATTTAGGTTTCCTTGGTAGTTAATTTGCTAAATGTGAACTTCTTTTAACACCAAGCCAAGCCGTATCCACTGATTTTATTATTATTATTTTTTTGTGTAACTTATTTGGCTGTCGCGTCGTCTAGTAATGTAGAAGACTGTGGGCCCACTGCCGGTCCGCTTTGGCATATTGTCACGTGAATTAAATGTTGATAATTGATAGTATCGAACGAAAATTAAAGTCCTTGCGAATTTATCCTCCGAGCCGGTCCTGATCAGTACAATATTCATATCGAGACGGGCTTGGTCCGATTTAAAATCATATGATCCGACACGGCCTGTGAAGTCCCACTCATGTGGGCCGCGACGGTCCTAAGTTTGAGCCGTGGGTTGGCTCAAGCCTTACTCACCCTGCCTCCTTTCTTCAATTTCTCCATCTTTGCCCCTTCCTTACACTCTCAGCTATAATTAACGTAACGTTTCAGTTCACATTTCACAAAATCAAATTCAAGAAACACAAGGACAAAAGGAAGAAGAAAGACAAGTTGCGTTCTGAAAACACTTGTGGGAAAAGTTGAACATCTCGGGATGGAGGACAAGGTAGGTACTAAATCTAAGGTATCAGAATCTTGGAGAGATTCCCAAACTACTAAAATGGCAATTGGCAAATTTAACAACATTTCATTGGAAGGTGAGTGTGTCAAAGTCAAAGATCCTAAGAAGAAGAAGTATTGTTTTGTTTCCATAAGCTCATATGGTGGGGATTCAAAGGAAATTGATGAATGGAAACCAGGTAGAACTGAGTCTAAAATCGACGCTCATAAAGCAACCAAGGAACTTAATAAGAAAATTTTCAAAAATAATCTTATTTTAATATATTTTTATTAAAATAATTATTTAAAATAATTTTATTTTTAAATCTTATTTTTTTATTCATAACTATAATCCGTACACACACTTTATCTTTATATATATTAACTCTTAAATTTATAATTTAAATTTTATTTATGAATTAAAAGAAAATAAATTTTATGTTTTATTTTTTTTGTCAATATTTAATTAATTTTGAAATATATAAATATTATTATAAAATTATTTAATAATATTATAATATTTAATTTGAATTATAAATGTAATATTTTATTTGTTAAATCTATTATCGTTGTAATTTAACTGAAAAATTTGATCGAAATATAATGGAATATATATTTTTAATTTTAAAAAAAAGATAAAAATAATTATTTTGGTACAACTAAATATCGTCCTAATTTGACCAAACTTGAATACTATTTGCACTGTGAGTTGATTAACCTAAGCTATTATTTATACCATAGGTTCGTCACAACAAGGCACAATTTTTGTCCTAAGTTGGCCAACTCAAGACACTATACTTCTTTATTTTTATATTATATATATATATATATTAAAATTATATTAAATATAATTTACAAATTTTTATTTTTATAAGTTTTATATACATTGACATTAATAATTTATTATATTTTTTAATATTTTTTAATTTATTTTTATGTATTGATTTAATTTTTTAAAAAATTTATTATTTTAGTTTTTGTATATAAAAAATAATTAATATCTAAATTTTTAAATAGTAAAATTTTATTAGACAGTTCTTGTAGATAATTTTTTTCGAAGTTAACCATGTGTGGAAGGCGAAAGTGTTGACATTTGTAACAATACATTGAGGATCCTATGCAGAAATTATCGTGATGAGAATATTGATGTAACGATGAACTTGAATTATAAAACAAGTCAAAATAACAAATCTATGAGGGTTGACAAGAATATAGTTGGTCCATCAAGTTCTTATCATATACTATCATTTCACTATCATTTTCTCAACCATAAAATGTATTTTCTAGCACTATATGCAATGTAGTTATAAGATGCACTAGATTTATTAGGGAAAACAATTTAGGTACAATAACATATATAAAAAAAGACGGGGATAACAATTTCTTATATTTTTTCATGGCATTTGGAAGATTTTTCAATAATTTTTATATAGCAATTTATTCCATAATTATTATTGATAGGTATTTTTAAAGAATACATAGGCAACATAGGAGAATAAGGTTGTGGTGGCACTAGAGAATAAAGTTGTAATGGCACACGAGAATAATATTATGACGATATAGGAGAATAATGCTATGGCAACACAAGATAATAATACAGTATAGGAGTAGGAGAAATGTCTAATGACAAGCGAACATATAAGTATTAGTTAAATACTAATTAATTTTGCTAAATTAATAATTTAAATTAAATTACATCAATTTATAGTTCTTACATAGGTGGAATGTATCTTATTATTGTCTCCTTTCATACGAGAGTCTTGAACTTTAACACATTTCGTATAACTTTTACTTGTTAGCAAACTACTCCCATATACACTTTTTGGTTGAATTGCAAAATAATTCAACCACATATGACAAATTTCTCTCAATAAGTTTGGGCTATAACACAAAAAGTATCTCTAACATTTGTAAAAATAATATAATAATAAATTTTTATAATTACAATTATGCAATAATTAATCATATAATTTTCTAATTTGATGTCGAATATTTATTGTAGGTTGACTAAACAAGGGTCCATATATTGTCGTCCAACTTAAAATTCTTCCACCATAACATGTATGGAATATCGTTGCTCACTATAATTACAAATTTATGCTATAAACTAAATATAGACTTGTAAATCTATACCTACTTAACATAAATTATACTTCAACGTACTACAAAATTAATAAGAATTATAAATTAGATATTAATGTTTATGATAAATATTAGAAATGTAATAGCTATCTTAGCAATATTATACTTTTCTTTGAAGTTCTTGCCAAAAACTTTAAATGTGCAAATATTTTTTATGTACTAATTATACTGCAAAGTGATCGATCGTCACAATAATTGAATTGTGTAAAGATAGATAGTAGATCCTTATAGATATTTGTCAAACTGGTTAAAATTTTCTAATATATCAAGCAACCATAAGCTCTTTTGTTTTTACTAGATATGTACCTTTTTATATATAAAAAAATGTCAATTGCACTACATCAATGTATGATATCTAAAAATATCTAACTCATCAAAAATTGTATTTATATTATCTATAGTGATGATGGCTTAATCTTTAAAAACTATATCCCTCAATTGTGTACTTTAGGTTGGTATAAATTAGAAAAATGTTTACAATTAAAACTAATAATCAACTTAGACTCTACACATGAGAAATGTATACCTTGATTACTAATAAGAAACCGCATTTTATTAAAATCACTATTTGCATATAGCTTGTGTAACAATATATAATAAATCAACATATGTAAATGATGTAAATTTTCAATGTCTCAAAAGTACTTAAAGTATGTTTGTTTAAAAATATCAACTTGTGTCGCGTTTAATTTTTTTTATGTGGTTTATCATTGTAAATCATGTTAACTAACACATTTTCTTTACTTCCATCACCATTCACTTACTTCATATACATTCAATATTACATAATCACTATAACATGACTAAAACACAATTAAACTTTAAACTTACCATATTGGTCGAATACATATACATACACACTTCCAAATTTTTTTCATTTCCAATCCACATATAAACACACCAATTTAACAAAACACTATCACTTTCATGATTTCATTAATATAAATGATGCGATCCTCAAGAACTAAATTTTAAGAAAAACACGAGAACCTAGAAATAAAGTTAGAAATGACTAAACTAGATTTGAACTTTGAATACGCCGCAACCCAATGATGTCTTTTAACCAACTAATCTTGGTATAATATTTAAAGAAAAGATAAATTTTAGATCCATAAACGCCTTTCAGAAAGGAATCTAAGATAAAAGAAATTAAACGTCGCAAGAAAGATTGTTTTTAATAAGTTCAATTTATTGTCAAGGAACAAGTAAACTTACAAAAGTGAATTCATTGCCATTAATCAATTACCTCCTTTTTCAATGTTTATAGACATATTTATATAATGCCTTAACACAAACAAAAAACCCTAACAAAATAACTTATCTAAAACAGATTAAACTTTTATTTACTTGAGCCTAATTTAATAAGCTAGTTAAATTAAAAACAAATTTAATTTGGCTTAGTAATAATGTTTTTAACCTATTACATGATGAAAATAATATAGCAAAAATTTCTTACATTTTAGACTCAAAACAAGAAGTCCTTCACTTGTTACAACTTAAATAAATCTAAACTAGTTAATTTATAGGCTTTGTGAATAGTTAGGTTTTGGTCACTTTTAAAATTATGTCCAATGCTTCTAAACATCTCCTTGATATGCTTGGACCATGTTTACATGGCTTTGATCATGCTCCAGGCCTAATGTCTTAGTAAAATCTTTAAGTAAGCTTTGCTTCTTCCAAGTATCTTCAATAAGCGTATTTAAGGTTGCCTTCATTTTCTTTACTTTTGTTCTTATAATTAGAGCTTCATGAATGTGTAAAAGATCCTAAGATGTGTTAGAATGCATGCTATCATCTCTAATACTTGCATTTTCATGAATAAACACCAAGCAACTAAGAATTAATCAAAACCTAATCCATCCCTCTTTGTCCGAATTCACATGCATACATATAACCAAAATTCTTCCAATCCTTTTACATAATTTATTATCACACAATTTCAACTACATGCATTACACAATATACCCATTAAAACTAATCAAAATTACCATAAACTATAAACCCTAAATTATCAAAAAAAATTAGGGTTTTACATTTCTTACCTTATAATGTAAAAATCTCATAACTAGTAAGCTCATCACCCAAAAATTACAGTACCATGAACTAATGCAAAAATGGTATTAAAAGAGGTCTCTTACCTTACTTAGCAATTTTTCCTTAAGAAATTCCTTGAAATTTCTTATATTTTATGAGATTTTTAGTTTGAAATTCAAAAGGAATTTGAGAGAGAAAAGGAAGAGTTGAGTTCTGCCAAAGGAAGAAGAAAATAAACAAAATTCTAGCATTTTTCACTTATTTAACTAAGGGTTCAATTTATCATTTTACCTTTTAACTTTTTAAAAATTTCATTTGAGTCATCGTGCACTTACCGTGCTACCCATGATATTACTAAGATAATTTCCTTCTTGTCATTTATATTTAACTCCCACTTTACTGCTAGATTCCTTTTGGAATGACCATTTTATTCTTGATAAATACAAAATGTCATGTTTTTTTTTCATAGTTTCTAAGGGGATTTACATATAAATTATGTTTTAATTTTTTCTTAAATATTATTCACAATTAATCTTTTTTAGTAAAATTATCTTTTTTTGGCAAAAATGCGATTCTTGCCATTCCAAGGTTATTCAACTACTCATTTCCTTTGATAATCTCTATCATGCAACGTTTTCACAACAATAGGAAACATCACAAGCTAATGAGTCTAACGTCAAGTAAGAGTCAAGAAGCTAACAATTCAAATTTATTTAAGATTAGGAAACTAGTAAATTAGGCTTATCCTTATCTAGTTCTAGACTGTTTATAAATCCTTTTCATAGACAAATTAGGAGTAAATTAGACTGCTTAAAATCTTTAAAATTCTTGTGATCATTTTTTGTCAAAGAAATCTTTTAGATCATAGACAATAAGCATTCATATCATTCTTGTTTAGGAAATATTCATGTGTTGTTCTTTTTCCAAGTAACTTGATATATTGAATTTTCACTTAATCTAAAAGTTTAGTTTTGACGGTAAGGCTCAAACAATTAAAATCTTCTAGCTTGATATGCTATTATTTTAAAGGCAATTTGATTCGTTGAATTGTAATGTAACCTAAAAATTTAAGTTTAAAGGTAAGGAATCAAACGATTACATTTAAATGGTTTAACATTCCAATAAACGTGAAAGGTCAATTTATTTAATAATAATTCTATCATGTATATCTAAATAATTGTTTTTTCACTTATTTTTTGTCAACGATATATTTTGAATTATGACCAATAAGCATTCATCTCATTATTGCCAACAAAATGTTCAAACTTTGTGTTGTCCTTTTTGAAGAAGCATAATGTATTGAACTGCCACTTAGCCTAAAATTAACTCAATATATTGAATTACCATTTAATTTAAAAGTTTAAAAATAAATGTAAGAGTCTAAATAATTGAAATTTCTAGCTCAATAAATTGTCCTTTTTAAGGCAACCTCATCTATTGAATTATCATTTGCCCTAAAAGTTTAAATTTAAAGGTAGAGATTCAAATAATAAAATAAGCAACTTAATATATACATTTTTATGTATAAATATGATTTTATTCAATTGAATTTTTCACGTGGATCAAAATAATTGATTTTTATTTTTGGTATTCATGAGAGTTCGAACATAAACTATGAGATCAAAGCTAAATCTATACTATATAAGTGGAATTAACTTAAAAGCTTAAGTTTAAAGATAAACATCACAATAAGTGTATTTAAATAACACCTTAGTGCTCAGGTCACTATGGAATCACCGTATTATCAGAGAATCTCCTACCACAAGATTTCTTTGATGATCTTTACAGTTGTCTTCAGCTAGAAGTAGTTGATATTGAACACTGAGCGTAATTTATCAAAATTCAAAACTGAGCACTGTCGTTTTCCGCTTTCCCCTATAGTCCACTCTTCAGAATTTTATATGTAATCAGAACCATATAAAACGTATATTGATAACAGAAACAAAAGAAAAAAAAAGTTGCAATTGACTGCACAAATTTCCAAATTTTATTGATATTAAAGTAGGAAAATTTCCAGGGCACAAGGTGTAGTGACTGACTGACCCTTGGGAAAACGCATGCTAGAGTTCCGGTGCCGTGAGCTTGTATAACTGCAAACTTTTATTTTATTTGGCCAAATTTTAAAAAGAAAGTGGGAGACTTTTGCTTGCACCAATGGATTTCCCACACCTTAGAAGACCGTTTCCTTGGATATTGGATAGGAGTTGAGAGATTTACACATATAAATTATAAAGTATTGTCAATACCTTTTACTTATTTTGATATCAGAATACAAGATTATTATTATTATTAAACAATGTATTTTAAAAAATAACTTAAATATAAATATTTATAATTTTATTTTTAAACTTAACTTTTTAAATCGAGTAATAATTTAATATAATATTATAATAAATTTGATCTCATAGTTTATATTTAAATATTAAAAATTAAAATAATTTATTGTTGGCAAAGTCATCAAACTCAAAACCAATATGTACGGTGATGGAAGATATTAAATTAATTCTTGATCCTCTAGGAATCTCGGAGGTTCTCTTTTCGTAGAACCCTAGGAAGTTGCCATGAGCTTGTACCTACAAAACTACCTACGCAATCCCGTGGATTTGTTGATAATTGGCAAGTGGCCAGCTTTTGAAGGAAAAGCAATGGAGACCGCTCGTGCTCTTG
The DNA here is from genome assembly GCA_019650275.1 of Xylocarpus granatum. NCBI lineage: Eukaryota > Viridiplantae > Streptophyta > Magnoliopsida > Sapindales > Meliaceae > Xylocarpus > Xylocarpus granatum. The sequence continues at coordinate 532,328 of BNST01001733.1, read as the reverse complement.
CCAAATATTATATCTTTGAAGTTGGAGAGACTAGCTACAGGAGTTATGTTAATTGCTATGATGATGACTCCTTACAAAAACGATAATGCGTGGAATATAAAACACATAATAACAAACGCTTCTCTCTAGCTGCGATGAAGATCTGCTGCTACTGCTACCTGCAGTTCTATAAACCAAATCTCCTGCGGACGGCATTTCATTATCATGATTTGAACTAAAATTCGATAGGAATTAATGGATCATAACAGAGGCCTTTGGTGCCGATGATAACTATTTAATATCAAATTTCATCTGCCCATGCGACCAATATATGAGAGATGCCTTTAATGATGCGTGTTACGCTTACCATTTCTCATGAAGTAATGTTCTGCCAGGGTATCAATTGCAGTTGTACTCTTAGTTCACCGATCATCTACTTCTAGATATATCTTCAAATTCGAACAACTAAGAAAACCAGTTGATTCTGCTGGAAAACAAGATGGTAGAACTAGTTTCTTTTGGAAAACGTCTCGAATGCTTCTACTGTAATAATTTAATAACATCTATTTTGGGAATGTGAGGATTAATTCAATCATTAAGAAATGTCAGAATGTACATATAATCTTATAATATTATAATTTTGAATTTATAACTGGTGTAAGATTATGGAAAATATCAATATTTAATATAAACACAAAATTAGACGGTCCTTGCAAAGAGAATTGAAGTTTACCAAACACTTTTGATTGTTATAATTATAAATTAAAATATAATAATATCAAATATAAGCTTATTAATAATTAAATACTTCGAAAATTCTACACGCTACTGTTAAATGACCCAGAAATATCGTATTGAGCCTCAATAATGTAATAATAGTTCATTGAGAGGACAACAAAGTAGTGTTGTCTTCAACCTCTCAACCAGTCAAGGCTTCCGGGATATACGTACCAGAGTGATTAGTAGTAGAACCAAAATATTCGGATGGTAAAACTAGACTTACGAACTTTGTTCTTCCTCCTTCAGAAATTCTCGTTATCATTTATCAACGGAGGCCATTTTTACATAATTGAGGTTTATTATTAATAGAATCCCAGAGAACAATATTCCAAGTACAGGAATGAAGAAACCCATATTCTAATAAACGCATACAGGAAATTACATGGCCCTTATTCTAATAAACGCATACAGGAAATTACATCGCCCTTATTTAATCTTTGATTCTAAAAGGCACCATCATATACATGCAGTGACAAAGACATATCAAACCACATCTGGGAATTGCACCGGAACGTACGCACGTTCACCCTTGATTGCAGTGGCCACCATGACCTCCACCGATATAAGTGCAGGGAGAAGAGCCCGCAGGTGGTACGGGCCTTCTTTCTTGCGGAAATGACACAAAATCAGAAACATGACTCGGCGGCTTCTCCTTCTCCTCTTTAACTGGGGGCCTAGACGCAACAAAAGGTTTTGGGGTCAAAATCAACAGGATAAAGAGTATCACCTGAAGAGTTTTTCCAAAAAAATCCATGCTTGTATATAAATGAATTGACCTGTGTATGATTTTCACCAAAACCTACTCTTAGAGAAGTGTGATTAAGCTTGAACTAGGAGTTCTGTGAAGAACTATACTCTCTCGGTAGCTATTTATAAGGGGCTGACTGTCATTCAATGCTCCGCTGTTAACGTATACCCCGCGCACGCGTTCTCGACTTTTACCTAATTTCCCCGTAGTTTATCCGAAACTGGTTGGAACTTGCAGTCACAATCGAAATGACAATTTGGCCTTAGCCAGAGAGAAAACATTCTACGCTTCTAATGTTTAGCACCTGGGTGACATATGTACTTCCGTCATCAAATTATTTATTTATCTTTGTATTAAATTCCGGGGAGACGTAGAATTGGAGTGCTATTTACATGGTGTGAAGGATTAGAGTTTCTCGTGGCGCACCTGGACTTTGGGAAAAGTAAATTCAGCCGACGCATCTTATCTCCTCTAAAACCTGAAGACTGACAGTTTATTATTATTATTACTATTATCTTCTACTAGAACTTGTTTTTTTTTAATGCAAATTAAAAGTTTATTTATTATATATATATATATATGTATAGCTTTATGACTCGTTATTCCAATATTGTTTTTGATGTTAAAAAATTGCAATCACCTATTTCAGCTTATTAAAATACTATGTTAGATGTTATAAAATTACAAAATTTTTATTATTCATAAAAAATTTCATAAAAAAAAACTCATGATCAATGTTCCTCTACTCTTTACTAGTTATTATCATTAAAATAAAAAAAATGTTTTCATAATATCTAAATTAATAGCTAATACTCTTTATTACATTCTCTTTTTTATATTAATACCTTTTGGTTAGCATTTTTATTTAATAGATATTGCTAGTTTATGAAAATTTCATTAAAATTTTTTATTACGAGTTTAAAATATCAGTGTTTTTTTTTCCTAAAAAATTTCGTTAGTATGTGACAAATATATGTGTTTGATATATCTTCGTCATGCATTTTCAATATAAAATATACTAATGTGTACGTGACTGAATTCACAGGCATGGGCTTATTGATGCAATTTTAAGCATGCTTTCATCTTGACGGTGGATTTTGATCATAATAATCCATCAAACTTTGGAGGTTTAATCACAATTTAAGAGTTCTTTTGTATGCATTTTTCTCTATTTTTTCTTTTTTTAAGAATTAAACTGAAAATTTATCTCTTTTTAAAGAGAAAATTATAGTTTAACTTTTTTGTGAAATTGTAACCCTAAATTTTCAGCCATGTAGGATTAACTTGATATCTTTCCATCATATAAAGACAAGCTTTTAATTCACTTTTTATTTTTCAGTTATAACTGTAGTGAATTAATGTGAAAATTTCTGTAATATATAAAAAACGAAAATAAAAAAGAAACATTCTTAAAAGGAGTATTTTTCTATAAAGAATTTTTGGAAATGTTAACTTCTTATTTTAATTTTAATGAAATCTCAATAATATTCAAAGAACGAGTTAATGAAATACTCTTAAAAGAGTGTTTTTCCTAAGAGCAACAAAAATAACCACCCCCATCATGAAAAACTCCTCTAATTGTAAAACATTTTCAAGGACTACATTTATATAATTTACAAAGGCTTCTCATCTTTTTGAAATTCATAAAACGATGTATAATAAACATTTAATTTAACACAATCAAATAACAAAACCTGAGTCCGCCCCTGCTTGTCTGTCTATGCATGCTTCTAATCAATCACACATGCAAGTTTTATGGACATAAAAGTACGTTTTGCCATAAATCAGGTGCATAATTAAGGAACCCTAATTTCATATTTATGTGATTTTAAATTATTTTCAAGTTTATGTCTGATTCTGTTGTATAAATAGAGACATTGTAGATTTGTTTTGGAGTTAATAAAAATATTGTTTATTCAATTTTTAAATTTTTTCCACAGAATTTGTTAAAAAGTAAAAAACCTCGAATCAAAAGAGAATCATGGTGTAAGTGACGTTCAAACTTCAGTTAAAGGAAGAAACAAAGTTCTGCCAAAAAAAAAGTTTGTGCTATATATATCTACTAAAGGCCATCTTCCGCAGCCTCTCTCCGAAATTTTTTATTTCAATTTTTGGAACGTTTCACATGAAGTGTAGGTCTCAGCGGCCTATACCAAGAAGATTGCAGAATCCACTCACTGCCCACTCAGAGAGACCATATCGCAAAACCTTGTTACATTAAAAATAAATCAAAAGCCGATTAAAAAATAACTGCAAAACCATTAGTGTGCATGCATGTGGCGGATTACAAAATGCTTTAGTTATACTCTCAAGCATTATAACAAAAAGGAAAAAGGAAGAGTGGACACTCTTCAACTTACACCAATTGTTTGCTAGGCTACTAGACTTTCTGCCTTGGATTTTGGCGTTCATATATAAAACTAAAGCCAATGATTTAACAATAGATTTAAAATGACTAAGAAAACATCAATCATTAACGTAGTGTGATTCTCTTTCGACCCCACAAACCAAGTTCTTTGGAAAGTTGAATCGGTTTTGTATCCGGAAAACAACTTTTTGCATTTAATTTTTGTTGTTAGGCATCTCTTCGATTGGCAAGTGGCAACATCGATATTTCTTATGCATGAATGAGAAATTTTATATTACACATTGCAATAATGAACCTGGTTATAAAATAATAGAGCAAATCTCCTACGATCCAAATCTTCTGTCAAATCTACCTGCCACACTAAGCAAACCAGCAGTCGAGTTTCTTTAATAAGATTTGCATTGAACTATATACCGATTTAAGGGCTGGTCACTAACATATTATATTGAACTGCAATGCCATTAATACTTGATGATAAATTCTTTCAGGTCACCATTGATCCTTTTTTTAATAATGACAGTACCAACCTTCATATTTTCTCTCATAATAATATCAACTGCCATTTCTCCATCTTTTCCCACCAGCCCTGCCATGAGCTCTTGTTTGTTCTTATTGTTAATCATAAAGCTTAAGATAACATACAAATGAAAAATATTAACAGGTACAGAAATTGGTAAAGAGCTTACTGAAAATATGTATGTTGTGGATATGAGTGAGGGCAAAATGGAAGATATGGGTAGAGATTTATATATATAAATATATGTATGAATGTTTATGCTATGTTTATGTATATGTATATGTATGTATGTAGATGTGTGTCTACATGTATACACGCACACACGGCCTCTAAGTCAGGGGCCAAGACAAACGTAATTAGATATAAACATGGAATAAACTAGATAAAGACGACAATTTGATATATGGATGTAAATAGTCGCATATATACGACCCTAATGGGTTTGAGTTTGGTATAAATTAAAATAGATTTGGAATAGATTTGATATAAAATAACAAAGGAGAGTTCCTTCAACAAAGACTCTACCCAAGCTATCTCAAAAAAATGTTGAAGCAAGGATGAATTAGCCTTAGAATTGCTAAAACTCCATAGCAAGCGAGAAGTCTTCAGCTTGTCAAAACCAGCTCGTGGAGCTTGTTAAAGTCATAAAATACAGAGAAAACTTGGAAGCAATGAACCCTTCTGGTTATGGCATGCACATGGCCTTGAAAAGATCAACAGTTAAAATGGCATTTGTTGTGAAAATATTTATGTACATAAGAGCAGCTATCGTGAACAAGTAATAATGTGATGATTAAGTATCATTCCCACAAGAATTGTTTATCTAAACTCTAATTATCAGATTAAAGGCCGAAGTTATTTGCTAACTAAATGACAATTAAACTGAAACAAGTCAAGTAGTGATCAAATAGTAAGAGTTATGGGGCATTCAATTTCACTTAAACCAATCCAAATTTAATTTAGTTATTCTTGTTAACTTAAACTAAATTTATAGTTGATAATTAAGAATTTCACATGTATTTATTGGTCATTTTAAGATTAACAATAAAAATATCTCTAAATTATTAATTTACTATGTTCTTATATGAATTCGAAAAATTAAAGACTTAGAAATTTACAACAATTATATCAAGTATGTAAGTATATCATTACCCTACATAAACTTAGTAGCATTTATCACAATCTTATAAAAACAAAACTCCTTTTCTAGAGCATGAATGTGTAAATAATTTATCTATTCATTGGCAAATCAAACTAGAAACAATGGGAATAAAAAGACTACCTAACCACGTAACAAAGTCCAAGTCAACTTATATAAATAAATATTAATCTTCCATAGTTTTGCATCATTGTAGGTCTAAAATAATGAAAGTAGTTCATACTGTAAAAAATTGTAATTAGAAAAACTAAATTTAACATCCCAAATCAAAAGAGTTAAATAAAGAATGATAAACTTTAAAAAATGGTGGATTGAAGGCTTCGATGTTTTCTTTTCCTGGATTCTTCTTTGTTTTTATCATCCTTTTTCCTTTGTTCTCTTTGTCATTTTTTGTCCTAAAAGTCTCTCCCTCTTTATTGCCACATTCTTTTCCCTTTTAAAAGAAACAAAAATAAGCAACTACTCAAACTCTCAATGTCAACAAACAAAAATGAGCCAACTACTCAAACTCTTAATGTCAAGGCGCCTTGACCTTGTCTTCTAGCACTGCAATGCCTAACCTTAGTTAGCCTGAAACCGTCGCCATGGATTTGGAGATTTTATTTTAGTTCCTTTCTATGTGCTTCAAAACTTGCCTTTCATTCCAGAACCTATTATTCCAAGAATTTATTTTCTCTTACACAATAATAAAATAAAATAAAATAAAATGAATAAAAATATACCAAAAATAAATAAACAAAATGATAAACTAACAAAATATTAAAAATAATAGTGTAAAAAATTATATAAAAATAACACACACTGGTGTTATTTATGTTTATTTATCTCACAATTTATCCTCGGATGAAAGCTGAATAATTGATATACATGGTAACTTATTGTAAATTACTCACAAGCACGAAACTAGGTTCAAGGCAATAAGGCAACTTACTTAATTGACACTAAAGATCTGCGTTACTAAACCAACAATAAAGATATTGCAGATGAAGGCTGGTACTTGGACAAGGATGACAAACATCACCTAACTCGTAATGTCAACAATCTTAGTACTGGTTGTGAATTTACAATTAATGATGGATGATAATTTATGTTGTTAGGATTAGGATATAAATCAAAATTACATTTTGCCATAAATCAACTATTAAGTTGGATACCTAATCTCATATTTATGTACTCTTGAATTATTTTCAAAGTTATGTATGATTCTGTTGTATAAATAAAGACATTGTAAGTTTGTTTTGTGGTTAATAAAAATATAATTCATTTTACTTTTTTTTTGCAACTTTTGTTTTTAAAAAAATCAAATCACAAGAGAATCCTGCTTGAATTAACATTCAAACTTCAAAATATACCCAAAAATTATGTGCAAAATATACAGTGAAAAAGAGAGAGAAGTAATCATGAACTATATATTATGCCCTACCTGTGACATCCCTTCCAATAAGAGAGATTGAATCCGCTTGACAATGAAATATGATTACGCAGCCTCTCTCAAAATTTTTAATGTAAATTTTCTTTACGTTTTGCTAAATACCTATTTTTTGTGTATACACATCACGTGATTCAATGGAAGACAGCGGTGTATTCATGCCATGCTTTACATGTTTTTGCCAAGTCAGGTGCTTTGGCCTTGTGTGATTCAAAGGAAGACAACGGTCTACTCATGCCATGCTTTCCCTTGGAGAAGTGCAATCACACTCAAGCTTGCGCCATTAAGCATTGAATAGCTGGTACTTGTCTATGAAAGATTAGCGGCTCGAATCTTCCATTAGAACCAGCGCTCAAGCGTGCATATCAAAGATTCTTCAACATTTAGCACGAATAGATGCCGTTTACTAATTAATATTTCTGTTTATATCTTTTAATAGGATCCTGATTATGATATGCGTCTGAGAGATCTTACTTCATACCCGTTCATATATTAAAAATAGATCAAAAGCCGAAAGTTGCGAATGGACGGCAGGTTAGTGTGCATGCATGTGGCCGATTATAAGATGCTTTAGTGCTACTGTCAAGCACCAGAAAAATTTTTAATTATCAGCAAAATGAGAAAAGAAAAGTGGGTACTCTTCAACTTACACCGATTGAATTGTCAAGTTACCTGACTGAGTTTCTGGCTTGGATTTTGGAGTTCATATATACACACTAAAGCCTATGATTTAACATTAGATTTAAAATGACAAACAAAACTTTAATCGTTCATGTAGTGTGGTTAACTCTCTTGATTCAATATATTGAATTTAGTTTTCTTAGTTATAAGTTTTTATGTTATATATAAACTAAGTTATTTACTTTAGGATTATGATGTGATCAAACTATAAAGGATGAATGTTTATTTCCTTAGGTAAATGTAGGTTCTATTATTTAATGTTTGTATATGATTGATTAGTATTTAGATGTTTTGATTAGATATTGATGCCCTAAAATAATGATTTATGCTTGTAATTGTCGAATAATCAAAAAGTAGAATTTATGAATTTATTGAAATTTTGATTATTCTAATTCATGTAAGAATATAATAAATTGATAAATTAAAAATATTTTTATTATAATTTTAAAAAAATTAATAAATATTTTTTTATATTCTCAATTATCAATTATAGATTTAGTTTCGGTTAATAAAAATAAGTAAACTAAATTTATATTAGTTTAGATACAACTGAATATCTAAAATTGTTTTGATTTATTTTATTTTATTTTAGTTTTGGTAATGGTATATTTTTTATAGCAAAATCTTTTAGGAAGCGAATCTCCTGTCACATCTAGCTGCGCAAACCTGCAGTTGAATTGTTTTTTTGTTTTAATAAGATTGGCTTTGAACTTTATACCAATTTAAGGGCTAAAGAACAAGCTCAACATATTATATTCAACGGTCGTGTCTTTGGTGCATGATAATAAATTCCTTCAGGTTTCCGCAAGACGCGAAGGGAGTGTAACGATGAGGAGATGCTTTCTTTGAATGTTATGCTTAATCATATATCTAAGGTGATCATTAGGGGAAAAAAAAAGGGTGAAAGTTGATGGGAACACCCTAAATAAATAAGTTTTCAATAATTTTTTTTTCGAAAGGATAAAAAAATTCAAAATTGATATTTGACAATTTGATGATATAAAATCGATGGAAAATTAAATAAAAGATACGCATTGTGTTATAAAATTGTTTTTGGTTTAAATTTTAATACGTTGCAGAGAATTGAGAGGATTCCTTCGCTTTTGTAATGGGCATGGCAGCATCTGCTATCTTTCTTCCAGGCTGATCATTTTGGCCTGGTTAATATTAAGGTTTGAAATCCAAGTTCAACAAGAATTAAAAGAAAAAGGTTGCAGAAAAATATGGAACATCAAAAGCTGCAGGTTTACGAATTAATACTCTCTAGTCTCTGTTCATGCAAAGTAATTGTAAACCTTAAATATTACGAGCAGTTGCCACTGGCTTGGCTTGTAAATGTAGGCAACTCAACAATTGAGGTTGACCATATAACATATATGTTCCCCGATGATACACTCTATGTTAAGTACCGAGTCAGCAAGCACTTCAGTAGCTATCAAATTTTATACGACGACCAAGAAATATTTATGGTGACTCTTCGTTGAATAATATCAACATTAGTGTTAGAGACGTACGGGTTTTCTTCAACCTCTGTTTTTCTTTTGAAAACGAAAGGAATCCATCTTCATATGTAAATCAATATCCTGACATTAGAGACAAGGTTCTGTTGGATTTTAGGAATAATATATTAATATGAACTGAGCAATAATTATTTTACTTTTTGTTTGTTAATTTTCTCTCGTAAACGCTCGCAATTGTTGCATAAAATATCAAAGATTTGATTGAGGATTCCGAGTCTCAGCAAGCTCTTCTGAGCGATTCACTCCACAATTTTTCTCATTATTTTCTTTTATCATCGAAAGAGTCTATTCCACCAGTTTGATTGTCTTTCACTTTCTATAAATTTCCTCGATCCATCGGGGACAAAAAGAGTATATATTTCCTTTTTTATTCTAGGAAACGCCATGCGTGCATCATACAGCAGGTATAGTGCACATCTACAAACATTAAAAGCAACACATGAAGTAGATATTGAGGGAATTTGGGAAACAGAAATTAATCATCTTCTCTTAAAGAAATTACGTATGAACCTTCCTTAAGAAGGTATACCAAAATACATGAGAAACAAACTACTTACAAGAAATGAAGTCCCAGGCTTAATTATTCTATATATGATACATGTAATAATCACAGGTACTATTTGCAAGAGACGACTGAGCAATATCATAGCCTCAAGAGATGAGATGGAATCATGGAAATTGCACCAAAGCCTATGCAAGTTCACCCTTTAATATTCTTGCAATGCCCCCCACGACGAGGCCTACTGATGTAAGTGCAAGGAGAAGGACCTGAAGGCGGGACAGGACTTCTTTCTAGGGAAACTGACACCAAACTCTGATCACCTTGCTGCTTTTCTGCTTTCAAGGGCCTAGATGCAACAGAAGGTTTGTTGGTTAAAACCAAGAAGGTAAAGATGATCACTCTCAGAGTTGTATAGAAAATGACTCTGCTAAATTCCATGGATGGCTCGGCTATTTGACCCTTTGGAACACCAAAACTTAATTCTTAGAGAAGTAATTAAGCTTGAAGCAAGAGTTCAATACATATATACGAACTACTCTCTCCATACGTCATATATGTAATAAAATATTAGCATCATAGTCAAATTCCTACGGGTGTCTTTTGAGCTTTTAAATATAGAAATAAATACATATTACTTGTCATGATGTAGTGGTTAGAACAGCTGCAATATCTTAATACTTTACAATTGTTTTTTTGGACTAAACTTCTTGTTCGGTTATCAATCAAGTTACGAGAAAGTCATAGGTAGATAAATGCAGATGTATGTGGCTTCTTTTTGACTAGCTAACCTCAAGAACGTAAAGTGCACCGACTAAATCCAATTTGAGATTAACTGTGTCCCGACACATATTATATTAACTGTGGACAAAACCAAATTGAGTCAAATCATTAATTTAAAAATGAATTGATTTAATTTAAATTAAATTAATTTTTTATTTAAATTTAAATCGAATTAAATCAAATTGTATTGATCAATTTATGTTTAGATTTAATTTAAGATTTGAACTAAATTAAAATTAATAATTTTAATTCGATTGAAAATGTTATTAAAATCAAACATATTCATGCGAGGTCAACCCTACAAATGGGTGTGATCTTTTATAGGTTGACTCCACAAATACCTGTCGTTGACCTACACAAGCAGCTCCCGACAACAATTCTCTCTCCTTGTCATTTCCCACATATTTTTGTTTTTAATGTAATCAAACAAAAGAAAATGCTGTAATTAGGCAGGGATTAGGTTGTTGGAAAATGAGACTTTCGAAGGTTTTAAAAAGAAATAGGGAGGACAAGATAAAATAATACAAGTTTTTAATTCTCAAACTTTGGCCAAGGCTTGGCTTCATACAAAATGAGTGAAGCAACCCTATTCATACTAATGACACCGACTTAACTAATGGTTAGGATTATGCCACAATATTCCTAATTCGATTGTCATAAATAATGCTTTATAATTTTCATCCGAAATATCTATTATACTTTCATAGAGTATTTGAATAATTTTTTATATTATTATTAAAAACTAGTTTAGATTAAATTTATAGAAATTGAGTGTATTAAGTTTTAAAATATTTAATTAATATTTACTTAAAATCTAATAAATTTTAAATTAAGTTTAAATTATCTGACATTTTACTTTAAATTTATTTATTATTTCATTTAAACTTATCATACTTAACATCTTTTCGATTCTTCTTTTTAAGATTTTGTAAAAATTTATTGAATCACAATTAATAAAACTTAAAGAGTGTGAGATTATCAAGTCCCTTAAGTTATTTCGTAAAAATGTTATAAAATTTTCGTGTATGTTGTATCACTTTTATGAATTAAGATTCTTTCTTAATTTTTTTATTATTATATTTTAATAAAATATTAATACGTAATAAAATTAATAACAAATAATTTAAATTATATGTAATAAAATGTATAAATTAATTTTATATTTTACAATTTTATGAATTTGAAAGCATTAGGTCCAATTTTATGAACCGGGAATTTGTCCACTCCTTGAATTCATACCTCAATGATTAGTCTCGTGAAGAGTAGCACCTTCTCATTTAAACTAACATGGAACTACATAGATCCATCTTTGTTCTTATGGCTTATACAACTCAAGACAAGCCGAAAGAAAGGTAAGGATATGAGCACTATTCATTGCTTATGTTACAAGGGATTTAGCCATTATGCTTTAAATTGTTAAAAAAAATTCTACAACTAGTGTAAAATGAATGGACATGTCATTCAAGGAATTCCTTATATGACACCTCCAAGAAATCTGAAATAGCTTGCACTACTTCAATTGGCACTATTATCACTGGTGGTTCTGTGGATGCAATATATCTGACACAAGCTGCTTCTACTTCCATTCATCTTATGACCTTTGAAATGATTCAATAAATGATCATTCCTGCATTCTCCACTTTAGAACTCTCAGGTAAATCTTTCTTTACATCAGCTCTTAGTACTTTAATTCCGAGACATCCTATAACATGACAAACAATGTTAATTTTCTCAACCATATAAACAAATATTTTAGAAATGTCAAAATTTATACAATTGATAGCAACCTTTACCGATCACAGCCATTAGTGATGTCTTTTCTTCTCTTAACTAATATCTTTTCTTCCTAGACCTTAGCTCTTATCTTGTTTCTATTGATCAATTGATTGACGATGATTGTAAAGTAAAATTTTCTAAATCTGCTTGTGTTGTGTAGGATCAACAATCAAGAAAGATGATTGCAAGAGGGCCTAAAGAAAGGTGATTGACGGAAGGCAGTCCTCTCAACATCTTCTTCTTGTTCTTCGATAACAAGCATAATCCACCAAAAATTAGGTTCCCAAATTGAAGATGCCAAAGCCAAGAAGCATATTTGTAGCAAGCTTTGAAATACTTTGCCACATCATTTGGAATGTTCAACAAGAACATTATATTTCTTGACATTGACACTCTGGTATTCAAATTACATTTGTCATCTCTTACAAAAAGACTAAGATCCTTCGAATGAATATCATAACTTTTCCCTAAGAATTGCTCAAAATTCAAAATATTATTTTACATATTTGACACATAGTAAAGATTTGAAAGAAATTGACATCTTTCATTCTTCAAGAGAATTAGGATGTCAGTTTGTTTTTTCTTTCACTAAATTCTTGGACTGATTGCCAAAGCAAACATTGTCACTTATGAACATGTGTTCTTCTCCTATGCATTAAAGTAAGTCCGTCTAACTTTAGAAACAAACTTAAAAGGGGTGTTTAGTAACGTAATATTGAAGGTTGCGTCTCAGAGGAAGGGATTCATATAATCACATCACGTATAACATAATAGTTGAAACCTAATTCTATAGTTCTCATGGGCATCCAGTACACAAAGCCCACCTCTAACATGGCAAGATTTTCTTAGGCTTTGCTGGAAAGAGGGAAACACAATCAATAAAAAGATGCAAATGATGTCAACGTGTTTTTATCGATAACAATGCATGCGTGCTTCCATGTCTAATGGAACGAACTACTCAATCCAAGGTATGCATGTTCTTAACCTTAAAGATGGCAATTTGCTTAGATATTATGAATATTCAATGGCATCTAATAAAAAAATATATTTAATATTTAAAATTTAACGTATATTGAATAGATTATCAATATAAAAATAAGTATTTGAAATTGATTTTCGTATTAAAAAATAAATAATATTTATTAAATAATAATAAACTGACTCACACTTAATTTTTATTCTATATTATAGAAATAAAAAATATATATAATTCTAATTTTTTGTTAGACTCTAAAATAATATTTTTGTTTTTCAATTTTTTTTGTCAATAAATAATAAATTTATTAATTATTGGTATTTTAAAATTAAATATTGTATTATTGTTTAATTTATTTTCAAATTTAAATTTTCATCATAAACAATGATCACTAGAAAATCTAATTTTTTGATATATTAAATATATAATTTTTAAATAAAATATAAATAATGAGTATTTTAGTTGTATGAATATCTCAAATTTTTTGAACACTCTTCCCGTCGTACACTCTGGACTCGGAATCACTGGTGACCCAAACCCTGTCTCATCTAAACTGTAGTGGCTGGGGTTATTTAATATCATATTTTGTTGCAAGACAACATATTTCTTTAAGTCCGAAATAAATTGCATTTTGTAAACAGATAGAACAGCAATGTCCAACATAAGACGGAGCAAGTTGTTAGCTACAACGCATTCCAGTAACCTTATTGACAAAATGCTATACAGCAGTGTCCTTTCCTTCTTTCCATTGACAAGTGACCACATAGCAGTTTCTGTCCCCATCTACTCGATAAGGAGTTTGTTCGCTTAAGAATATGCAGCGTGGAATACTTTGTGACAGTGGACAGAACTTAACATTGAAACATGTTAAGTGAAATGAAAATGGCATCATATAGAGATAATAAACAGAGCAGCAATTCGATTCCCAGTCTCTAACACAAGCATAATCTCTTGCCAATATTTTTACCGCAGGATGATGGTTCATGTTAACTCAAGGAACGGAATGACATTTACTGTTTATCGCAGTTTTCCGTATTTCCTGCAGCTGATGAGCTATTTCTTTAATAAATGGCAGCCCCTCATTCCCATTCCGAAGATAGTTAAAAGTAAGCCCGAGAATTTTATGTTCGTCCTCAAGCATTTCCAAGCTGGCATGAAGATCTGAAATTTCTTTTTTGATAGAAACAACATCAAATTTTTGACAACTCATGGAGTCTTTTTGTCCGTTTGAGGCCAATTTATTTTCTTTGCTAATAACTAGTTCTTCACCCATTGAAGCATTAGATCCTTTTTGAGCAGAAAGGCTCCTGTTAGATAGAGGAAAATATTTTTGTAGAGGCAAACCGTTCTCTTCCAAATGAAAACTTCCTGAGCTTCCCTCCTTAAAAGGAAACTCTCCCTGATGGGGCAATCTGTCTGCTGCTTCTTCCGTGTATCTGCCATTAGACAAGTCATGCACGGCATCATCATGAGCACATTTTTTAAGTTTCTTCTCCAGGCTTTTTAAGCATTCCAAAATGCATAACTTTTTGTCTTCAAATTCTGACAATGAGGAGATGGCAAAATCGGGTTTGTAGAAGCCTTTATAAACCTCAGAGTATGTTAAATCTGAAGAAAGAATGGCACAATCTCTAATATGGACCAAGCTCCTATCATTTACGTTCACATTTTTCTTTTTCGAATTCCAAATCTCCTCAGCTATGGCCAACATTGATGATTCATCTGGATACGTTAACCTATAATATTCTAGCTCTGCTTCCAAGTCTTGTATTTGTTTCTCTTTTTCAGCCAGGAGTTCATTAGCCTTCTCCAATGCCTCCATGTCATACTCTGCTTGTTCTTCCATCATTCTCAAGTACTGTAGAGCATCCATGTTGAGTGCTGCCTTCTCCTCTTGCAACCTTGTAATCATAGCCATTGCCTGATTCGCAGCAACTGCCGCAGCACTTCTTTCTTCATCTAACTCCTTATACAAGGCATTCATACATCTACGATCATATTCAACTTGCCGCTTTAACCAATCAATACTACTTTCACCTTCAATTTCACTAACAGGACTTCCGTCCAAAGATTCAAGAGCAGATGACTCAGCTCTCTCAACTGGAACAGACTTCTGTAGAGTCTGAATTCCATTAGACATAGAAGCATTAGTTATCTGGACTTCATCACCACCACCTTGCATGTGTGTACTCCTACTATTCATCGATGCATGAATCCCTTGAGCAGAAAAATTTTCTGCCAGCAACAAGTTCAAATCTTCACTAACTCTATCAATTTGCTTCTCTATTGGTTGTTCTGCAATGAACCCAGGTGCTTCTCTTCCCTTACCACTGACAGCCAACTTACTGACATCAATTGGATCCTCGTTAGTCGGATGTACAAGAGTGGGTAAAACCTGATCAACTTTTATACCTGCTGCAGTTGAATTTAGCATCTTCAATATATCCTCATGGTGGTTGATGGTAACACGAGCATTGCCAGTCGTTCCAGTGACATTCACCGCTAGAAGGCAATGCAGTTAGGAGAATAAGTTATAAAACATAAACACACAGACAGAAATAAAGAAAGAAAGAAAAAGAGAAAGCATACCCTTCTCTGGTGATGGTCCAGCAGAAGCTTCTGAATAATCAAATGATGGGATCATATCGACTAAAGATACGTACTCAGCTGGTGCAGAAGGATTGACACTCTGAGAGATTGGTAACACTCCATGACAGTCCATAGGGTTAGATGATGGAGAAGCATCATCTAGTAAAATAAGCTCAGGGAGTGGACAGATTTTCTGATTAGCTTGCTGCCAAGTAAGCTCATCCAGACCAAACCAACTAGAAACATTGGGAGTCAAACATTTTATATCATGGGGTTTTTTCACATCATCCTTTGCCTCATTTATATCACAACTTATACCACTACCAATATCATCATCAGAAAACGAGAACTCAGAATCAGAATCAGAAGTGACTTTCAGCTCACTGTATCCTGCATGACATAAGGGATCAGAACCACTTCTACCAATACAGTGACATGTTTTGGCTGACCCAGAAAATTTATCCCCTATTTTCTTCATGCCATCCTGATGGTTTAAGCAACATGGCAAAGGAATATTAGTTTTAGCAACCATGGTTGCAGGTGATTTTAACCAAGGTTTATTGCAACATGAACACCATCTCTTGCTCATAGAAATAGGAGTAAAATCTCTAATTGGCTGTGAGCTCTTGGAACCACAGCCAACAAGATCAAACCCCAATTTACCAAAAAGTAGTCTGTGCATATCTTGGCTGGAATTATTTTTTTTGGAAAATGACAGGAGACAATTTTCACACATACCATGCCCATCAGCAAGCTTATCATGGAGATGACAAGAAACTAAGGATGATATCTCTGATCTATGATTTCCACAAAGCAAATTCCGATAAAATTCAGGATTTTCATTGCCTAAAACATGATCAAGCCTGGAACACAAAATGCAAGGCAATTGCAGTTCGCAATATCGTGCAAATTTTGTCACCAGGAATGAGAAGACAGAGTCAATGAGCAAGAGAAAGATCAAGAACCATTCACAAGCAGTAGACATAAGAATTTCCGTTATGCCTTTCATATGCCCCGGTGCTCTAACAAACGAGGTACCATGCACAGCCATTGCCATCACAATCACTCTAGAAGACAGTAAGTTTCAGAATTGGATGAACTACGAACTAAAAGAAAATTAATGGACCAAAAAAGTAGATATTCCAACCTTCCCAATACAAATTTGAGAATCCCATTCCCAACTCAACGTTGTAAGCTGTTAGAATTCAAAACAAAAAAGAATTACAAAATTCAGTAATTGGCAAATTGGAAAAATAGAAACACATCCGATGAAAGAACGAATAAGAGACATTACCCAATTTTCAACATCAGATAGAGTTAACTCACTAGGGATAAAAACATATAAGACCGAAAGCAAGGAAATAAATCAAAACAGGGAGGAAACCCCAACCACACGAAATATCCAAGTAAAATAGAGGCAAACGCAATTAAGATCAACTAACAAAGTGACATATCGACAATTATGAATGAATCAGAGACGAAACTTCCACCAACCCAACTGTGAAAAATAATGCCAAAATCAATTCATAGTGACAAAATTTAAAGAATAGAAATCGATGACCTAACCCATTAAAGTGACAAACGATACCCAAAACTAATGCAACAATGCATGTCATAACAACCATAAACAAAACCAAAACAACCCAATATATATATATAGTCATCAATCATCGATCTGAATGATTTCGATCAGCCCCTGTACAAAAGCAGCATGCAGGCAAATTCAGCCACAAACACAACAAAAACAGATTGGCATTGAAACTTACAATTCATAATTCAACGGATGAAAAAGCGTAATTGGGGTCTGGAGCTTTATGGTGGATCAATGTCAATAAGGAAAAAGAAAAAAAGAGTGGGAAAGGAAAGGGAAAGAAAGGAAAGGAGAATGACGATAAGTCATTGTGCGGGAAATAGAAGACCGTTGAAACCAACTGTTATGATTTGTTTGGTTCCAAATAAGCCTAAGTTTCAATCATTGCTCTTGACTTGCAACTCCATCAATTAATTTCTATTTTAGTTTTCCATATCTAGTCTTCATCGCTTTATCCTCTTACTGCATTGCCTTCATCTATTGGTAATGGACCTGACCACGCCGTTCCATTTTTACACTATTAAAAATAATATTATTATATTTGAATTATCTACTGTTTTAATTAAATGTACAAAAATTCACAAATTACGACGTCGTATTCATTTAAGTTAAATGCTGGCACAGCTTGAGTGTGGCTTCATGTCCGTGAACGTGGGAGACATTTCTTATTAAATGTATTACGTACTTACTAAATGCACTTCCGTGATCCTAAATACACCCTGTTACAATCCTTAACACATTTGGGCCCAAAGCCACTGAACTCGATGACCCAAGTCCAGTCCAGCTAAGCTCAACTGTGTTTGTTCCAACCCGAGCCAGGCTCTTTTCCACTCTCAGCTTCCCTCCTTTCTTCTCACGCAGACGGACAGACAAACAGAACCGCTACTGAAACTAAACTACAACTCTTAGGACTGAAACTGAAACTAATTCATCGAAGATCTAAAACACCTGAGTCTACAACTCAGGGAAATTCAATCTCTTACGTTTGTCTCCAGAACAGACATTCATGAAGAGTTCCTTGCGTTCTTTCACTGTAAGATCAAAGAATTATGCTTTGTACTTAAGACTATTTTTTTATTTTACATTGTTTGTTTGATTTGGTCAATGGGTTTTTGTGCAGAGGCTTGGAGGTGTTAGGTGTTATGCGGGGTTTGGTAGTAAGGACCTTAAGATAGATGGGGTTAAGGATGTTATAGCCGTTGCTTCTGGTAAAGGCGGTGTCGGCAAATCAACCACTGCTGGTAATTCTTGTTCATTGTTATTTTTCTTTTATGCTTTTATTTCTTTGAGCTTGATGGACGGAGTTATGTCTTTAATACGATTGTTCTGCCGATTCTCTCTCTTCTTTTTCCCAGTTTTTAGTATTTTTTCGAATCAATAATTTCTGTACTAATAAAACACAGTGGTCAGGGATCTAAGTATTATAGGAAATGGTTGAAAGATGAGTGGTCATTGAATTTTGAAACTAACTTGATTTTATTGGTGGTCAATATGAGTTCTCTCTAATTTTGTAGTATTATTTGTTTGAACTTTTGCAGTTAATTTGGCCGTTGCACTTGCTAACAAGTGTCAATTAAAGGTCGGTTTGCTTGATGCGGATGTCTACGGACCATCTATTCCAATAATGATGAATATACATCACAAGCCAGAAGTAACTAAAGGTAGATTGTTCATTTCTACTAAATTGCTTCCAACTGTTGATAGTCAAGGTTGTATGGCTAATATGCTAACACCATGATGTTGTCATTCATCATGCTAACCTCGTTGCGGGAAGTCGTGATGAATATACTACCCTTAACTCTGTCTACTACATGTTTCTGCTTTTATAACCCCATAAGTAAATGAATGAGACTCTGTTCTTGTTGTACACAAATTCTCGGAAATGAAAGATCAATAACCAATTTTTTGTTTCTACTCTCTATTAAGGATGGTTGTATTGGTTAATTTGATCCTTCAAAGTTCTCTAGAAGTCATTTTGCCAATGTTGAGGTGTCCAAGGTTGATAACATTCGATAGTTGGACTTGGGAAAGAGTTTCTTAAATTACTATCTTAACTTCAAATGATTGTCTAGTTTTGCTGGAACTTCAGAATGGATTTTACAGAATGGAATTTGAAATAGACTGAAATTTCAATTAAATGAGATCTTATATAATTGAAGAGATTTTTTCACAATCTAATTACTTGTATGTATAACTTTTGTCTACGTGCTCATTGGCTTCATCATTGTATGTATCAGAGGAACACATACTTCAACAATGGGCCATGCCAAATATTGGTCTCTCTAATAGTTATTAAGAGGCATTAGAACCATAATTTTAACACTAAAGATAAGTTTAAGCTTAACTCTATTTGTCTTCTAATTTCTCTCTCTGCCTCCATGCTTGAGTGATTGAAACCCATGTTGCGTCAATACATAATTCTGGAAAGTTGGATTAGTTAGAATATTTTTCTGTTTTCATCTTTTATGTTATATAGGATAAACTCTAATTTCTTAAGATAAGAGTCACTTAGGAGATTGTGTTTAAGTGTGCTATGTTTTCTTTGTATTTACCAAGGATCTCTCCATCTATATGTACCTATGCTTGTATGTAGTCCAGTGAATATAATAAAAAGAGAGAGAGAGATACAGTTTTCCTAAAACTCTCACACAATAATGACCACAAAACTTTCATTGTACTCTTTTTGCCTATGGCTGCAGATTGATCTACAGGACATTTTACTGTCCTTAATTTAGATTGTGAATTAACCTATGTTGGTTAAGTCTGCTGTTTCTGTTTGCATTGTCTTATGTTAAAAATATGACATTATATTCTCAGCATCATTTGATTTCAACTCTAGATTTGATTTTAACATACTCAGTACCTTTTGCTTATCCTCTATGACAAAATAATGGTTTTGTGACACCTTATTCTCTTTGCCTCTCTCTTGTAGACATGAAGATGGTTCCAATTGAAAATTATAGAGTTAAGTGCATGTCGATGGGATTTCTTGTGCCAGATAATAGCCCTGTTGTGTGGAGAGCTCCTATGGTATGTCCCCTTATTTGTCATTTTATGTTTCTCTCGTTTTCTTGCTTGAAAATATATTTTCTTGTAAAAATATGTCATGTTCCAATTTAAGGTCAAAGAAATTGTGTTTGCCAAGAAGTGGCTCAGGTCAAGGATCTAGTTGGCTAATTTGGTTAAACCAGCTAATTGTAGTATTCTTGGGAAATTGCACAACAATTATGTATATATGCAAATTGCTTTTGATGGGCAGTGTAGTTTTACAAGTTCAGTGGTAAGCAGTTCGTATTTTGATTGAGGAATCTAGTTAATTTTGTGCTGATATTTTAGACCATGTTCTTATTGTATTATAATTGATGGACTCTTTTACATTTAACTCTTAGCATGTTGTAATGAAATTATAGTAAGCATCCTCTCAAAAAATCAAAGACAGTAGTTAATTTTCTGTCAGGCTAAATTCTTTGATTGGAAAATCCAATTGCTAAAATTACATGGAAAAAAAAATTATGACTGATGAGTGTTTAACATAGTTACATGCAGTTAAGAAAATTAGTGCTTATAGAGAATGAATGAACAGAATTTGGTCTCGAGAAAATAATGGAAAGTTTCTTTCTTGCCAATCTTTTAATGTTATGCTGGAATTTTGAATTTGTAGCTCTTCTTTTAGTTTATTATCTGTATGGTTGAAAAAATAACCTGTAAGAAACCAGTTACTTTGGAATCATCCATCATTTCTAACATTAGGCATTTATGGGGTTAATCTTCAGTTGTAACAGTTGCGTGCTAATTGATGTGAATGTGGTGTTTCACTTTTCTCATTATGCAAAATTAGGTTAAGCATCTTAATTGCTTTATATGGTCTGGATTTCACAATTTGACTCAGCTGTAATAGTTTTTCTGTTCATCAGATCTATGTATGCAATTACGTAGTCAATAACTGATTGTTCATGGTAAGATATGCTTTTTCCTTCTTTTAACTTTTAAACAGTCATATCACAAATCGAGTCAATTATATCTTACAGGTAATAAGTGCTCTTCATAAAATGTCAAGGAAAGTTGATTGGGGAAATCTTGACATTCTTGTGATAGATATGCCCCCTGGAACTGGTGATGTTCAGTTAACTACAACCCAGATGCTGCAATTATCAGGTGGATAAGATGAAAACATTCTTTTTTCTTCACTGGTGTTTCTGGATTCGTATAAGCTCAGTATTACAAGTGTACTGGCTGGTAGAAGATATTGCTACGATTCCATTATGTAAATGTATTTTTTGCTGAATTACTGGATAAATAAATGGTCCCCAAAAAAAGTTTTTGGTACTTTTCATTTTCAAGGAGTAGTCTTTTTAAATGAAATTGTGAGTCACTTGTTTGTAACCTTTCTTGGTTTGCTTACAGGTGCACTGGTTGTCTCAACTCCACAAGATGTTGCATTAACGGATGCTCGTAAAGGAATTACAATGTTCTCTAAAGTTTCAGTTCCGGTATGTTCATTTTTTGTGCAGATCATCTCCAGTATGATTTAAATGATGCCAGAAATTTTGCATGGTTCATCAGTTTATTTGTGTAACACTATGTAATGTGATATATCAAAATTAGAAGTTGGTCTTGTAATTTTATGCTGCAGGCGGTATGTCATCGGTTAAAGTAACACTGAACATGTTTCTGAATGTATTTGGTACTAATATTATTAATCAAAATGTTTATCCCTTTTTACAAGAGGCATGCCAACAGTATATCAAACTGTTCAGGTGGTTTGTTTATTACTCATGCTAGATGTGAAGCTTAGACTTTGCAAGCCAAGCTTAAGCTGGAATGTTTGATGCTTGAGTAGGCTTAAGATCATAATCTTTTGTTGAAGCTTAGCTTGAGAAGCCAAGAATTTAAGCCAGCCTGCCTTGGCTTATTTGTACCTCTGCATGTTTGTAAGTCTCTTTTTGTGTCCATGCTTTCATGCATGATGCAGTGTCTATACCCCTGTAAGACTAATGGAAGCCAACAGCAGTAATCTTTGCCTTAATCTTATTCTTCCTCTTTCTCAAATAAGAATATGAGATATTTTGATTTGTATTTTTTTTGAACTTTTACTTGAAATGAATTGATGTTACTTTCAATTAGAAATTCTTTTTTTATTAATTTTTAATGAAAATTACAAGTGCTTTTATAGATTTTGGGGCTTGTAGAGAATATGAGTTGCTTCATGTGTCCACACTGTGGTGAACCTTCCTACATTTTTGGGAAGGGAGGAACTCGAAAGACAGCTGATGAAATGGGTTTAAAAGTTGTTGGCGAGGTATGTCTCAGCTGTTTTTATTTAATTTCATTCTTTTTATGTTTTATGCATTAGCAATGAGTTCTGGAAAAGGTACTGTTGGTGCAAGAATCTGGTAGTTCTTTGATTTAAATGTTGCGAATGGGCAGTAACATTTTAGATTAGACAAATGTAGGAATATTTAAAACCACACAAGTGCATCAGTTCAAAAGGTTAGAGGATTGTTTTATCTGTGCCAGATGACTAGAAATGGCAGATAGATAAGTAGAAATAATTTATATAGAATTTGTATTGATCAATGGTTGCAAAAATACTAGATGCTCAACACTCCACAGGGTTTTGAAAATATCTGGACAGTGTCCATGTTGAATTGGAGGAAAGAAGAACAAAAATTTTGCATTGGGTGGTGTGAAATTCCTAATTTCATCTTCCTTGGTCTTCTTCAAGGCCAAATGTGTAATACTTAAATTTAGCCATTTCATGCTTTGATGAACATTTTGTGCAATGCAATTACAATGGAAATCTGCTTTTACCATCTCAGATACCCTTAGAAACAGAGATTCGAAAAGGTTCAGATGATGGTGTCCCTATAGTTATATCAGCAGCCGATTCTGTTGTCTCCAGAGCATACAGTGAAGTGGCTGTTAATGTGGTTAACAGACTTGAGGAAGTAGCGAAAGAACGAGAATGTGCGGAGACTAATTCTATGAGATTCACTTAAATGAATCACCCTCCTTTACTATTTGCTATTCACCACAGTAACAGGTATACTAAGTGAAGCTTTTGTAACCTGTCTAGCCTCTAAATACCATATTATCGTCACCGTTTTGGAACTTTATGGTTTCTGAAACAATAGAATGGATAGAATAGAGAGCATGGTTATTAGGAAATCAGTTTTGATGTACAAGGGTGGTGTTGAACATGGGGAATTGTATACAAGTCATAATTTTTATAAAACAATAAGTATAAATATAATTCCAACCCTGCTGATATATCACAAAATCTGAAGAAATATAGTTTTGACAGTCATTAATTACCATTTCACACTGTAGTTGCTGAGTGGCCCAGGGTTGATTCTGTTCTGTCCATTTTGCAACTTGATTGCCTTCCAATTCCAACTACAGATGAGAAGCCATGGCTTGCATCTTTTTACATGCACCTCTCTTGTCTCATAGTGGATGCATAATTATAAATGCATTGTTTCAAAATGCAATATAAATAACCAGTTTTAGCCAAACATTATAAATATTAATATAATATAATATAATATAATATATATATATATAATTTTTTACCTTTTTTTTTAATAATTTCCAAAATATTCTGCCTATTTTTAAAATTTCTGTTTCCCAATATTTTTATAAAGGAAGGGGATGGAAAGAATAAATAAATTATTTAAACCAGTAGGAAAAATAATAATAATAATAATAATAATGTAACGATGGAAAGAAAGATATTTGAATCCAACGGTAAGAAAGAAAAATTACTTGGGAAGTTGAAACTCTCGTCGTCGTCAACTTGACAGTTTTCAATTGATTCTCATTTGCCCTCAATCATCGGTTTCTCTGCTGGCTTTGGAGTCTGAATTCTTAATGCATCACCATCCGTCAACTCTCAAATTCCCGCTTCCTTGCTATGTTTCCTCATTAGCATGCCAACACCCTAGATTAATATCCCTCCCTATTTTCCCGCCAATTTCAACTAAGCCCAGACCTGATTCTAGCTTCTACTGAAAAGGAATCGGTGTCTCCGTCTCCAATCCCGCCATCAACCCTCAAAAAAGGCAGCGCACACGATTGGAAGTTGGGGAGCGCTGCCGTGAAAACTATCGATGTTGCCACTCTTGGCAATCTCTGTGTTGATATTATTCTCAATGTTCCTCAACTGCCGCCGCCTTCCCGCGAGGCCAGGGAAGCTTATATGGACCAGTTGTCCCCTTCTCCACCAGATAAGGTTGTTATTATTTTGGAAGTTTATATATGTTAATAGACTATTGATTTTTGGATTTATGAATTTCAGTATTGCATTTTTCAAGGTTTTTTTTTCTTTTATTTCCCTATTGTTCGTACCCATAATCAGAATTTATCTCTACGCTGTGAAAATTATATTCGGTTAGAAGTGGTTTTGCAAAAGCTCTTGATTGCGCTTTACCTATCAAGTGCTTTTCCAAAAATACTTCATTCATGTAAAGATGCACTTATGAAGTGTTTTTGGGAAAAGCACTTCTAGAGTTTCTTTTAATTGTAAACATTGCTCCTATCTAGTTAGTCAACATTTTAAAATAAACACAACTTCTTTTGTTTCTGCTTGAAATGCTTTTGACATTGATTGTATGATTTTGCACAGAACCATTGGGAAGCTGGCGGAAACTGCATTGAGGCTATAGCTGCTGCAAGACTGGGACTTGGTTGCGTGACCATTGGTCATGTGGGTAATGAAATATATGGAAGGTGCCTACTAGATGTCCTTCATGACGAAGGAATTGATATGGTTGGGATGAGTGAAGATGTTGACATTGTTGATGCATCAAGTGCTTCATATGAAACACTTTTATGCTGGGTTCTGGCGGACCCCTTGCAGAGACATGGCTTTTGCAGGTAAAATTCAAGTTTCTTTTTCCTCGGTTTTCAGGCCCTTCTGCAGCAGTTATATGGTCATTCCAATGTGTTTAATAGTTTGTTGGTTAATTTCTCATTATATAGTCTCAGTCATGAAGTTTCATGAAGTGATCTCTATGAGCTGATTTTAGGAGCAAGCCTGCATTCAGTTGGTTGAACAAACCATCCGGAGAAGTGAAAATGGCCGTTAAACAGTCAAAAATCCTGTTTTGTAATGATTATGGCTTTGATGAGCTCTCCCCAGGTCTAATAGTATCAGCCCTGGAGTATGCTGCTGAAATTGGGACAGCAATATTTTTTGATCCTGGACCACATGGAAAGAGTCTTTTACTGAGGATGAACGATGTGCTTTTTCTAACATCTGATGAGGTTTAATTTTTATCTCTTAGCATTATGAGACTTTTATTTTCCCCTTTCATGTTGCTGCCATGCTGTCTTTCCTGTCAATCTCATGACCAAATTCTTCAGTCTTGTGGAATCATCATTCTTGTTTTTTCGTTCTTGAAGTGAACGTTTTGTTCTCTTTGCAACAATCAGAATATCAGATCAAGTGTGATCTTTTGTTGACACTTTTGACATTGTTGTTTGGTTATCATGGAATACAGCCTTTCATTGCCAGTTCAAAATTCTTGGACAGGTCTTTGTTTACTATGAGCGAATCATGTATATCTCCTTTGTCTATTCTTCATCTATTGTAATTGTTAAAGAGTGTTCTTGCTTGTTCCTAATTTAGTTTCCATTATGATCTTTCAGGCTGAATCATTGACTGGCATAGGAAACCCAATAATGGCAAGGCAGGAATTACTGAGAAAAGGGCTACACACAAAGTGGGTCATTCTTAAAATGGGTTTCCGAGGGTTCAATTTCAGTTACGAAGTCAAGTAGATCATGTGCACCTGCATTCAAGGTATGATTTGTAGAAAATTTTTGTTTAACATAGCAAGAATTGTCTCTTCAAACATTTTTGAAATTAGGATCTGCTGTGAAGTGCTGGAATTAGTGCTTCAAAATAATAGTGGTGCATTTTAATGTTTTCTCATGATTAACCTAAATTATGTTTTATATATTGCTTGTTCTCATAACATTGTGGACCTTTCATGACCAACTTTGGCCCAAAAATTTTCAAGATTTACAATGAAGTCCAACATTGTGATTTTCTCTTCTCCTCCGCTCTCTTCAAGAAAGCAAGATGGAAAGTAATCTTATTATAAGAGCCCATTTTCTAGTACTACTAATCCGAAAGCATACATTTTGGCTCTACCTTAAGTTCTTTTGATTTAACCCTTATGAGTTCCATTCACCTTATTAAATACACAACAAGATACTGATTCATATTTGAAACATGACCAGGTTAACGTGACTGATACTGTTGGATGTGGTGATGGCTTTGTGGCTTCTGTAGCATTTGGTTTTATACACAATATGCCCACAGTTAACAAATTAGCCATTGCAAATGCAGTGGGTGCTGCAACTGCAATGGGTTGTGGTGCTGGTAGGAATGAGGCAACCTTGGAGTGTGTAATAGAACTTATGAGGGCATCCAACCTCAATGAGGATGTTGAAAAATTTTGGAATGACCTGCTTGATTCAAATCTAATCACTGAGAAAATTCAATTTCTTTCAAAAAACGGCATAAATGGAAGCGACAACTGCCTGAGCTGCATGGACTTGCGAAAGGTGGTTTTCGAATTGCTGCCTAAAGCTTGAATACTCTGTGTTAAGATGGAAAAGTGTCATCTCAACAGACTGTGAGGAACTATCGGTTTTGAGAAGATTGATTTGAATTGATAGGAACTGATTCGTTGATTTGGTTCTATTGGGTATGATTGCCAATGCAACCGTCATGAAAGGAGGCCAGATTGTGGGAAAATTAACGCATGTTGAGTTATTATTCTCTACCGGAATTGGGATGAAATGTTTGTTGAGAAATGTCCTGTTCAAAGCAGGGTCGGCAAAATTTATCAGTGTGGAGATTATGTTTTGTTTCTGCTAGCATATATGGTGATGGTTTTCTGGTTATATTTTAGTGGCCACTGGAATACCACAGAACTTTACCGCTGATTTGGGCTTTCTGTTTCTGTAAACTATTCATCGTACCCATAATTTTGTTAGAGGCGTTCGATATTTTGCACCCTTCATTTCCTAGCCTGAGTGAATGCTTTATCATCACACTTTATAAATTTATAAAATGAATTTTACTTGCATGTTTAGCCGTGGTTATCATTTTTTATAATTAATTTCAAAAGTGTGATTCGATCTTCACTGCAGGATTTGTAAGCGACTCGTATAGTGTTCTGGCGAAGTAATATGAACATGGTTATAATTCATTAACAAATTAGTTACATATGTGAATGGCCCGTTGAAGTAATTATAAACAGAAAGCCATTTAATCTTAATATATTAAATTATCAAAATTAACCTAATTTGTTTTATTCTACCAATTGCATATTAAACATAAACTGGATTCAGCAGGTGTTCATGATGAAAAAGAGGATTGAAATGAGTTGCAAACCCACATGTTCATCTGATTGTAGGTTAGTTTAATGATAATGTTGACACTTAATCAAGAACATAACCAAGAAAAAAAAAGAAAAACCCAAATTATTACATAGCTCGTGCATATATCCAGTTTATGTTAGGTCCCATTCAGGCTATGATTGGACTTGTTAGCAGACGTCGTGACTTCCCTGCAAGAGGAGTTTTTCAAATTTATTGAAAGATTCATATGCCCAAGTAAAATAACAATGTTGTTAGTTTCCCTCGTCATCTGCTGTTAATGATAAAGACAAAGTGATCGTCGACAATATGATCAGATCTTCTTCGTCTTGGTAAACTCCTTTACCTAATTTGTTTCTTCTTTTCAAGTACGTGAATGCAGCACGATTAACCAAAAGGTATACCTAATCCTGTCCGCCAGAACAATCATATTCATGAGAATTCGTTGAAATCATCTACAAGTCAAGATTCTTAGTTGCCCTCCCTCGGTAATTACCCCACCCCACAAATTAAACTGTATTCTATCAGCTAGCCCGTTGATTTCTTTATTTGTGTCTGCGAATGCTCCAAACTACTTTCATTTTTATATGATCCCACATGTGCCTGGTCATAGACTTTTTTTTTCTTTTAATATAATCAATTTTCTTTGTGTCATTGTCGCGTTTTCCTGATCCATATCCCTTGTTGATGTTTCCGGAAAGGATAAAGTAATAATGAAGTCTAGAGAGGAAGTCAATCCAAGGTTTTACTTTTTACCGTGCATGAATGAGATGCCGATGTGAAAGCACTACATAGATCAGATCTAATTACTATCTTAATAGATCGTTGTGAATGTGTGTCTACACAGCTTATACAATGCCAAATGCATACACAAGACACAGATCAATTTCCAATGGTGGGTAGCTTTGTTTGCAACCAAACGTAGCCAAGCAGATAGCGGGGTGGGTGTCATCCATTCATTATTCATGCTTTCCAATGTCAAAATGTAACATAAGTGGATCATAGAATATAATTCACATACATCACACTACATACATAGACACTAACCATATGATAGTAACATTACCAAGGTTCGTTTCTTTTTGATGCTCTTCACCATTAGAATATAAAATCAGCAAAAAATCAAAACTGGAAAACTTGCTACATGCATGCAATAGCTGCAGAAAAATTTGATCTTTCATATTCACATCTCCTGTTCGATGATTTCGTTCCTCACTCAATCAAATTAGAAAAGAAAAAGTTTCAATTATTGCATTCCAGTTGCATATATGTACTCCTAATGAAGACACCAGTAGAGGGACCCGTGCATTATTGTGTAATCTAGAAAGGGCAGAATTCTTTGGCTAGTAATCACAACCACCATCAATATAAATAAGAAATTTTCATTTTCTAATATGAAATACAAAAAGGAAATTACAGATTCCTATTTAAATTCGACAGGTAAGTTTCCTTTGTACAAGTGCTTTCAATATGGCTCTCTACCAAGAATAAAATATAAATGCAGACAACACTTTTAAGAGTAGAACGTGCTTGAAATGTGGAAACAGAATGCTATTCGAAAAGTGTCCTTGACTTTTAGGCTCTTTTTACAGGGTAATAGCCTCTTCAACGTTGCGTAGATCATGTCATGATTCCCCATTTGCTTTTATGATTAATCAGTTGGTGAAGATTGTAATATCAAGGACACTTTATTATTGATTCTGGCAGCAATTTTAGAAAACATACAGGGGCCCCTTATAAAGCCGATTTCCACTCAAGATTTGCCATCGCAGACTATATATTTCTGTGCAAGTATTTTTCTTCAGAGAATATAGATATCTGGGCCAAGCGAGGTTTGGCTGTATTTTAGAGCTTGTCGTTGCTATGCGTATTTCTTGCAACTTTTATTGACGTTGAATCTTACGGTGGAAATCCACGATGACTAACTAGTGTCCACAGGAATTTGAAAATACAGTTTTCGAATTCTTAGCTGGATCTCATCATTGTTTTAACTAGGACTACCTTTCCTATCTTATCCAACAGATCCTGAATTTGATGTTGCTTCTATCATTTAATTTCAAAACATTGAGTTATGTTACAGTTCAGCGATTATTGCCGGATTTACAGGAGCTATTGATTACGCCATGGTTTTGGCAACTTGTGATTTGATATTCTTAAGTAAACTTCATTGATCTCCAGTGGCACTTTGTGATTTGATATTCTTTCCCTAGCACTGGAGCAAGCTGGAGGTGTCCATGCATGGAATCATCGTAAACTCCAAGAATGAACAAGTAAACGTTTGCAGTGGGCCAACTAGGCCTGTCCAAACAGTATATTTTAATCATCATTATCTTTTGGCTATGTAGTGTACAAATTGCAGACAGCAAAGCTATGTGAACCATGTTTCTATTTGGAATTGTTAAGATTCCAAACTAATGTCAATAATGTTCATGCCCTGGGATCCCATGCACCCAGTGCTAAAGTAGGCACGTGCTATTCTGCAGCAAGAAAAAACCCTAGAGATATCCATTTATTAAATGCTATTGCAATTGCATTTGAATCCACAATAACGAAGATTAAAACTTAATTCTCAACGCATTCAATTGATGCCTGTCAATCACCTCTTGCACTAATGGTTGGTATGATCAGGGTATTAATTAAAAGCATACTTAAATAAACAGATCTTAGTTACAAGTATATTTAATTAAAGGGATCTTAATAAATCTCTGGTCGTATGTTTCTCTGTTGAACTGTGTCTATATCAACACTCAAAAATATGTATACATGTATATCATCGTTTTCCACTTCCAGCATCTGTAGTGCGAATTCAACACCTATTTGTTAATAATCATGCATCCAAATTTTGTTTAATCTTAATGCGTTATATATATATACATATACATATTTGAACATATCAAACTGTCGGTCGAAGCATACGATACGATCAATGTTTGATGTCACTTCAAATAAAGCAACTTTAGTGACTCAAATAATTCAAATGATTGCTTCTAAGATCTTATTAATCAATTCCCTTTTGTTGTTAATTGATGGGTTGCTTTAGAAATTTGTTCATAGTCGTACAGTATTTCAGTCTCTGTTAAATACTCCAAGGCTAGCCAAGAAGACATTGAAAATAAATAAAAATAGAAGCTAGCTAGCTGCAAGCAACGGATAAAAAGTTGGCATTTTAACACAAAACTGAGATCCAGACAGGATTTGGAAATTATTATTAGCATATACGTACATATAAATATTAGTGGCATTCTATTCTAGTTTTCCTTTTTGTTACAATATCTCCCTTTTCTCTTCATATTTGCTTGGTTGTATTTTAGCTTTAACAGACAAATCAGTGTTAAGCTAAGTTTGGGATTTAAGCTTGGAATCACCCACGCACACACACTAACCTACAGCTGCATATGCTCTCAAGGGTTCTCCACTTCCCCCATTCAGCTTTACCTCAGTGGCAAGCAAAAGACATATGCTTTACTTGAGAGGGAGAATAAACACACTCATAAATATGCTCCTACACCCCCACACACACACACACTTGCATACATACGTACATACATAAAGAGGATTAGACTGAAACTAAATGACCTAATTTTTTAAGAATCGGGCATACTTGTGGTATGTTTGGTTATGATGTAGTACAATAATCAATCATGAATTGGATTTATGTTCTTGGAAAAGGTCCTAAAGTCAATCAAACATACATTTTATTTGTTCATTTTATTTTATTAAATGGTTAAAACTTAAAAATTTACAAGTAACAGTTAATATTATCAACTTATCAAATTTTTCTACCTCCAAATTTAGTAAAATGCATTGCTAAGATTATATAAAATTAAAATATAAAATTTTTATTTCAATCGACATGACTTTTATTAATAATTATTACGAGTAAAGCATTATTAAAATATTATAAAATATAATTATATATTAATTATCAATGACATATCATTTATTATATTGATTAAAATATAAATTTTAAATCAAATATCAACTGTTTGCATTTTAATTATAAATTGTTAAATATTTAACAAGTTTGAAAGACCAATTGAAGATAAAACTTTGCTTGCTAATCTCAAAAGCAAAAGGCAGCTATTGGGGTTGACCTCTCTATTACAAAATAGAATATACACACTATAATTATGTTGGAGAAAAAGTGATTACCTTACACAACTAAAATATATATATATACATATATATATATATATATTTGGATTGTTATGGCAAACATTGACTATAAAACTACAAAGCCCTAGCTATGTGTGAAAGGCACGTGTAGGGGTAGTGTAGAAAGTGGACTCCATGTCATGTGACACACTGAAGCATCTGTCCCTCTTCGGTCCTCCTACGTATATATTTAAAGACCCCAAGAAAAATTACCTAATAATAATGCATGGCCATATCAAATCTACCATTCGCTTCTCCTTTCTCCTTCTTCTTTCTTTTTCCTCTCTAAAATCTATGCCTTCTTCTCATACATGAGCAGTTGAGGGGAATGTTGTCTGGTTCGAGATCATTCATTGCCGATCGAAAACCTCAATCTTTGCTTCTTCTGAATGATCTCGGACCAGGCTTCATTCCCCCCAACTCGGTTTAATTGCTGTAATTTTTCTCGATCGATTATACATATGCATGCACCAGTTAGTTCCTTATAATCTGCTGCTTGATCAAGTATTCAGATTGATTTTCTCCAAGTTTGCTGGGTCATTTTCTGCTGATACTGTAGATCATTTGATATAAACAACGGGCAGAAAATAAGCCGGAATTCAGTCGTACCAGGACGGCAACGGGAGAAAATACAGATGAGTATGTGAATCTGAGACAATATCTTCTTCTACCTATTTTACATTTTATTTTTGCTTTGCCTAATGTGTTTGACGTAAAAAGTTTGCGTTAATGTGAACAGCTGACTGTAAAACAAAGTCTTCCTTGAGTTTTTTTCGGTTTTTAATGTTTTGGAATTGGAAATTTGGAAAGTTGGTTTTGCTAGGTGGGTTTTGTTTCTAGAGAGTTACCAAGCCATCACTCTATTGATTTACTTGCAGAGAAATTAAAAAAAGAGCCATGAATATTTTACCCCTTCAATTTCTTCCCCCTTTGAGATTCAGCATTCATCATAACATCTCCTTTGTCCGAGAACTACATCTACCAGGTGGGTCAGATATTAAATCTATGTGGGTCAACCCTACATGAAAAAACTGAATCTGTATCGTGAAAGTCAGATTTTACATGTGAATCTCATAATTTCAGGTGGGTCACATCTGCCGGAGGAGAGGTTTGCATATGTTGAAATTCTTAACTGTAATCCTCCATGGTTGCTTGATTTTGAGCTTTATGGTATTCATAAGCGGAAATTCGTAACTTAGTTTTGAATATGAATATAACCATGATATAATCACAAAACAGTATCCATCATTGTGTGAAGAAAGTTTAGAGGTACATTTATTCCATTATATCATATTGGGTATACAATGTACTATTAAATGTCTTTTAGCGAGTATTATATTTTTCATATATATCTTGATGATTCTCATTTTGAAAGTGAGGCCGACAATCAAAAACAAAGTATTCGGGTTATGGAATTTGATAAGAAATGAAAGATGGATATTTGAGATAAAAAGATTGTTAAAAAGAAGGAAAAAAGAGGGTTTTGATGGCAACCAACATGGGTGCTTATGTGATGCCTTTTCCATGCATTATGGAGGGCTACTTGCTAAGTGCCTAGGGTTAAAAGTCACCAAACTTAGTAGCATAATGCAGTTAAATTATTCTCCAGGGTCATCTCCTCATCTGGTCATGTTTTCTCTCTCTTTGTCTCGGGATACACTTATGAGTGCCCTGATCTCCCTTATTTAACACGAGGCTGTTTGGATTGAAAATTTAAAATCTTTAATACTAAGAACAGATCTTTAATACCAAGAACAAAGTCATGAGGGATCAAAGTTTGAAATCATTGTGCCATCTTAGACTGTGCTAAAGTGAACAATATGATCCGGTCATCACATAACCTCCTTTGACTCATGCCTAGTAATTTACCATATTGCATGCAATATTACATGGATATTTTTGATTTACTCTAGACAATATCCATCTTTGATCTTATAGTACATGCTGCACCCACTGATAGGTAGTATATGAAGCAAAATGCTGCAGAAGAGAACTCCATTCTGCCCAATTCTGTTTTCTTTTAATACTAAATAATTCAGTCACCAGGAACACATAATTACACGCTCATTACTCCATACTTTGCATAATGTACTATTGTTGTCTTTCGGCTACGATATCCATAATCTCATATTTTCTTCAAATATTATATTTCAAACACTTGCGATGAAGAAATAGATGAAAAGAGAAAGGTGATATGAGTGAGTGTTTAACAGACTAAATTTTGATTTGTGTATGGTTTTTTTTTAATTTTAAAGGAATTTACATGCATAATTTTCGCTTGTTCATGAGAAGAATGTATATATGTTCAAGTTCCCAAGTTAAACAATGACCTGTTAATCAGTGGATCAGTCAAAAAGCTAAACAAATACAGAGTAGCAGCCAAATTAGACTAATAATTAAAGAGCAATTTCCAAGGTGAGTGCTCAACACCAACTCTGCCTGATGACTTACTTTCACCTCAAAGTGATAGAAGAATGGATTATCATATTATTGTATTACTTTTTGACTTCCAATCCCATGATCAATTTCCACAAAACGCATGCATATGCAAAAGAAATCTATGCAGAAGAAAGAATCTGTCGAGCATCAACCACAATCACAAGCTATTAAAAAGCTAGACCTCATAGTTAAAGGAATATATTATTATATATTGAATGTTCGTTTAATCTCGATCTGCTTGATTATTGATTATGAAACTGTTGTTCTCCAATCATTGAGTCCACTAATTAAGCTAACGATCTCCTAAGGCTGTGAATTTTTTGCCAAGATGTTGGTGATGGGTCCAATTCCAACAGATAATAAATCATAAGGACTGGACGATTTGTCACGTATTCTGGACATGCAGGGTCCTGTACTGTAAGGAAAGGCTGTAAGAAATCCTTTGTAAAAGACGCAATAAGATATCGTGCCAGTGGATATTCTTCTTGTTTCTGAATCTTTTACGCTTTGAGTGGATTGGCTCCATCTTATGGCAATGGTGGCTTTGTGGGTATCCTCAGATTCTGGTTGGCAAATTTGTGGCATATGATTGATATTTGATCTGGATATGGATTTCTTCCGTGCTAAGGCAAGTATGCCAGGCTTAGATTCTTAAGATGATTTTGTCCAGTCTCTTTTGTCGGACGAATTTCATCCAAGTCAGTCGTCAAGAAGATAGGGTGAAATATTAAGCACAATTACTGGGTGAAACATCAAACAGTTGTTATAAGATTCCAAATTGCTTCGGTTTCCTTCCCCCTGCTCTCAATTTTCATCACCAAAATGGGTAAATTTTAGAAAAGAATGCACGCGCGTGCGTGTGTGTGTAACTTCTTAAGATTTTTGAACATATTTCTGGCTGGCAGCAACAAAGAATGAAAATATCAACGCAAGCATATCGAACACATGAATATATGCTGCAAATTCGAAGCACAAAAGATGTCAAGCGGTAATAAGTGACAAGCTGCAAGGTTTTATAAAGTGGGGTTTGTTGACTGTTCCTAATAGCTATGCTATCAAAACACCACTGGAAGTAGAAAGATAGACAAAGATGTAGAAAGCTGGTAATCAGGCTAGCACACACTGGTGAATGGGTGGGAATCACATATGCTCAACCTGAACTGTCTGTTACCATACCTGAAGTACTTAAATGGAAGTCACTGAGATTACACCAAGCATGAATATTAAGATTCCACCCGGTTTGCTGAAATTGCCAAATAGAAGTTTCATATATCAAAGATGATTAATTTAATAGAAAGTTTGAACATGTATATAACTTGAATCATTTTACAGAAGCCTAAATGTCATTTGCGCCAACATCTAAAACACAAAGGGAAAAAAGAGATACCATATAGTAAGACAACTTTTGAATTTAATAATAGGTTTTTCTTTTGCAGAGAAATTTGCTAGCAGCTCAGAATTATTGACTATAAGTAAATGCGACAAACTAACTGTTTCAGTCTTGTGAACAGCATCAATAAACATTACCCAATGAACAGCAGCTATGAATTATTGAATGTTGCCATGACTAGCCAACAAGACTTCACATTTTCAAATTGAAATGAAGTCCCAATAAACTTACTAACTTGAGATTAGTCATTACAACTTATTTTTGGCACTTGGACAGCGAAAGATGGAAGAAAATTCTAACATTCATGATAATTTTCATCCTTCGTTAGTAGCTCTACAACTATGGAAAATGTAGTTGCTTCTGGCACTCTCTTTGCCATTTTGTGAAGAGATTCAATTATTTTCAACTTTTCACTATATCGAAACAAACCCCAATAAGAAGTAATACTACGTATCTGGCACACAACATTTTTCTTCTATATCTAATAACAAATCACTTGCCTTCTCGAAGTCCATTGATCACGGTGGTATTGTTACAAAGGCAATTCTCAAAATTGCTCCTGGGCCATTTTGACTCTCCATGTTTTACATAAACTGTCATGAGGCAATTGAATATTTCAATTTCAAGCTCAAGCTTGCTGTTAGTTAAAATATGGAATAATTACATTACTTGAGAAACACAACCGTTCTTGCAGAGGTCATCAATCAAAATACTATCTGGATGAATCAGTGGAAACATTATTGTGCCACATCTCATCAAACAATTTTTGTGCACATTCAACCTTCAATATCACAGGAAAATCACTTAACAAGGTACCATATGCAATAAAATTTGACCTAAATCCTCCACAAATCATTTCTCCATAAAGAGTCATAGCTTTATCTACCTTCCATTCTAGCAGGACCCATTGATCAAGATGTTGTAGCTAATAATAACAGGCATACAACCTTTACTCACTATGAAAACAAATAATTCCTTTGCACCATTAATTCTCCCCAGCAAACAATAACCATCCCTCAACATGTTAATAAGTAACCAGTTTGGACCAACACCAATTTGAAGCAGCATATCAAACAATCCATTAGCTTCCTCCGTCTTCCCTCTCTTACAATGCTCATTTATCAGCATGCTAAACATCACCACAGTAGGCCACACACCTAGATCCACCATCTTAATAAACAAACCATTTGCCACCTTCCAATCACCAGCACTACAGAATTCATAAATAGAGAAATGTAAAAAGCCTCATTCAGGTCAATTCCCTACTTCTTCATAGCCAAAAATAATGCTTCTGCTTTGTCTACTGTTCATCCTTACCAAGACCAGAGATCAGATACCTTAACAAACTACATTGGCCTTACAAATAAAACCAAATTCACCATTCCCGCCAACCATTTCTTCCAGTAACTTCAAAGCAAAATGAGCTTTACCAATTCAACACTACCCATTGATCAAAGTCCCATAAGTAATCACATCATACCGCACACCTTGATCCACAATCTCATTAAACAAAAAACCATGAATTAGAGAGCTATTAATAACCTCATTTGGATTAATTCCTTCGTTGTATCTGAAATATCCTTTTGCTTTGTCTGCCAACCTATTTTTTCAATCAACAGATAAAATACCCAACATTACGCTGACAAATACACCAAACTCTCCATTCCCATCAACAATTTCTTCCCGTGACTTGAAAGCAAAACCAGCTTTCCTGTTCAACACAAGCCCTTAGTCAAAGTGACATATGTAACAGCATCAGGCTTACAACCAAAGGCAGCCATTCTCTGAAACAGCCTGCCCACCGGCCTAATTTACCCTCCGTAGACAAACCTCTGATCAAAGAAGTAAAAGTCACAGCATTGGCCTAAAACCCCTGCTCAAAATCCTCCCAAAGACCACAAAACCAACACAAACTCAACTCTGACAAAAATATTTAAAGTGAAAAAATTCGGCAAAGGCTCTATTGAATTCAAACTTTGTACAGAAAAACAACAAGATCACACTGCTTATTCTTAGAAAGCGCACTAAGAAAAACATTCAATAAATAAATTCGAGGACTAAAACACATACGAATCATGTGACCGAAGTAGTAATTTGGTTCATGGACAGTAGCTTACCTGATTTACACTTTCTTCGAGGAATATATGAAGCGGGGTTCCTTCCTCGGCCAAGAACAGTGAACTTTCTGTAATTGCTCCAGAACGCGAAGCGGTACAAGTAGGTGGACCATTGACTTAACTTTTCAAAATAGAAGTTGAAGGGTAAATTCCGAGAGTAAACGAGTGAGGACGAATGCTTTCCCATTTAAAGCTGACTTTGAAGCAGCACAAGACCAGCGAGGTGAAGTTTTGTTTTGGGAGCTTCTGTCATAAAACCCGTACTTGACTCGCATGGTTTGGGTTGGGTCCAGCCCGATATATATTTTTATGCCAAAATGAAGGAGATTAACAAGCTTTTATCGAATTTCTAAACATATAATTCACATAATCCAGTAAGCAAATAATCAATAAATTAAACATAACACATAGTTTTGCAGCCATGCAAAACTTACAACAAGTGAATCAACCGTTTACATCTGTCACTGCCTGAGTTTTTAATCCCATGAACACACCTGTCATTTCCAAACGAATGTAACGATTAACATGCAGTAACAAAAGCACGGCTATGGCTAGTTTGTTTCTCCCCATCTTCACACATCATTATCAATTCAACGAGAAAACCAAATTGTCCTGTCTGGAATACTGAGGCATGCAGAAAGGTATGCAAAGGCTTCTTTCTCAACCTTCGTCTTCATTTTTTTATTTTGGTTTTGAACTCTTTTTTGCTTATATTGATTCATCCTCCCCACTAATGAAAAACAACGACAACCACATCCGTTGCCGATCATTTCTCATCTCTCAATTTTTCTCCAGATAACAGCAGTAAACTCACGTTCACACAGATTCTGGTAGCCTCTTCGTTAGGGCTGATCATCGCGGCAGCGATGCATTACCGGATACGAAGGCTGAGGGATCAAAAAATCATTCCTCGACGAAGATTATCAGAGTCAGGTCGAGTCGAGAAGCTAGAAAGGTTCCCCCATTATGTGGGTAATTACTATGATCTGAAGAAAATTCGTATCGATTTAGATCCTTGAAGACTTGCTCTTGTTTCATTTTCAATATTTTTCTTAATTATTTTGGTGTGTGCAGCAAGGCAAATGGGATTTACAGACAAGAAACAATGTCCGCACTTGTGCAAGTTAGCTGCTGAATACATCAGGAAATCTGAAGGCTGTGAGGAGGATATATATACATTGTTCTCCGATGAGGCGGGGGCTGATTCCCTATTTATCAAGCTCGTTGAGGAGTTTGAGAGATGTATTCTCAGTTATTTTGCTTTTCATTGGAGCCACGTTGATCTTACTATTAGTCAGGTCATTAACTACTTAAAAGATCTAAAATGTTATTATCATATCTATGTTTTGAAGTGTATATCTTTGAATTTTCTAACTAAACATTTAGGTTTTGAATTCGGATGCCGAGCCTAAAAGGAAGCTCAAGCACATTGTCATGGCTGCAACCAGGTAATTATCTGAAAAACCCAAATCAATTTCCGAAAAAATAAAATATCTAGCATACATATAAATGGATGCATTGGACCCATTAAAGGTTGTAACAATTCGAGTATTTATTGTCCGTTTTAAGATTCTAATAATATAAGTATATATGATCCATTTTAAAATTAACAGTACATTTATTGTCAGTTAATGAACTGTCCTAGTTCTAATTAATACCAAAGTTGGTTCACAATCCAGTGTGTGAATATTCTTTTACATGAGATGCTTGTTTAAGCTCCTCAGGAAGGCAGGCATGGCAATGGAATGAACTTAAATTATATGTTATATAATTGTTAGGCTAAACTATTCCATGTTCTTCATCACTTGTGGAAGAAAATGTTCCCAACCACTTTTGTTTCTGTTTCAGAGAACAAAGATTTGAGAGGGTGACGAAAAACCTCAAGGTGGCAAGAGTGTTCACAACGTTGGTGGAGGAAATGAAAGCAATGGGAATTGCATCAGTTGATGACTCCCAATGTACAGAGGTGATGGCTCCCGTTGCCCTCTGCGATAGAAGTCCAGTTCTTCTTTTCATGGGTGGTGGAATGGGAGCGGGGAAGAGCACTGTACTTAAAGATATTCTCTCAGAGTAAGCACGATTAATGCTTAATCCGGCACTTAATACTACTGCTTAACATAGTGAAAATTTCGAAGGACAAAAAGTTAAAAATGAACAAGGAGAGCTTGCATCATCAAATTCTGGGTGAACATATTTTTCATATGCCAGAAAACTATGATTTCTTTTTTCAATGTCTAATGGAGCAGTAACACTAGAACACATTGTAACAGCTAACTCTGTATGCCATCAGCTATCTCTGTTAAGAAGTGCAAAAGTGATAATTATAAACAATTTTTGCAAAGAATTAACAGGAATGTAAAAAGTAGTGGTCTAATATCTGATTCTTTTGGCTAAAATATGAACAGACCATTCTGGGCAGGAGCGGCAGGAAATGCAGTGGTGATCGAGGCAGATGCCTTCAAAGAATCAGATGTCATCTACAGAGCTCTTAACTCCAGAGGACATGTTGACATGCTTCAAACTGCTGAATTGGTGAGATTTTGACACTCTCTTCCCCCATGAACATACGAAGCACAGGCACCCTACAGATTGATAATATCAAGGTCGAAACTGTTAAAAATTTTATTTCATTAACTATTCTTATGCAAATAATCATATACAACAAAAAAAAACTTCCGGAAGTCAATACCCTTGGACATTTTATGCCCTCTACTATTACTAGGTAATAAATGTTCCATGGAGTGTTCAATACATCACCAGAAAACAAATATCCACATAAAAACAAGGGCCTGAGTTG
Source organism: Xylocarpus granatum (assembly GCA_019650275.1). NCBI lineage: Eukaryota > Viridiplantae > Streptophyta > Magnoliopsida > Sapindales > Meliaceae > Xylocarpus > Xylocarpus granatum. The sequence continues at coordinate 491,643 of BNST01001733.1, read as the reverse complement.
CAAAGCATTTTCTGATAAAAATACTGATGTCGCCTATCTCACAGACATTTTCATTGATCTTGCCTGTTCATATTTATTTAGAGCATTATGAAGACTGATTTGCTTTTCATTTAGATGGAAAAAGATTGTACTACTGCAATTAATTATATGTTTGCACTACTGCACTTTATTATATGTTCTATACCCTTCTTCAAGAGACAAAATTCAACCAAATTCATGTCACGGGCTCTCTACTTTGCATTTTCATCCTCCGGTAAATTGTTAAAAGACCATCTCTCCGACAACTCACCTAATTTACTTGATTCCGACCTGAAATTTTGATATCAAAATGTAAACTTGTACAATTTACTTGATTCAGCATGCACTTGGACATATCCAGTTAGTTCAAAAGTTGAAGCCAGAATAGCCAAACTTTCAGCTGCACAGGAAAAACCAGAAATATAGATCCAACTTTCAGGCAATACATACCTTGCCACGGCTTATGATCCAAGTGTTTTTGCTTTCTCAAACCCTTTATTATTCCTTCATGAGTTATTCATATTAGGTCATTTCTTCCACTATTCTGTGATCAAGGACCTCATAACAGCCAGTGTCCTTTGAGGACTGCAGCCACATAGCTCTTCAAGAGTTCCCTCTCTCAGTCATTCTATAAGTGTAGCAGAGCATTCCCAAGTCAGTTATTAAGATCACTACTCTATTTCTCGTCACAAAGTAGGGAGCATGAATAATTTAAAAAATCGTACATTGTCCACATACTGTCACTGAACTGAACCAGATTAAATTTGCAAGACAACTACTAGTTTGAATCAACAACAATAATTTAAACAGGTACACCAATCATCGACAGACGCAGCATCATCCCTCTTGGTAACAGCACTCAATGAAGGGCGGGATGTGATCATGGATGGAACACTCTCATGGGTGCCATTTGTTGTACAGACAATAACAATGGCCAGAAATGTCCACCGCCATCGTTATCGCATGGGCGCTGGTTATAAGGTGGCTGAGGATGGGACTGTCACTGAGAACTACTGGGAACGAATTGAGGAGATAGAACAAGTACCAGAAGGAGGAAAATTGAGAAAACCCTACAGGATAGAATTGATTGGAGTTGTTTGTGATGCTTACTTAGCTGTTGTTAGGGGCATTAGGTATGTTGTCAGGCACTGGAGTTTGTTGATATTATGTTTTCAAATTTTAACTTAGTAGCTCTTAAAAAAATAGTAACAAGGGAAAAAGCTTCGTTCTGCTGAGATACTGACAAATTACAATGTGCACTTGGATTAACTACAGGAGAGCTATAATGTGCAGAAGAGCTGTAAGGGTAAAGTCACAATTAAAATCCCACAAGAGATTTGCAAATGCGTATTTAACGTACTGCCAACTGGTCGACAATGCCCGGCTATATAGCACCAATGCTCTGGAAGGCCCGCCTAAGGTACACCTTTTATTCCTCTTCTTACTTCATCCTGCCTGTCTCTGGCCTCATACAGAATGGGAATGCCATCCTTCCCTCCAGAGTTCAACTGGAACTCAGGATAAATAAAAATGGGTTGTTTAATTGATTCTGCTTGAGTAGTAGCCTGAACTTTAGACTGAATTAAGGTTGGAGAAGTGCTGGCATTTAGAAGTAGGCCTGTAATTTAGGTTCCACCAGGCAGTAGTTCAACTTTGGTTTTAGAATATGATTTACTGAAATAATATTGGTTGTGAAGCTGATAGGATGGAAAGACAGAGACAAGACTCTGCTGGTTGATCCGGATGAGATAAACTGTTTGAAGATGGTGGGAATGTTGAATGAGGATGCTGAGTCGATATATGATCTTTACAAACACCCCAACCCAAATCGCGAAGCTGGATCAGTATGGAAAGATATTGTATTATCACCTTCAAGGTTAAACATTCAACAGGAGCTGAAATATTCGATCCAGAAAGTTGAAAGATCAAAATGGTATACTGATAGTGCAGGACAGATGGAGTTGCAACCTTCTTAAGATTCATTCATGGACAAAAAGAGAGGCTGAAGAAGGTATCAAATTTTTTGCTATGTTTGCGGCCAAAGAATATTTAATAGTTGTATCAAAATTGTGGAACTTATTTGTAGAAGTATTTCACTCGCAAAACTCAGCTCAGATCATAGAACTCAAATACAGATACCACTATTCATAAATATGTTTTAAATGTGAAAAAAAGAAAGAGATACAGGAAAACATCAGATGCTAAAATGAAACATAACCAAACTACACTAATTATGGAAGACACCAATTTCTCCTAATTTTCAATAATTTCAGTAATTTTTTATTATCAGGCATTTCGATGCCAACAATTCACCCTTTATTGTTTGGTAACTACCAACCCAAAAGCTTTAGCTAACAGGAATAGCCAAATAGTAGTATTTAAATTTTTACAAGCGTAGCTTTATTAACTTACAGGATTTGACATACAAATCTAAACACACATGGATCCAAACGGATAAAAACAGTCACAACTTAATAGAATATGGAGATTCAAACATACCACCCCTTAGACAATCTAAATCTAATATTATGTTAACACCAAATTTACAATTATTGAAAAGGACCTAAAATGTAAACAGTAGCATTTAACCTCCAACAACTATTAAAGGTTTTCCTAGGTGTTCTAAGAATTCAAGAATATCCGCCAATATCTTCCCTCTCAAGCTGTATAGTTTACAGAATTTATATCTCAAAATTTATCAGCAATAAATTAACACCTTCTGATTGCATCTAAACACCAACAAGAAGGTGTATATAATATACGTACGCCTGGCTGCAAACCATTCATGAAATAATATTGCATAACAGACATTATGCCAACTAAAGCTATGTTGCTCCATGCAACATCCTAACAACAAAAATATCCGACATTAAATAGATCTTGATCAAGAATCCAAACTAGTTCTTGTCCATTTTGATCAAGAATCAAACTAGTTCTTGTCCTCAATCTTTCCTAAGAAAATTTTAAGGGAACACTTCCTGAGGAGAGATGTTTACAGATTACAATACAGTATTGTGTGTATCTTTAATGTTTATGGATTTTAGTAGTGGTGCAAATGTTTGCATCTACATGCACTATATATGTATGATGGAACCACGTTATGAGTTACAAATGGCACCACATGACCAAAGGTTTCGTATAAGGTTTCTACCGATCATTTTCCATAGTCTTCATTCCTCAATAATCATTTTCTACATCGAATTTGTTGTTAGTTTGTGAAATTTTTCAAAACCAAGCTATCTATGTCAGAATTCCACAAAAGCTTTCCCTAGTGCACAACAGAAGCCATGTTGTGACACTTAATACAAGCAACGTGAGGACGCATAATGCAGACTGCCTCCAAGAAAAATCTATCTAACATCCATTTTTAATGTTAACAGTTCTATCTTAATTAATCAGTGACATCAAATGGATGAAAACACAATGAAGAATTTATTACCTGGGTACTAGATAAAATATCCCAGCCAGGTGGGTAAGGTGTTACCTGATAACCTGACTAATACATATTTACTCGATCCCAGGGTTAAAACCTTGGAAAGATTTCTTTTGATGATTTCAGAAACTAGCCATATTAAGGTAAATATCTCAGCACTGCACATCTTCTAGGTTCTCAAGTAAATTTGTTTCTCTTTATATTCAACCCATTCTTAACAATAACTGCAATGACATCACAAAGTGCACAATGAAGGATTCCGGATGAATCCTCTTTTGCCATCCAGCAGTATGTTGACCGTCATATCTTTACTTGCCACCTCCACTCACATTATTATGAGATCCTCTTCTCCTTGGTTCTTCCATTTAAATCATATCATATATTCCAGATGCAATCATCAATATCCCATCCATTTATGGCAAACTTAGCTAAATGATAAAACATGATCGATAGCATAAGCATAATATGAAAGATTCTACCAGAATACTGATCCAAGAAAAATTCCAGATGAACAAGATTACAACTCAGTTTAATAATGTGTATTTAAATGGATGTTTGGTATTGCTAAGAGCTCTATCCAATTGTCCGGTGTAAAGGTCACATGTAATGTAAAATCTGACTTTTACTGGTTCTAAGAAGGAAACTGTCTTACCACCAAAGAGAGGTATATTGTTGGTTATCATTAATCAAATGAAACATATAATTGTTATAAAATTAAGGATTGCCATTATTATCAAAATCACAATAACTTAATGCTCTGTAAACAAAATTGCAAGGGACACTGATAAATACCAAATAATGCTACCATCTAAATTCACCTCCCCTAACTGATCGAAATGTTTTCCCTAAAGTCCATGGAACAGAAACATTGCTAAGACATATCCGGACCCTACTCAAAGAACCTTATTATCAGTATAAACCTGATATTGTCGAGTTCCTATTGGCAAAGACATTGAAAGCAACCTAAGGATCAAAATAGTAAGTTTCTCATAACATTAAAATGTAACCAGGTAATGATAACTACCAGTGATTGCCAAGAGTTTTGCCCTGCTTACTGCATCTGAAACTCAATTTCCTAATAAATTTCCCAATGACAGCTTAATAAGGAGTCAGAGATGCTAAAGTAAAGGATGAAGAAATGTAACTAATATTCCATGGAGAAAAATGCTTTTGATACATCCACACGCATGTCATTCACCTAATAAGCATACTATTCTTCATGTTTACACCTCCAGAACCACTAAACCTTGTAAATTTGCTAACTTCATTAAACATAAAAATGAAGCATATCTATGCAATAGGATTTTAAAATTACCAAGGAATTTGTGAATGTCAAAGACACTGAAATGTGGTGTCCAAAGTTTCAAATGCCGACCATGTTGCACTCAGATCACAAACTGACAATACTTCAGCGCATGAAATATTGACTACTGCCATCAGTAGCAGCAGATCTTATATTACATCCCATTTTTTGTTGTTTAGCACCAAGTGTTTATTCACTTGACAACAAAACAGCTAGAGGATAAAGCTGATAGTTAAATACTTGACCATTATCTTGAACAACATACACTAAATGCACGATCATGATCAGCATAGCTTAGACCATGCGATACAATGCCTGGAGCTGTAATGGAACAACATTAATGTTCAGTCTTCCACATCTTCAAGGATCCCCAAGCTATGTAATTCATGCTTCTAGTTATATTCCACAAATTTCCTCAGTGGTTAACAAATACCAGCCACGCTGACAACTCAATAGCAACTAGTAACAACAGTTTGAGAGATTCTTATTCTCACCATTTAGTTCTATTTAACACTGACTAAATAACAGGTTATCCTATTTGCACTCTCCAACAGCACTAGTTTTTCCTTTTCAAACAAACTCTTTTACTTCAACTTCTCCCACTTCAAGGGTATCACTACTTTCACTTCATGAACAATAAACCAAAAAGAGAAGCACACTAGAATTAGAGTAGCATTAAAAGAATAACGAAATTTTCCCTAAAAAATTGATCTAATAGTCTCCCAAAAGTAGATAACGTTCAAATCTAAAAGTACCTTAAATTGTGTCTAAAAGTACTTGTACCTATTAAGATGTCACCTAATAAGATATGCATTCAATATCTCATTTAGCTCTATTCAACATTCAACTGTAATAAAAATTAATTTTGAAAAACTGAGGATGCAATAAATAAAAGGGAGTCGTGAAAGGTAAGAATGCAATAAACTCACCATTGATCCCACCAAGCGTTCCTTATTCAAGCTACTTGGGGTGCTGCTGCTTTATGGACATTGTTGTTTTATAAGTTGCAACTACTTGATTTTATTTTGTTTTTTTAATCTTCTTGTTGTCTGTTGCCCTTCAATGTAAAATCTCTCTCTGCATTCGGTCAAAACAAAATATTTCCCAAAGCGTCACAAGAGTGTGATTACCAGTAATACGCCAGTGAGAATCGAAAGTAAATGCTGCTTATATTATATCTATTTTAAAATGCCATGAATAACTAAACCACCAGGAGCTCTTAATCTTAGACAAAAGAATGCATGTATAAACAAGAATCATCTTTAGTAAATTCATCATCGATGTATAATAGAAACGTCCTGAATCTCATAGAATAAAACAAAGAACATCCACATAACAGTAGTGACCATAAGCAATATCTATGTATGTCAAGTGACTTGTAGTATAAACTTAAGGTGAATTGTTTGTGTACTAATGGAGTTTATTGCTCTATACCGTGTCTGTAGCTCAGTAAACCAAAATTCTATCATTCCATATTTTGGAAATTTCTTTTACCATGTTCTATTAGCTTAAAAGTTCTGTAGGGCAGGAGGCACAATCCAGTTTGCATTGTTTACAAAAGAGGATCGGCATCTGAGAGCATGGAGTTACAGTAGTGCTATCACCTCACTAGCAGTTTATTGCAGTGAAAGATAGCAAATACCTATTATCAATGAAGAAACGGAGTAGTATCTTCTTCCTCCAATGCTGCTTTCAAACTGACTCCGGGTAAATTTGAAGAAATCTCAGATTGAGAGAGGACAAATTCGAACTTGACTTACGCAACAAAGTTTGCAGTGACAGAGAAACCCGCGCAGTTACTCCCTCCCCTCCGGGCCTTTCTTGGCTCGCTGCTGTCTACTCTAACCCCAATTTTCTTGGAGTAGGATTTCAGATTCTGAATATATATAGACAATTGAAGCACAGAGAGCCAGTCAATCAGAATGATAAGAAGACAATATAGTACAGCTCAAACTCGTCTCACTCTTCATTGAACTCAACAGTAATTATTACATCTAAAAAAAGTTTCAAATCCCCAGAAAATATTTAGAAAAGGCTAAAAACAAAATTTGCAGGGAGAAGAAAGGTCCAATATCAAATTTTCACGGGTATACATGGGACCCAAATACACCCACCAAGATGCCCCAAATTTACAAAACTAACCTACAAACACTAATATTTCCCTCTTTCTCACTTCTTTCCCTTCCTTGCCGTAGCCTTCTTCGCCGGTGATTTCACGCTCTTAGGCTTCACGCTCTTAGCCAGAGCCTTCTTTGGCGCTGGAGCCTTCTTCGGAGCTGGCTTGGGCGCAGCAGTCCTTTTCCCTGGAGATGTCCTCGTCGACGTCCTTGAGGCCTTAGCGGGCTTTTCCTTTTGCTTCGGCTTGGGAGCAGTAGCATTAGGCTTGACTGCTGCAGCTTTTGCCTTGGCAGCAGGCTTAGCCTTGACGTTGGGCGGAGTAGCTTTGGTCTTAGCAGCCACCGCCTTGGTCTTCGCAGCCGGCTTTGTCTTGGGAGCTGGTTTTGCCTTTAGTTTAGCAGCTGGCTTAGCTTTAACTGGAGCTTTGGCCACTGCCTTAGTAGCCTTTCCTTCCTTAGCCTTTGGCTTGACTTTGCTAACAGCAGCCGTTTTCTTCTTCTTTGCTGGAGAAGCCGGAGCAGATGCAGTCGACTTCGGAACCAACGAGCGAGCACTAGGGATCTTGAAAGAGCCTTTAACCTTCACGAGCTTTCCAGAAGCCACAAGCTTCTTCAAATGAAACAGCAACAGCTTCTTGAAGTTGGGTGGCAACTGTTTATGCTTCTCTTCTATGAACTTCGTAATTGCATACTGACTCGAACCAGTTTTCTCTTTCAGGGTCACAATTGCATCCTTGATCATCTGTAAGTAAACCAAAAATCAGATCTAAAACAACAATGAAAATTCCAAAAAAAGAAAGATATGAATTCAAATCGTACATAAACAAAAGAAACAAAGTAATACCTCCTCATAAGGAGGGTGCGTGGAAGCGCTTCTGGGCTTCCGAGCAGGTGCTTTTTTCTTGGCTTTGGGCTCCTTGGTGCTCTTGGCTTTGCCGGCTTTTGAGGCCGGTTTGTCCTCGACGGGTTCAGTGGAAGCTGGTTCAGGGCCAGAATCGACAGCGACGGCGGGCTCTTCGGAGACCATTTTTGAATGTTTCCTTCAGGTTAGGGTTTCAGAAGATGAACGGTGAAGAAAGCGAACAGCAAACTAGACAGATAAAGAAGAATTGGATCTGAAAACAACTACGATGGACTGGTAATCTCGTTTGTGCGAGAAAGAACGGTGGAAACGGAGTCATTTAAATAATCAAGTGCGAGAATGACGGTATCCAAAAGCTGAACGTTGATTGGTTGAAACTATTAACACACGGATCGCCCCATTGGTCAAGTTTGAATTTAGACCCTTGGATAAGGCGCTATCTACGGTTCAAATTACCATATATGAATACAAAGGTTTTGGGAAGCTTGGGATGGATGGGTGCTTTGGCTAGTTTAGGTGTGCTTTTTGGCTGGATTGATCTGCGAATAAATTTAGCTACACTTGATGAATTTTAATGAAACTTTTTTCATTTGAAAGATTATTATTTAAGCTTTCTAATGAACATTTTCATGATTATATGCGCTAAGTAAACTGGGAGAAATTTGATTTTGAAGCTACAATGGTCAAAACTATGGTTTACTTTGATGTTATTGAGGTTTTGGTGGATTTTTGGAGAATGCTTGGAACCATTTACATAATTTTTTGTTCCTTGTAAAAATAGCTTAACAAATGAATCTATGGCTTCATGAATTACAAAAATCTGATAAGATTTGAGTATAGAACTATGAGCATAAACTTCATTCAAGTTGAACATATTTTAATTAAGTTTTTTTTTAATGTTCTAACATGTTTGATACATATATTGTTTATAAAAAATAATTATGCACGTATAATTCAATACTTATTTTTCATTAAAAATATTGAATATGTTCCCCTAATAATAAATATTAAATACAAAAAATATATATTTTACTTAAATATTTATTACATTAATTTGAACAACAAAAAAAAATATATTTTTTTTATATATATGAACATTTGTTTGGTACGTAATGTTACGTAAAATTGATGTGTACCTTACATCTTATTTATAATATAAAAATTAATATATTAAAATTAAATACGAGAAAAACATATCTTACAATCAAATATATTTCTCTCGTACACAGAACGATTATGTTGTAAAGTATACCTATCTATCTATCTATCTTTGCACGATTTATGAACATGGTATGTACAAGTAATGCAATAAGCATTAGAATTTCTTCAAATTTATTCATCATACAACAAAGTTTCTTCTAAACAAAGCTATGCATGATTCAAAGTGTCATCAAATTTTTGTTAAAGCACAAAATTAACAGTATACATCTATACACACAAATAGGACAAGAAACCTTCTTTGGGCTGCCTCAAACCCACTACCAAAATCCAAGAAATCATTTCCTTGATGCAAATTTATATGGCTTGTTGATCTAAAACACCAATTTATATACACAAACTCATAGTTCTTATGTTCTTAACAAATGTTGACTTCAAAGTACATGCACATATTAGTATTTGATTTTTTTCATGGTATGGCTAAATGTTACCCCGTGAGCCTATTCTAATTAAATTGAATGAGGGAATAGTTATGAATTAGAGGAAGAACAAAGCTAATTTGTTGAATTCATGACTTTCTTTGCCATCTATTATGTTAACAAAAATAATATGAAAATTTGCCAACATTCATAACTAGCAATAAAGAGTTGTTAAATATGTAGCTGAAAGACTAAACTAATATGAATTCATTCCTCTTTACTCCTTTCTTCTCCTTAAATACTAATAGATAGCATTAAAACATATTGAAAACTTATGCTTTTTTTAATCTATGAGGTAATAAACTAATATGAATTGGAATATACATAGAATTGAGGCGTTTTCATTTTGAATTCACAGTTATTTTAAAATAAAATTATTATACATTAAGTATAAGTGAAAGAGTGGGTACCTAATGTTAGGTTGCTAACAATCGTAAACTAATGTTGAAAACTAAGTAAAGGATTATTTTTGTTGAAGCTAAAATTGCGTGGTTTGGTGTGATCTTTCAAAACATATTTAATTAAAATAATATCAAATCTAATGGACAAGTAATTCAATACTTATAAGTATTCATAATTTGTGAGCTAGACAAAGCAAAAGCATGTGCTTGCTGGTCACTCATGTTGTTTAGTTATAGCATTGAAAATGAAATATCATGCAAAACATTAAACACTCATAAAGCAATTATAAGTACATACAAGTTAAAGTTTATATATTCATAAATTTTGATTAAACTTTGTATTATTTTGATGTATTATTGTTATTTTTGTTGTGTTGTTAATTATCATTACCATTGCCCATATACATGTTACTCTTTCTTGTTATCTTAATTAATCACTATCTTATCACAAAATTGATCCAAGGTTTATAAAAAAAATTGGTCTTAAATATACACTAGCAATGTGTTGAATATTTGTGTTTTAGACAACCCTTCAAGCAAATATTAAAAAGTCTCCATTCGCTTAAAAGTAATAACACTAGGTTTATATCTGTTTAACAAAAATTGTGAGGTGAAATTTGATTGAAATCAATATGAATTCACAACAAATTCAATAAATGCAATTCAAATCTTTTCTAGTAACACAAACGATAAATAAACAAGGTTAATTTATGTCTATCCAAATAATAACTCGTTAAATAATATTAAAAATATAAATTTCTTCAAATATCACATGGCAAGGGGCTGAACGTTTTCATTATCTATTTAGTCAAAAAGTTACTATATTTGTAAATATTGATTGCTATGCGGTATATATTAGTGAAAGACGATTTTGTTGGCATGATTATTGACACTACCCAATGAACTCCAAGTGCGGCGAATAACATTGCTATCCTTTGCCTTTTTATTATATATATTTAATTGATAAATTATTTTATAAAAAGTTTCAATGTATGTTATTTATTTGTTCGTAAAATTTTTTAAAATAATAAAATATAAATCAAATTAATTTCATAAAAAATAGATCAACCTTAACATTATAAAATAAAGGGTTAGAATTATAATTTTTAAGTTGTAAGTCGAGATTTTTAACACAAGTTGCATTCAAAGGAACAAGAATTCTCTTTTCTTTTTTCTTTTTTATAAATTAACCAACCAAATATATTATTTAGAATTTTGAACAAATTCTTATATATATATTTGTAAATCAGGTGAAAATTTACATTTTTGGCATTACAGTATTAAAAAAGGTTAATGACAATTGGATACTTTGATTTGCAGTACTATGAAAATAGCCATCTAACCTATATTTATAATGTAATTGTAATTTTAATGATTATTGTGATGGTAAAATAGTGAAACAAGATGAAGATTTGAAAACAACTAATTTGATACATAAATTGAATTGTTTTATATTGATACTTTTTGGAAAAGTTAATATAGTAGTTGAAATTTTAAATTGTAAACTAGGAAAAATTTTACATTTTTAGTTTCAAAATATTAAAAAAAGGTCAATGACAATTGGAGATTTTGATTTGCAATATCATAAGAATAGCTATTTAGTTTATATTTATAATATAGTTGTAGTTTTAATGATTATTGTGATAGTAAAATAGCGACAATGAAAAGATAAAGATCTAAGAATAAGATGAATCAATTGCAAAATAATGAATAGTTAGATAGTTAGAGAATAAGTACGGATAAAATTCTTCTTTTTAATGGTAAATTGATTGTAATAGATGATACTAAACTTAGAGACGATATTTTGGTAGAAACGTCTTGATTTAAGCTTGTTGTATACTTAGGAAATATCAAAATGTATAAAGACCTAAAGAGACAATACTGGTGGTAAAGAATGAAACATAATGTGGCTCAATATTATCCCAATATATGACTTGTCAACAAATAGAGACTAAATAATAGAGGCTAGCAAGGGTGCTATAACCTTGGTATTAAATTATGTGGAACCATGTCACCATAGATTTTATGACATGTTTACCAAAGAATCAATAAGTGTATGATCTAGTTGGGTAATCGTTGATCATTTCACTAAATTTGGATGCTTCATTCTTATTAATACAAAATATTTCTAAGCAAAACTTAGCAAGTTATTGATAGACCATATAATTCTTTTATCCATCATCTTAAATTAAAATCCTTAATTTATCTCTAGATTTTGAAAGATGATTTAAGGATAAAGTTGAATTTCAACATTATTGTAAAAACCTACATTATTTCGGTAACAGCCCGAGCCATACCTTACAAGTGCTCTAACTTCCTAAACTAGTATGAGACCTCTTAGGTGGTCTAGAATCAAATCATATACTAGAACAAACCATAAGATACTAAGATCAAGTTGCCAAAATAAACAATATTATGTCATTGTGTACTTTAATACCTTGATAAGCCTTTTAGTTGGGTTATAAATGCCTCACATTAAGAATAAAATCTTGAAGCATCATGTTTGTGGTTACAAAAGAGAATAAAATTATATTAGTTAGGTCAGGTCATCATAAATGGTATCAAAATCAGCTCACCCAATCAAAAATATATTAATGAAGATGTTGGGCCCTAAATAGGATGGATTATAAGATCTCATATTGCTTAAGTAGAAGCTTAGACTATATCTTAAAAGTACTCCAACTTTCCAAACTAATATAAAGCCTTTTGAGTGAAAAAATATTGTATTCTATACCAAGAACAGACTGGGAGACACTAGAATCAAGCTACCAAAGCAGATGATATCATGTCACTGCATATTCTAATACTTGAATAAAGGTTTTGGGTTGGGCCAAGAATAAGTCCCATGTCTAAAACAAAACCTTGAGGTATTACATTTGTGGAATGTCAATCATGTTAATTAAACTAGTTCATCACAAATGGTATCAAAATCAATTCACTCAATTGAAAATATGACAACGAAGATATTAAGCCCTAAAGGAAGTTGATTGTAAAATCCTACATTATTTGGGTAGAAGGTTAAGTTGCATTTTATGAGTGTTCTAATTCTTAAACTAGCACAAGGCCTCTTATATGGGCTTAGATCAGGTTTTAAATTAGAAACAAATCATGAGAGACCAAGAATGAGCTACCAAAGTGAACAATATCATGCTACTGCATACTTTAATATTCAAACGAGGCCTTTTGTTGGCTTAGAATGAGTCCAACTTCAACAATAAAACCTTAAAGCATCACATTTGTAAGTTATTAAAGAGGACAATATCATGCTAGTTGGACTAGGTCATCATAATAACAAAGTAAGTTAACTTAATAAAAATATATGCCAAAGAGGATTTTAAAACTCTAGGAGAATGGATTGTAAGATCTCATATCACTTAAAGTAGGAGTCTTGGATGTATTTTATAAGTGTTTTGACCTCTTGAACAAGCATAAACCCTCTTAGGTGGAACAAGATTAGGTTCCACACCAAGAACAGAATCGTAAAGCTAAAATGGATAATATTGTGTTACTATATACTTTAATGTCCAAACAAGGGCTTAAGAGTCTCACGCGAATAATAAAATCTTAAAGCATCACATTTGTGAATTGTTAACAAGGCTTTCCGAGTCTTATGCCAAGAATAAAATCTTGAAGCATCACATTTGTTGATTGCCAAAGAGGACAATATTATTCTAATTAGGCCAAGTCATTACAACTACTTTGAAGCCTTAAATAGATGACTAATCTAAAAGGGTATAAAAATCGATAATAATATACTTAAAGATTGTGTTATGGATTTTTAAAGTAGTTAGAGTGATTATTTCTTTTTAGTAAAATTTGCTTTTAATAGTAGTTATCAACTGCATGGAAGGCAATGTAGATCACTACTTTGTTAAGTTAAAAGTGGGAAAACATGTTACTCTTTGGTTATATTTAATACAAAAGACTATCAAGGAGATTCGAGTTATAGGAAATATTTATGAATAGCCTAATGGTTGACAAAAAATTTATTCTATCAAAGAAGTAGATCTTACGAATTCATGGTTATAAATTATGTCGTATTAAATGATTATAGTATGAAATGAAATTAATCATTTTAAATTGATTATGATGTTTATAATAAAAATTCTTGAGTGGTAAGTCTAATAATTATGACATATTGAACAATTGTTGATATTAAATATTTTATTTTGAAAATACATACAAGGTAAATTTATATAAATGTATTATTTTAATAAATAGTACATAAGGACTTGTATTAATTTTTATGTTATTATGCTTTCCAATTTTCAATTGAATATGGTATGAAAATGATATATAAATATAAACACTACACGTTAATTATAATTAGTTATACATTGAATGATGGGAAAAATATCCCAAAATATGAATAAAACGACAAAAGAGTATCATTAATTATAAGACAGAATAATAGAAAAATATCTCTAAACATGAGACCCAAACCTTGGCACGTTGTTATTTTATTTGCAACACCATTGTAATTATTTACAACGTGCGTGAATATATTTATCTACTAATACATTCATTAACAAGTAGAATTATACGTGTAGATTACACAAGTACAGTAGTTGAGAGCTTTGCTCTGATAAAATTTCATGTTGACTAATGTAAGAGTATTTTTGAACTTTATGAAGGTGGGTTCCATATATTTTATAAAAAAAATTAATAATTTAATCTGTAATAATAAATAATAATAAAATTAAATTTATTTTAATTTTAATATCTCAAGTAAATATCTACGCGTATAGAGCATGTCCACAAGGAATACATAAAGCCTCAAAATAGAATAAGTACGAAGGGAGATTGGCCCATTCCGGGTTGAACTCTGTAACCCAAATTAAAACCCATAATCGATCTATCCGTGTAAATCAAAATCCAAACCCAAACCCGAAACAGTCTTCCTTCATGGGTACAGTATAAACAAGCAGCGTTCAATCCGCAAACCCTAGCCACATCTACACGCACCCGCGAAATAGTTTTTGGTTCTCTATCTCTCTAGTTTGCTGCCATGGTAATGTAACGCCGAGTTCTAATCTTCCTCTGAACTCGCTCTGTTTTCTACGACTTGTTCGAATTTTCATTTCCTCTCCTGCATTTATTTTTGTCGGGAACCGAACCAAAATGACAGCATTCTGGCTGACGTTTGTTTGTTTGTTGATTTGTCTGTGTAGGCGGATGTGCAAACCGATGTTGCTGCTACAGGTCTGCCAAAAAAGAGAACTTTCAAGAAGTTCAGCTTCAGAGGTGTAGATTTGGATGCTTTGTTGGACATGTCCACTGACGAGCTCGTCAAGCTTTTTCCCGCGCGTGCCCGCAGGAGGTCTCCATTGATTTTCACTATCTTTTATGTTTTTCTGCTTATTTATTTTGATCTTTGAATTAAACTAAAAGAAGAATAGTGTTTTCAGGTTTCAGAGAGGGTTGAAGAGAAAGCCGATGGCTTTGATCAAGAAATTGCGAAAGGCGGTAAGTTATAAATATTGCGTGAGCTTTGTTTTTAACTACGCTTATTGTGATTTGTTTGACAATGAATGATCATATGGTTATTGCTTATTAAGTTTTACGAAATTTACTTTGTATTTAAATTGTACAGCCAGAAAATGGATTTGCACCTATGTAATTTGCGTTTGTTATCTCATTGAATGCATCGATAAACGTAATTTCCTCACTTGAAGATGCTAAACTAATGGTGGAAGGGGTCAAGAACAGGAGCCGGGGGAATAAATAAATTTTAATTATCAGCTGTGGCGGTGACAGAGGTGGCAATTGACAACTGGTTATCATAGTTTATTATATGGAGTAACAGTTAGCGTCTATGAAGAAGAAACAGAGTGTGTTCAGTCTCTTCTCCGTTTGTGAGTTTCTAAGTTTCCTAATGATAAAGAGTAAAGAGTTGAAAAGCTTTACTGCACACTGTAGTGAATTATTGTAATCACCTTGAGCAATGCCAACATAGGTTCTATCAAATGTTTCTCTATTTTAGTTCATCAAGGCAATTGATAGCTGTCCTCTTAATGCCGGTTTAAGGAATATCTGCTGCAGTATGCATTTGCACAATATGGTCTTGTATGCCTGTTGTCAGATCAGTAGGTGAATTTTGTTTTTGTGTACCTGCCTCTTTACTATTACGTGCATTTTTAGATTCTCCATCCTTTCTTTGTTTGGATGGTTTTTGTCTCAATTTCTCCACAGTGCAATTGTGTAACATTTGGCCTTGAGGGTAACCATAAATATTGAGTGTTTTATAGTTGTATAGATCTTGTTAAAGTCAGAGGATGTGCAGATCTTGTGCTCTTTGCTTGGGAATTTTTGGAACTGTATGGTGAACTTTGATGTTTAGGTCATATTATTTTCTTCTTTTAAGCATCTGACCAGAAAAATACTGAAGATATTTTGATGCCTATAAATGCATGTGTTTGTGTATGCATTTTAATTTTTCTGTAACCTCGAATGGGCAATTTAATTTAATTTTGTATATGTTTCAAAGTTTTCAAGCCCATCTTTGATTATTGTAAGATAGGCATCTTTGTTGACTGCTAATGAATCTGACATTCAGGCAAATGTTTCATCATATTGTGACAAATGATGCATTTTCTGATTAATTGCAGCATGAAGAAGTAACTCTATATGGCAGAGTCGGACATGAAAAACCTGCGAATGCTTTGTTAATATTATCTATGAGACTTCTGGTTACGTCTGGTGGTTGCATAGTATTATTGTTTATCGCTTATGTTACGGGGAATTTGATATCTTCTATCTATTTTTGCTTTAATTTGTGCTGATAACATTCATTCTAATGGCTTAAGAACTTATTATGTTGATGGGCCTGAAACAGAAACGGGAAGCACCACCCGGAGAGAAGCCTGAACCAGTTAGGACGCACCTTCGCAACATGATCATAGTACCTGAGATGATTGGAAGCATAATTGGTGTTTACAATGGGAAGACATTCAATCAAGTTGAAATTAAGCCGGAAATGATTGGGCATTACCTAGCAGAGTTCTCAATCTCATACAAGCCGGTCAAGCATGGAAGACCTGGTATTGGTGCTACCCACTCTTCTAGGTTCATTCCTCTGAAGTGAAGATTTTGCATGTTGTTCTCATGGGAGTGCTTTGCTTTGCTTTGGATCATTATGTGTGTTGCCTTTCTTCTTCTTCTTCTACTTCTTCTTCTTCTTCTTTTCCGGCTATTCAAAAGTCATGTTAAATGGGGTATTGTTGCTAGAATTAATTTACTCTGAGGTAGCTGTTAAGGTTACGTCCATTAAATTATTGTCACATCTTTCAAGTTTTTAGTTGGATTTTTTATTATATCAATATCTCAAGCTTTTTATTAGATTTTTGCAACTTATGCAGGAATTATTATACCATATTTTAGTAAGTTATCGAAAAAAAAATTAAA
Organism: Xylocarpus granatum; assembly: GCA_019650275.1. Lineage (NCBI taxonomy): Eukaryota > Viridiplantae > Streptophyta > Magnoliopsida > Sapindales > Meliaceae > Xylocarpus > Xylocarpus granatum. Next base: position 474,468 of record BNST01001733.1, on the reverse strand, counting down.
TGAAATGAATAATTTAGATGTTGAAATATGTTAACTATATTTTATTGCATAAATTAATTTTGACATTGTTTTTATTATATTATAATAATAGTAATAAATATTTCTTTTTTATTTTAAATTTTTAGTGTCATCATGTAGAAGCCATTAACATGATTTGTATAATTAAACTGGACAGAGCTGTTCAATTCAAATTAACTTAGTTTAAAATAAAAAGATTAAACAATAAAATTAACCCTTTTTTCCAGTTTCATGTATTACAAGCAGATTGAGGGCAATTTTTAAAACATAACAATAATATAAATAATGCCAATGAAATAGGTAATTATATAAACTTTTCTTTAACCAAATGATTTGTTGTGTTTATTTTTTTTATTATAATGAATTTTTATTTATTTTTATAAAATTACAAATATGTAATAATATTATTATTATAATATTAATTTGTATGATAAATTTTTATAAAAATTTATATTTATAATATTATTGTATATGTATATATAATTAGCGTGAATTTAACTTAATTAATAATCTTCACATGTGATGTATGTAAGTTTTAGAGTAATGAGTTATTAATTAAATGTTAATATTTTATATTAATTAAAACTCTTAAAATGAAATTATTTAAGACATTTTCACTAAAAACATCTGTGTGTGTGTGTGTGTGTTTGTTTTGAACGATATCTCAATTTTTTTTATTTATAACTCTAACCTAATTTTATTTGAATCTAACTATTCGATTTTACAGTATTATTTTAGAAAAATAAATAAATAAATAAAAAGTAATTAAAGAAAATAAAATGTTAATTTTAAAAATAAATAAATAAATAAATACATTTACAAGATACATATATCCCATTGGAGGAAAAAGAAAGGTCCCTTGTTATTAATTATAACATTATTCATCAAGCCATCCATCAAGGTTAGGTTAGGAGGACTGATATGTATGCCTGCATGCATCTAAAGGAATTGAAAGAGTCTTAATTTCAGTAAGACAAAATCTAATGCCCAATCCAAAACCAAAACTCGTATCAGTGGTTTTCTTTTTCTATGGCGGTCCTTTTCTCATTTATTTGCTTTAGAGCCGATCACCATTCGTAGACTAGTTAAATACCAGATTGGTTATGCCTAGGATCTAATTTTTGAGGATCTAATGCTTGAGGATTTCTTTGAATTCCCTCATGGTTATGGTGTATTGGCTAGACATAGATAGATAATAGATAGGTTTTCCTGGGTGGGCAATCCCAGTCCACAACTAACTGTATGAAGATTGTCAGCTGGTCTGAACCCTATCATGGCTAATCATACTTGTTAATGAAGGTTACACAACATCATTATTTTTACTTTGAAACATTACTACTTTTTCAGAAAAAGAAAATTACATAATACATACATGAAAACCAATCTAACTCTGATAGATGTGGGATTATATTCAACCTCTATATTCTATCATCCTGAGAAACTGTACCCATAAAATCAACTAGCTTAATAATACATATTTTAATCTCATATTTTTACACTACTATACTTTTCATGGAATCCTTGCCAAGGTTTCAAAGCATGTCGAATTTGTTCATACCACAGTAAAAAAAACGTTTGAGATTAGACCCATGAACATAACAGCAATATGCCAAAGCATGATGAGAGGTTGCCCATGTTGGTCCATCTCATGATCCACATGGCTTGTTGCAATGTACACGAAACAAACAACACGAGGATAGAAAGAAATGAGCAAAGATTTACGTTGGAAAATGATCTAAAACCCTAGAAAAATTGACTCTTCTTAACTTTATTCCATACTGGACTGCCGTTGAACAATACCAATACATCCAGCAAGGAGACAGAGAAATGAAAGATCAACATTCAAGCCTGTCTTAATGTGAATTGACTTCAAACACATAACTTAGTTGTGACATCTCAATCATGACTTCCTCGCTAAGAAATTTCGAGTTCATTGAATTTCTACCGAACTTCACAACGTCACTTGTTTCAAACATGTTCTGCGTGAAAGTAGAATCAACCTAATCATTAACAACTAATATTGCTATGCCTTAAAACTCCAAACCAAACTCAGAAGACAAAATTCTTAAGTTAGTCAATATATGATACCGATACAATTCCATCCAATTGAAGGAAACTCTGAAGTCAAGCATTGATTTCCATAAAAGATTAATAAGTTCTTACAATTCGAAACCCCAGCCGCACTTTTTTTTTGGGTCCAGCACAAGGCTTCAAGCCCGCAGTAGTCAAATTGCTATAAGCCTCGGAAAGCCAACTCTCCAATGGCAGCAAAAAAAAGAAAAAAGAAAAACTGCTCCAAATATGTACCTATGATTGAAGTTGGAACCATGCAAAATATGTACAGGAGCAATTCAAGTCGAACTTTTTAAGGTTTCGAAAAATTTAATTTCCAAGGGCTTGAAGTAATCTCCATGAAGCTTTCCAGGAAGTTTATGTGGTGGCAGATTGTGATGGTAACCTTGGGTGGTTATGCTCGCCTTCATATGTAACAATAAGCATAGATGGATCTTCTAAGCACCTTTCTACATGCTTCCTGGCAGGGCAACCTCTCATGCTGCTACATTTGTAATATCCCCTGCAAAAATTAAAAGTGGCTTGTAAGTTTTATGATGAAATTCACACTTCCTTAAACACAGTTATCCAATATGCTTGAGAGTGCACCTAAAAGCTAACTGATAACCAAAGACCACCATAAGAGACAAACTTTCACACTTGACCTTGACATTTATCTTTAATATCCATGGAAAAGCACCCATCAATTCAGTAAAAACAGAACCAGCACCTAAAACCATTCAAATAGGGACTTGCTTAACCTTATCATAATTCAAGGTAACAACTTGCACAAAATTAATAACATAACTACTGACAACAGAGGCACTGGTTTACTCAAAGGTACCAACCACAAAGGGTGTTGCCACACATAATGTTGCCTTTAAGCGTGCATGAAAAGAGAAGGAAAAAAGGGGGTTCCACTTTTGTCAACTACAAGACTTTCTCAAAAAACAAAATATTATATTCCTTTATCAATTTACATACACCGTAACAAATTATTCTGTTTCGAATTGTAAGTTTCAACTCCACTTTTGTGTACCACAAGACTTTCTCAAGAAACAAAAAATTAAATTCCTTTGTCAATTAATATATACCATACTAAATAATTCTGCTTCAAGTTATAAGTTCCAACATTCACATCAAACCATAAAACAGTTAAAAGCAGAAAAATCATCGAAGTAAACACAAAATTATAAAGAAATTTCTAGGCATTACTCGCACATTAATCAAATGCAAAGAGCAGAACCGAATATACCTGGGGTGAGGAGAACCCTTAATTGGTTTCTGCCCATACTTTCTCCATGAATAATCGTCAGGAGGGATATCTGAAAGCTTGTTGCTGATAGCAGGTACCTTGATTGACCTCTTCACCCTATGTTTCCTGTCAATAAGCAACCAATCAAGCAATTGTTACGAAAAAAAAATTGCAGGCAAGAAATGAAGTAAAAAATAGATATAATGAAAGGGGAATAAGCGAACCTCTTCTTTGAGCAGTGGCATCTACCACTGCTTCCACACTTTACACTCCCATCTTCCCCCCTTCCATAACACTTCCTCTTGTGTTGTTGTGAACTCTGATCAGAAGAACGAGGTGCCCCAATCAAATGGAAGGCACTTCCATCCAAATTCGCCACGCTAACATCCATACTCAAGGAAGAAATGAAAGACCTGGTGGATGACATAGTAGGTGTGCAGCTAGAGCTATCAAAATTTAAGTTAACACCGCTATTACTCTTTCTAAACATCATTTCAGCTTGAAGCTTCATTTGTTGCTGTTGCTGTTGCTGTTGTTGCTGCTGGAGTTGTAACCTCTGTTGTAGCTGTTGTTGTTGGAGGAAATGGTAGTGTGGCGAAGGTGTTTGCAGGGGAAGTTGCTGATGGCTTTTAACATTTGACATCAATTCCATAGAAGAATTACCTAGAGATAGTGAACTTTTAGAGAGTGATCCCCTTTCTTGAATTTGGTTTTCATGAAAACTAGATTGGAGTAACTGTAGATTCTTGGATGGAATTTCTGTTCTACGGTGAGGATTATCTAAGAGGATGGATTGGTTAACAGGGGCCGGTAACTTCTTGAGTTTTCTTACTCTTGCATGACCGAAACCAGTGTTGAGAAGAGAAACAACTTTTTTAAACCTAAAAACAGCTTCTCCAGTTTCTACCATTAAATTCCTATACTGAACTTGATCTTGGGGCCGAGACAACAGATTTAGAACTCTGTGGCAGCTCTCAACTGCTACTTTGTTAGCTTCTTCAACCTCCTCCATGTTAACCCCAAAAAACCCTAATTACCCAAAACCAAAAAAGCCAAACGAAAACACACCGTTAGTAACAAAGATCTTAAATTTTTGAAGGGACAGAAAAAATAAAGAAAGATCTTTTGAGCAAAAATGAAAACCCCAGAAAGTCAAATTCCCATATTCAGATAAACCAAAGACGCACACAGGATTTTCCAATCAAATCTGAAGAAATTCAAACTTCCCAAATGCTTCAAGTTAAACGACCCAAAAGATAAGATTAAACTGAGTCTAAGAAAATCAACTGAGAAAGATGGAAACAAACCCACATAAGGATTCCAATAGAAACAGCAATTTCAACGAAGAAATCTACAAACGCAAAGTGTTAAAAGAAAAAGCAATAAGGAACAGACCTTTCTTGGACTTGGAGCTATCAAACCCTTAATTTTTCTCCTCCCATGGCCTTTTTAAGATTGAAAGGCGTGAGAGAGAAGACTTTGGTTCGCTTGAGAATTCACACCTCCATAAGAAAACAAAACTCTAATTTCTTTTCAGTTATTATAATAATTAAAATAATAGACCACTACCACACAAATTTTCTACAGAGGAAAAAAAATGTAGGACATAATTAAATAAAGAGGGTAATGCTGCTAATGCAATTAGCAGAGTAGAGTAGAGCAGAGCAGAGCCAAGCCAACGACACAGAAGAACAAGAGAGATGCAATGAAATGAAACTGCCATCTCTGTCACAGATTTGAGAGTGGGTCCTACTTAATAGACCTCGGTGGTTATTCTTTTCTCCTTTTTAATTTTTCCATGTTTCTTTCTTTCTGGTTTCCCTTCCTCAGTCCCAGCGCTTTAACTAAAGCTTCTTTTACAAGAATAAGACTTCTACTTTCAGCTTCACTTTTACTACTTCCAGATAATGCTAATGCTATTACTGTTACTATTATTATTACTATTACTATTACTATTGGTATTGGTATTGGTATGCTACTGTGTCTTTTACTGTTAACTTAAGCTGCTTAAATTACTTGTTTACAGTCTTAACATTTGGGTCCTTGACAACTTTTTTTTTAGAATAAGGTCCAATTAATTTGATTTATTTCAAACAAATCCACAACATCATAAATTCTAAAACTTGACCAAAATAATGTAATGGTATAAGATTTGACAATAAAGACGGGGGGAGTTGGGTCATTTTAACATAGATTAAGGATTTAATTGACATCAATAGAAAAATTATGACATTATTTAAGAGATAATAAAAGTTATTGGGATCTAAATGCTATTATCCCATAATTGTTTTTGTGTTTATTGGTTTGTTGAGTTGGTACCTTTCAATGCTTTTGTAACTAATTGTTATGATTACTGCTGGCTCTGCATTTATGTCAACAGGTGGTGAAAGTAGTTCTGATTTTCATTCTATTAATTTACTGCTCCTTTTGTCCAGTCACTGTGTGATGTGATGTGATATTCTTTTTTTACCCTTCAGCTTTACCTTACAAGAATGGTACAAGTAAAAGCTTTTATATTTGAAAACTGTTGTACTTTTAATAAAAAAAATTAAACATATATATATATATATATTTATTTAATATAAAATTTAAAATAATTAATAAAATAATTTAAATATAAAAATATACATGGTAAAAGGAAAACTCCAAATTCCGGACGGCTATTAAAAAACACAACGAAAGAAAGAAACAAGAAAACAATTGAGGATACATTGGGAATGCCAAAGTCAAAACCAGGGGGCCAAGCAGCCAGCTAGGTTAGCCATAGCCACAATACAAAACGCTACTGCTGCTACGACAACTGTCAAACGCCGTTTTCTTTGGTTTACTTTGCTTTGAAGTATTATTTTCCTTCTTATACCCCTCTATCTCTGTCTTCTGACGCACCTCTGGCGGCTTATCAAAATGTCCGCCAGAGATGGGACCCACATCCGGCAACTCTTAATTGGAAAATATATAAAAATGTCATCCATACATCTCTTCTCTGTGGCTGTTGAGACTACTACCCAATACCAGCGCGACGCGTGTAAAATTGAGTACACTTGAAGTCTGACACGTACCCCAAGGTGTTCTCTCTTTGTTCCCTTGGCTTCGACGGCTCAAGCCCGTTGCTATCTATCTTAATGCGATCGGGAAACATTACTGGGTCGTTGATTGACAGGGCGTGGGGCCCATCCGGGTCCCATTGCCGTTGACTTCACGCACTCTCTTTATTATTATTATCATTATTATTTTAATCTTACCGTTTCTTTCGTCTTTCCTAAATCTCGATTTCATAAAATGAAGTCGATTTTGTGTTAAGCAGGAAGCGGAGGAGCAAATTGTGCTTTGTCGCAATCCCAGATTGCTCAAAAACAAGCGTTGGCATATATCAAAATGCACCCCTTGAGTTTTTTCTAAATACACTAAAATAAAGAATGTTTCAAAAATTTATAGGAAACCCCCTACCGCATTAGAGAGTTTTGAACCAACTGAGAGGCTATAATTCTAAAATTGTAAGAGAGAAATTTCAGATGAAAATATTATTAAATATTAACAAAAAAGAAAAAAATATTTGTGAAATCAGCCAAATGCTTTCATTCTTCATGCTTCTTGGTGTTGCAGGATGTGGTTTGACCTTCCCAGTTCACGCGATGGAGTATTTCATGTGACTAATATTTTGTTTGTTATGCAGACTACAGAAAACCATTTGCAAGATACGCGTGAGTGAACTACAAATACAATATCATCAACATATTTAGTTCGACATTTGACATTTGCAAATGCAGATGCAGTCTTCGTTAACAATTTTATTTTATTTTGCCTTTGAATGGGAATACTTGCATTCACGTTAATCAACTGTATCAAACATGGAGATTGAGGATTTGAACAGTACAACTTCACATATCGTCACCTCCAGCAATCAGCAGTGTAATGGATTTTCTATTTGCATTTTTATAAAAGAAAGGCAAATGAAAACGAGAGAGAGTGAGAGAGAGAGAAAGAAGGAATCAGAGCATATAATGATAAGCAAACAAAAGTGGGAATTAAAAGCAGTGGTACAGCAACGTTTTCCCAGGATTATTCATTCACTAATAATGCAAGAATTTTCCACTTTACAAGGTTTTTAAGTTTGGAGGGGAAGGGGGATAGCTTTACCCAATCAAGTGCAGCCATGAAAGAAGGATATTGTATCATCTGATTTTATATATACAAATTCAGAAACCCTAATTTTACCCTTTTAATTTATTAGTGCTAGTGTGTACATTGCATTGTATTCTATGCCCACCATTTCTGAAGATGCATTCCTAGATAAAGAAATGCTCTCTGTCCCGGCTTAATCACAATAAAACCCGTTCTGTCCATCTGTCCCTTTAGTTGAAGAATAATTTTCCTGCAACTTTTATCAAATATTCTTCATTCTTTGAGGGGGCACAGAGGGTGCAATTTCACAGGCTTTTTCTTTTGTGACAAATGTGATTTACACTTTAACTTTTGAGCGCGCCAAAGCATTAAAAAGTAAAGTGGGTGCATTGGGATCCGAGGACTGAGGACATGCACGGAGATGACAATGAGATCAAGATGAGGTAATTGAGGTACGGCCATGATTAGAACAGTGTATTTCTTAAGAATTATCCTTGGCTTGGGGTTTTTTTCACCTTCAATTTGCCTGTTCAGACAACTGTGCTTCCCACTCAATCAGCGTGTTTCCCACTCAAAAAGAAAATGCGTCCTGTTGGGAAAAGAAAAGAAGTGGATTGTCCACTGTATAATGAGGGAAAATGTTACAGGAGATAGACGGAGTGTTTTACCTTTGATTTGATTTGAACTTAAAATAGATGCATATTGCACCAAAATCGTGCACTGCCTTTAAGGATAGGACCAAGATAACTTTATTGGACTATATTGCTTATTGCATGCCTTATTATACCCACATTTAGCCATTAAGCTAATTTATTATTGTGTCTTTGAGCTATTTATACTGATGCTTTTACTGCAGAAAAAATAACCGAGTGTTGTCGCAGTCAGAGGCAGAGGCAGAAGCAGAGCCGTTGTGTAGGGGTATGGAAGACAGCATCAGGCATTCGGGCAGACAGGCTCATCCCCCAAGCAAGAAAAATGAAATAATTTAACACCAGTCGCAGTTATGCTTGTAAATAAAATTCTGCTTTTCAATCTGATTCCCAGTATAACAACTGACATGTTACCTTCTTGCGCCACAAAGCTTTCTGCACGGGGCAAAAATAATGCACATGCAAACTCAACTCTACTTAATGTTTGCGTATCTGAGCAATCTTGCATACTGGTTATAATAATTGATGGTATAATAGTTGATATCACCACGCCACGCGCTAATATATCCATTTTCAACTGAAGAACATGAAGGCTTTTGCAGCTTTCTTCAGTCCTAGTTGCCAATTATCAACACACACACACACACACACACACACATCCACCGCTAGTCCATAACCACGATTAAACAAGCATAGGAAAACGGCATAGCGCTGGAAATTCCCTTGAAATTTTAGATAATCAGAATACTTTCAGCAGAGTTTTAGTCAGGAATGAAGTTGCAAAAATGCTTTCAAACGAACAATGTGTCCTAGGGGATTTGGTCAAGGACTTTATGTATTCTAGCAGCAAAGGAAGTCACTGTTTTCGTCCTCTTCCTTTCTTTCCTGGCTGGGCTTCCATTTGTTCTTTACCTGTAACTTCTGACAAGTCCACTGCAAACGAAAGAAGTACAGTTATCAATTAGAACATCTTGATAAGATCAAGATCCAAACCTGAAATTAACATTCGCTGAGGAAAAATAACAAATGCTAAACATTGTTCCAAGAAACACCAGTTTGCATCTCCAAGCTTGCATTGATTGAAACATCATGCCTCTTTTCTAAAATTTTAGAACATTAAAACATGTTCAAAAAGCAGGATTATGCAGACACACAAATAAAATTAATAAATGGATTTTACATCATCAGCATATATTTAAGACATTCGTTAATGAACCAATTCAAAACTGATTTGTATTCATTGGATGTTTAAATGCAACCCGAGTTTTTAGAGAAAGATTTTACCATCAGGGCCACGGGCCATCAAAGCAAAAAATATGTTGTTCAGTTTCTCCATCTTCTTGGCATCCTGCGCTTGGTCCGTCTTAAACTTGAGACACTGGCACAAAGAAATAAACAAACATCAAAACGTAGAATCATGATGCATGGACAATCAACTTTCACCATATTTACACCTTAATCACATGTATGTCTGAGCTCTTCCATGTGTGCTTGTATATGTATGCATTATTTTGGCCAAATGTCAAGATAAGTGAATCCTAGTTAATGCCAAACATGTGGGAAAATTAGCATCTAATGAACCAAACCTAATATTACTCTGTAAGCAAGGAGGATTACAACAATAACCCCAGCTTCTCAAGCCAAAAAAAATTGAAGTTAAGACTTGTATTTGAACCACATCATACATGCAATCATCCAATTAGCAGCTCAAGCTCATGAAGGGATTTGCAATCATGCAAATGTCCTTGACTGCCTAAGGTCTACCTTAGCTTCTTGCCACTGTCTTGCTTCAATGAAGAAATTTACATTGTTGACTACAGGAAGGCCACAGTTGCATACTTTTTGTTTGCAAATAAAAGGATGCTTCATGGTTTAGAATATGAAATGCACTATTGGCACTGCTTATGCTATTTTTAAAGCTCCTCAGAATCTGTAGTGCAAGGAGGACCCCCTATTGATATCCAATGACTTCAAGGATTATATACCGGTATTATTTAACTAGTAAGCTTTAACATACATATCTTTAAAAAGAAGAATAAGCACTTGTATGTGTAAAATTGTTAATACACAATTCCATTCCAAATATTTGTCCTAAATTTGTTGTTCCAATGATCTCCTAACAATTTTCTCCACAGTTCAGCCAACAACACACCTACACAATATATCAACAAAACTAATTTTTGATTACAAGCATTAGCAAAAGTTGTTTTTCAGTGATAGGAACATATTATGATTGCTCCTAACAAACATCTAAAACATGAATCTGCAACCATTAATCAGCAAGTGAACTACCTCTTCCCACGTCAGTACTCTCAGGCATATAAGGCCAGTAAAAAAGAAGATACACAGCGTTAAAAAGGGAGCCGAAACATCTGAACAGTTGATAAAAGAGAATGATCTCTTCCACTAGAAACTCTTTAAAACAAGAAACTAATCAACCAAAATGAAAATATTCAATCTCACTTCCAAATACATAGATCTTAGCTTTGCCCTCCAAAAGCATAACTAGTACGAGAAACTACACTTGTTGCCACACATTGATAAGTCAAAGAACCACTCAACAAAAATAACTTCCAATTACAATTGTAGCATGATTAACACAAGGAAATAGCATTACAATCTCAAGAACATTAACTTAAACTTTTATGAGGGTTCACAAAACCATCACTTTACCTAATTTTTATGAGGGTTCACAAAACCATCACTTTAGCTTTTATGAATGAAGAACATTCCAATATTTTAAAACTGTCAGCTTAGATTGTAATGAATTCAGCTATTTTCATCCATGCTGATACATGAAATTACTAGAATAGGTTGCCTACCTAAGTACTTTCTCACAAGCTGTCATCACTAATTCAAAAACTGTTGTACACAGCGAGTCCTATCTCATGACAACTACTGAAAATGGAAGAGAGATGCTATTACGATTCCTCATGTACAGTAAAACAAAAAAAACCATGCACACTCAAAAAATAATAGAAATGCTATTTCTTCTTGCCTTTATCAAAGGTAACAACTAAATCAAATTCTAGCAAAATCCTACCCATACATCACAAATGCATCCATCTTACCATAACATGGAGAAAAATCAGAATTAAACTCTCAAAGCCAGGTTTTTACTAATAAGTCAAAACACTATAGGTGCCACTAGAAGAAATAAAGGACACGTTTATTTGCATGAGTACATAATTCAGATAGGCAATCCCGCTACTTTTTCTTATTCCACATAATTTTACTCCATGTACGTCCAGTCCAACATTTGACAACCAAACATAAGCAGAGATTCAGATAACTCAAACTCAAAACCTCAACATTCATAGCACATTAAGGCAAAAGTCAATCAGCATTCTTTGACTCGAGCATTAAACATAAACTAATAAATATTGTACGTAGTAAATCATCAAAAGAGAATAAGAAGTGTATGTAATTCATGCCTCTTTGTTGTCAGTGACTTTGAGAACCAATTTACCATCACAATGCCGATACTTCATGCAATACCTCGTCTGCGTCCCACATTAGATCCAAAAAAATCAACCAAATTAAAAATCAGTACAGTTAACATTATCTATGAAGCAAAATTATCCATATAGCTCCATTTAATTGCTGAGAAAAGAAAATTTAAAATAACTTAAATTCTATCATTCTCAAGACAAGGAAAACCAAAATTGTCAGTGCGTACAACCATATCGTCTTTCCACTTTACAAAAAAGTAAAGCATTAAATTCAGAATCATTGTTTTTTTAAGTTTTTTTACAATTTATTTTCTCGGCAATCGACCAGAAGGTGAAAGCAAGTAGAAAAGGAGAGAAAAAACAAAGAAAACATACCGATTGGGGATCGACTTTGTACAACTGCACGGATCGCTCAACGAACTCGTCCCACGAAGTTATGTAAACCATTATTGCGCCGTAAGGAAATCGGGAGACGAATTGATCGAAGAAACAAGAAATCTGCAAATGCAATCGTCACTCGCGTACAACGGGCGTAGATAATTTCTTTTGAGGGGTTTTAGCGGTACGGTCTAAAACACAATTCACATACAGTAAAAAAAAATCCCGTCCGGTTTTTTTGCCAACTTGGCGTTAGAATCTGTGGGGCCGATGCTGACTTTTCTAATTAGCCAATTAATCGAGCCGCGTCAGCAAACGACAGGACAACCAGACAAGTCGTGTAAACCAGATTTGTAAATCCGACGTGTCATTTATGCCAGATTTAAATGTTTTTTTTTCTGTGTTGGACGAAGATATCTTTGTACCTTCCCGAGAGAAATGGTCCAAAATTATTAAAACCCTTCGAAGTGTCTTTTTTCATACAAATCCCTCCTCTTTATCTGTGTCATGTATGGAACGAATTTTCATCATATGAACCCGAAAACTTCCAGTCATTCATCTTTCTGCAACATACAAGTCAAGTCAAACGAGAAGAAAGTAAAAAGCTTGCAATTTCAATTTATTAGTAATGGACGTCTAGTGCCTCCACTCTTGATCGCTACCCTCTCAGCAACTCCAACAAGTTGCAGCAGGAGGAGACGACGAGAAATGGCACTCACTTAAGAATCACCAAATATTCCAGCAATAGCTGAAGAAGAGAAAAAGATGAGCGTTGATGATGAAGGAGGAGATTTAACCGACGAGCCATGAAAGAAAAGGGACGTGGAAACACGCGGCTTTCCACGTTGCCACAGCCATTTCTACACTGGCTGCTTTCGCTCTCGCCTCTCTCGGTTGGTCCCTAGGTAATTTATTATTAGTTTCCAGTTTAATAATACATTTCTCTTTGCACTTTTGGTGAAAATTTGGTTGAATTCTGAATTCAGTTGTTACTAGTTTGGTGGGTGGAACCACCCTAGCAAAGCGGTAATCTAGCTTATTAATTGCAGCTTTGTGAATATAGAATGGGAAGAAGTAGATTGCTTACACGCATCTCGCCGAAAGCATCTTAGTTGGTGCTATCCTCCTTGGATTTGTTTCTTTAGTTTCTATCTACAGATTTCCCGCATATTGAGGTTTAATTTGGTTGTTAAATTGGCTTTAGTCTGCCTAATTCATGCTGATGCTGCTCAGTCTGTATTTTTTTTTATGGAAAACCTGCCGGTTTTTGGTTAGAATTTGAAACTTGTGATTGCTAGACTCCTTATAGCATGCATGTCTTTTTTGGCCGAAATTTTGGCCTGGAAAACAAAAATTTCACTCCAAAGAGCAAAAGGGACTGAAATATGTTATTATTATTTTGAAGAACGGAAGAACACAATTATACTTCTTTGATTCCCATGCTTGTCAATTCATGATTCCCCTAACCACCAAAAGAGAAGATTAAGAAAGAAAACTTTTTAACATGCCCTGGTTTTCATGCTGTCACATTTTTGTTGAGCTTATATGAAATCAAAATTTAGCAATTCTTGGATGTAGAATTAATGTCCAAAGTAAATTTAGACTTGTGTTTCCAGAGAAAATCTGCACTTCTCCTTTGATTAGGTCAATATACCTTGACTAAGTATGTTTTTTTGTTGGATGTTGATACTTTCTTCTGTTTTACACATCCTTATGTGCAGGAAAACATTTTACTTCATGTTATTTTAGCCGTAACGTCATGTAATATTTTAGTTGTTAACTTTGCGTATGTTTTATCTTTGCTGTGTTTAGTACTTTATGCATATTGCTACAACTACATAATTGTATAGATGCTCTGCCCCTTACATTTTCCCCTTTGATTTGAATCTTGAATGCCTATTTGAGAAGATTATAATCTACAATTCAGATTGCTCAACTTTATTTCCACAATACAATGTAGTACAGAGCTGGATTGAACTCTCCACCACTTCTTAAAATATTTGGTGTTTTAATCCCATTCCGAAGTTCGCCCCTTGGTGATGAATTGATATCTAACATCAAACAGCATGCTTGATAATAATATTCTTTTCTGCTTCTTGAAGGATTCTGGGTTACTGTTCTATTGTTTTTTTTCCATCAGGTAGCTTCTTTGGGCAATAACATTGCCATTCAAATTGCTTCAGGCAGCAGCCTTAAGGTCAGCCAATATCTGAAAAGATTTTCTTCAGTGATTGAACCGGTAATATGATCCATTTTTTTTTCCTTTCCTTATTGTATTTGTTTTCCTTTCTTTCTTCTTGTTTTGCTTGAGTGGGTTGTTGTATATCTTTTTCCGCAGGCAGTTCACAAGTACTATCATACGGTTGGCAGCCTAATTTTGCAGCATTTCATTATTTTCTTTGAAGCCCTTGAGCTTTTTCCTCTCTCAGCTTCCTGACATCCACTCCTTATGGGTCAGTGCATTGTGCACTTTCAGCACAATTGGCTTTGCCGGTACAGCAATTGGTGTGACTATATACTATGGTAAGCTTGGAATTTGTTAATAACTTGTTCTGTTTGTGGATTTATAAATTCTATCCATTAAAAATATGCATAAAGGTATATCAGCAGCATGCGGCGTAGTTTTGTTGACTTACTGGCAACTGGCTTCTTTGTGGATACTGGGCATTTAGACCAGAAGTCCAGCCTCATATCTTGGCTTTGCTAACTATTCCAGAATGGACAATTGTCATGGTAAATCTCATTGCCATGATTCAAATATTGGACTGCTATCATGTAGCAATCCTTATTTTTAATGTTTGACTTCTCTTTTCTTTTAAAAGAGACTAGTTTCACGTGGAATGTACAGTATTATGATTTCATTTGGTGTTTCATCTTGAGATATGCGATGATCCATGTGATGGATTGATAAGAGATGTTATTCGTCTGCATTGTTGCCCCCTCCGAAGAAGAATTCTAGTTCATTCATTGAGCTTACCTGTCCCGCCTGTATTGCAATAAACCACACTGCATGACCTTCATTCCTTTTGAGTAAATTCTTATTGCCACTGCAGCTTCTGTTTTGAATGATACTCGATCCAGTTAATCTCTCAATACAAAACTGTTATTGAGTTCTATCTGTAATTTGAAGTTATTCTTTAAGAATCGATTTCTTAATGTTGTCCAACAATTCTGCTACTGCTAGCCTCTTTCCTCCGAGAAATCATTTCATCATCCGTCTTCTTTGCATCTATTTACATAGTTCTTGCTACTCTCACTGCTGCAGCAGTGCCTTTTTTTGGGAGATTTGTGTCCATCTGAGGTGCCATCGGGTTCGCTCCTCTGGACTTGGTTTTCCCTGCAATAGCATGTCTGAAAGCTGGAAGAATAACCAAAGACCCCGAAACTCCGGCGCTCAATGCAGGTCCTTAACGGGGTGATAGCTTTCTGGTTTTCTGCAGCTGCTGTGGGGGGTTGCATTGGTGCAGTAAAGCTTATCATAGAAGACATCAAAACTTGCAATTTCTTTCATGATATGTAAGATTTGATACACTGATTTTATCCTTTTAATTGTTTTATTGATTTTTCTTTATGTATCGAGCAAAGACATTTAAATATGTAATAGAAATACCCTTTAAGTTATATATATTATTATATGATTATTGTCAACATTTAACTATCATCTGCTGTAAATCAAATCACTATCAGGGATCAATTTG
Organism: Xylocarpus granatum; assembly: GCA_019650275.1. Taxonomy (NCBI): domain Eukaryota; kingdom Viridiplantae; phylum Streptophyta; class Magnoliopsida; order Sapindales; family Meliaceae; genus Xylocarpus; species Xylocarpus granatum. The sequence continues at coordinate 458,843 of BNST01001733.1, read as the reverse complement.
ATATAAATGAACAAATAGTGTTCGTATTTTAAAAATAATAAAAATTAAAGAATCCGAATATTATTATACCAACAAAAATTATGGGTTACATACGGACTGTAACGACTTAGTAACGTCGCCGTCATGTTATTAACAGTTGATGTTAACACAAGTTTACGTGTTAAGCGGGGATAATAGACAACTGTTTCAACTACGATGGCACATTCTTAGCGCTTAACGGCGTCGTAGCCTTCCCGAACACGTCCTTCCAACGGCAAATATCGAAGCATTACCTTTAAAGCTCTTCGCCTTCTGCCAATCTCGCTTCCTCTGCAGACTGTTTCTCATCTCATGACACAAAATTCAATTCGATTCGGATCTTCAAATTAGGGTTTCTAATTAATTCTTTACGCCTGTTCCATTCCCAATTTGCTCATTCCTCACCAAATGTCTTTACAATCCCCTCCTTCCTACGGTTCCCTCCCTTCCACTTCCTCCCCAACCTACGTTCCCGCCACCGCTCCGTTCCTCACGCGCGCCAGAGCCACTACCCACTCCGTCTTCTCTACTCGCCGCCCATGGGCTCAACTCTTCGACTTTCACTCTTTCACGCGCCCATACTCCTTCGGCGAAGCCACTATCCGTTTAAAGCGGAACCTGTCCTACTTCCTTGTTAATTACGCCATGATCATCCTCTTCATCCTTTTTGTTAGTCTCTTGTGGCATCCAGTTTCAATGATCGTATTTCTAATCGTCTTCGTCGCTTGGTTCTTGCTTTACTTCTTTCGCGACCGGCCCTTGGTTATATTTTACCGTCAAGTGGATGATCGGGTGGTTTTGGGTATTCTCGGCGTCGTTACAATTGTAGCACTGGTTTTGACGGACGTGTGGTTGAACGTGTTGGTTTCGCTCTTGATCGGGGCTTTCCTTGTGGGATTACATGCTGCGCTTAGAGGAACTGAAGATTTGTATCACGACGAAGGAGAGTTTGGTGATAATGGGTTATTTTCTGTTGTGGGCAGCCGGATTTAGTGATCATTTCTTGGTAATTGGGTAGCGGTTTTAATGTTTTTCATTTTTTTTTAATTTGGTTACGGCTTATTGTGTTTGCAAAGTTGACATAGGTTTTTCCTCAGTTGATAAAAAATGATAAAGAATGGACGAATATTGAGGTGTTCTTAAAGTGTAGAGTTCTTTGTTGCAGAAATTGGTGGTATTTGGAGTGTGGCAATTGCTCTATGTGAATTTCAATATAAATGCGCGAGTTATTGTTTAAATGTTCGCTGGCTTTTCCTTTGAAGAAAAATGTGCGTTCACCTCTGCTCTTTGAATTCAATGCCATTGTCTAAGTACGGATTTTCCTTGTTTTCATATTCTAGTTTGTCATTGTGATTCCTTGATTTTCATTCCATTAAATTCACTTTCAGCTTTTACATTCAAGGCATGTAAAGTTATCATCAAGCTTGCCGATGTGTCTTTCTGTAAGATTTAGTGATTATACTCAGCTGAACACTGCCAATGTCAGTAAAACTAGTCATTTATACATCATGGATATGACTTCATCCTGTCTGGTCCCAATTCATCTGTTGTAGTCGACAATTGGCCGGTCCAGGTGGTCAGAAGCCCAATTGTTCAGACATTTCATGTGTAGGTAGAGCAAAAATCTCCTATAGTGTAACGTGTATGCAATGCATTTGAAGCACATTAATATGGATTGAGAAAGAAGTGTAGTACATAATTTTGCCAATCCTTTTGCTCCATTGTTAGGTGAACTCTTTGGGATACAAAAATGAGAAAAGTGTGATGGAAAAGCAAGAATTATTGATAACTTGATGCCATGGTCCATGCAATGGGCAGTGCCTTTTAGCCATTTTGAACACCTTTAATGTCAAGATCTGACATCCACATGGGGATCATTCTAGAATACTCTTTTGCAATGCCATGTTATCATGTCTCTGTGGGTTGCCATCTGAGTACTTTTCAAAAAGTTGTCAATTGATCTATGTTGCTCTTGTAGAATATCGTAAATGTGATATCTACTAATTTTGGATTAAGAGTACTTTAATTTGTAAATGATCAAGGAATAGAGTTGAGCTGATGTTGTTCTCTCTGTTTAGGAAAAAAAATATGCTTTACATACTTGCAATTGAAGTAAAGCCTTGAACATGTTTCTGCAAACAGGATTGTTTGGATCTTGTTCTGTGATGTACAAGAAAGACTATCATAGAAATAGCATCCTGATGGAACAGTTAATTTTTCAGTGTGAACTGTAGCAAAAATCTTGTTAATGACCTAATATTATCTGAATAGAATAGGGTCTTTTATGCCTGGGTTTCTTACTGAATTCTGTGTTCATTTTCAGATGTACAACAGTTGGCAGAGAAATTCATGCATTTCAAATCAAATCTAGGATTTGCATTCTGATACATGATTTATGACTTACTCTGATCAATATGCAAATCATATCTGTATTCTCTATTAGTTGCAAAATTTCAACACTGGCACTGTAAACTTCCACAAATTTCTTGGAGTTCAAGATTATTTCATGTGTGGTAAATATGGTGATGAATTTAACCAACTGATTAGCAATTTAGCTACGTGCCTCTTCTTCTGCAGCTGCTGCTTATTCTATCAGGTAATCTAGCTATCTCAGATCAAGAAGACCCAATTTTACAGTGTGTATTGTAAAGGGGGATGGACAAGGGAATTCATCATTCTGTCTTGTTTGTTGCTTGGATGGAAGAGGGGAGGTTGAGGAGGGATTGTTACTTTTTGCTCTTTGGTATCCCATTGAAGGTTGAGGGATTGTTACTTTTTGCTATTTGGTATCCCATTAATAAGTAGGAAGATGGGAGAAACGGTTTTTTTGCTGATTTGATCATTATTTTAACTTATGTGTCATACATTATGATGTAGCAAGGGACGAGAGTATGAATTTAGTCTGTCTTAACATGCTTATGATTAATTGCATTATCCACTTTCCTTTTACCAAACGATGGGTCAGGTGTGGAGATTTTGATTTATTGCCTAAGATCTGTATGTACTGTCTACCGAAAGCATACTATTGGATATTTTAACGTCGCTGATCTTTAATAGTTCGTATGTTTTTGAACTAATTGACAATTCCACCAATCAGGTGATGGGAACTCGCAAATGAAGAGCATCAAGATTCTCCTCCGACAAAACTTTTCTGAACAAAATACAAACTTATGTTTAAATTGCATCCCTCAAAACACGAGAAGCAAAGCTCTGATTCAGTGATGTCTTTGAAAACGCAAGAAAACTCAGCTAAAGTAACGACATTTTTCTGGACCTCTGAATGGTCGGTCATGTATGCTTCTTCCTGCGGTATGGTGCGAAGTAACACTCTAGTCGGAGTCGATTATTATATATTAGTAGTAAGTAATAACTAGAGTAACATGCAGCAGAAATTTGAGTGTGTCAAAATTCGTTTCGGCAATAACTATTATCTCGACAATCATTGCAATAGGTAACCCAGCAAAGCAACCCCGTGCTACAAAGGGTGTCAGCAATAGTATTGCTGACAGAGGAGAGTAAGTTTCGTGGTTGATCCAAATTCTCCTCAATTGCTGCGGCTCACTACAGTTTGCAACCAATACGGTGATTGCAATTATTGTAAAGGAAGCAAGTCATGTAACCATTCTCATAATATACAAGCTAGATGATGAAGCCACACTTTATCACTGTTGAGATAAAATAATTGAGATTATTGAAGATTTGGAGGGTATGATGTTATTGAAAGTCCTGGGCCTTCCGCGCGTATGTGAGCACCATCACAAACTCTTTTGCAGAGGAACCGATAGTTGCTTGTACTCGTTCCGATGTTGATGCTGTTTGCAGCCACAGATCAACTAAATTGCATAGCTGCAACGTAGGGATTACTGGTTGTCCCATACATTTAATCTCAACCTGAAAAAATATCAAACAAAAGGTTCGCTAAGATGTTAAACTTTAAAATGCTGACTTTTTTGCTGCAACATTCATCGAACAGAAACATAAACTGTTTTGCAACAATTTCATTTATCTTTCAGTGTTTTGAGAAAGATTCACAAGCTTATGCTCATATTCATGTAATATGGTTGCATCTTAGTCTTGGAACATTAAGCCAATATTTATTCAATTCGAACATGACAAAATCACTAAAGGTAACATGATTATACTCAAATAACATAGAGCAAAGAAAGTGTCTATTACATGTTTGAGTTGAATCTTCATGCTGATGGGAAACATTAAAATCATATGGATAAATTTTTCTCTAATTAAGAATTGGAGACAGATCCACTCACCTCAGATTCACTAGTGAGATCTAGTTTCATCATCAAGTACTTCTGGATAAAAGAAACAGGTATGTTTCCATCCCTGTCACAAAATACAAAAATAAATTAAACAAAAGATGACATTAACATTTTCTGTAATCAAAGAATTTTTCCCACTTCAAAACCAAAATATTTTCATAGGTAGTGTGCCTTCGTTGCAGGAAATATTAACAGTAATGCTTAAAGAACAATTACAATGTTCTCTAATTAAATTAAGGTAAAGGTACTATGCCATATTTAGGTCATTTTCTTTGAATTTTTGCAACATGGACATGGTAAATAAACCATGTGGCTGACCTGATATATAAACTCATACAGGAAGCACGGTAAAACAGTTGAAATATCCACTATATAAGGAGTTACCAAAGTGGAATCGCTCAATCCAGATGACAGACCTATTCATTGGAAGGAATGTAATCAAATTAAGAGGCTTTATGTTGAAAAGGAGAATGTTACGGTTACAGAAGCCCAATAATTACATTCACTCAAGGCTCGTACTTAACATATCAAGATACATTGGAATAACCCAGTAGTTTAGGAGATGAATTGTTATTTTACTTCTTGTGGCACTGAAATTGAAATGTTTCAGCTGTTAGCATATATGACCGTAGATATACCGCACTCATCTATAAGGATTTATAATGGCATCAATTGACTGCTACTAGGAATCTCATCACTACTTGATAACATGCTAGAAACTTGTCAACAAATTGCAAAAAAGATTCATCACTCCACCCCAATTTCAAATTATCTAACTGCATTTATTAACTACACAAACCTTACTCAAAAAGGATTTTCAAGCGACTCTAAGGTTGGACTGAAGATATGAAATTTATGCCACTAAGATGGTAGGTCATGGTAAAAGAATGAAAATTTATGCTGGGCTATCAGTGGTGAGGCGAACTCAATTAATAATGCAAGAGAGCTCAAAGAGCCTGCAATACATACATACATACATACATATATATATATATATATATATAGATCAATCTGCTACATTAGCTAAACACAAGAAGGAAGCAATGACCTCCTAGATAATAGCCCAATCCTACCTGGATTCACATAACAGGAAAGGAAATGGACAGTTCTATGTATTAACTTGAATGAGGTCTAAAGAAGACAAAATTGAGGCAAGTTCAACAAGTTTGTGTTATCTTCTTATAGACCTCCAATTTTATGAATGTAGATCATGAGCACTCCTCAAGAACTCTTTTATCTCATCCAGCACGCTCCAATTTGAAGGATAATCTATTCATCAATCTCTCCCTTCTTGTTAATCTGTGACTCTTGGTGACATAGATACGCCTGTGTAAATCTCCTTTGTGGAAAATAAAGTCGCCTTCTCATATCTCTTGGTTGTGGATTTTTTACTGCCCACTTCTTTTTCTGGTTAAACTTATTCAACATTGGTGTATTTTTACTTTTCGGCTTACCCTTACAATTAATAATCTAGGTGAAGAACTAGTTCCTTTCCATGGTTCTAAGGATCCATAAAAATATACTCTTTATAAAAGAGAAGAATCCACTTTGCAATGTGATTGAATCATTCACTTGTTAGACTGCAAAAGATATGGATCCATGAAAATTTTCATGGACGGCTCATGCATATAATTTTTATTTAAAGAAACTTCATTTTAAATTAAAAGTTAGCCAAGGAACTTGAATTATTAAAGAATAAGTTGATACAGCAAACAACTCTATTGTGCCTATAAGCATGCAACAACCAGAAAAGAACTCACCTTATTCTTAAGTAACTTGAAGAGACTTGTGGCAAGGATGAACTTCCTCTCCTGAAAGCATCAAAACTTAGTCAGTAAGATAAACATTATGTCAAAAGAATTCGTAAACAATTTAAAAATTTCCAAGTTTTAAAGATAAGAACATTCTTACTGGTCTTCCGAAGCCACTAAAGAGAACCAAATTGGACCATTTCTCCTTTCATGCCTTGCACCAGCAGCATCTAACACAGCTTGAGGCGAAATACTTGAATCTCCAAAAGCTGAAGCTGCTTTTCGACGAATTCTTCGCAACCTTTTAGGATTAGTTGTTTCTGAGGTGGTGGGATCTGGGCTATAGGTTTTGTCACCAGCTTTCAATTTACCTTTGTCTTCTTTATTTTTGGTTTTATGCACTTGAGTTTCATTATCAGTAAAAATTTTAGGTTCTGCTTTTGCATCAGATCCTTGTGAAGTAGACTTGAGGGATCTGGTTCTACTTGCAACTTCCACCAAAAAGTTCAAAGGTTTCCAAAGATCTGATTTCCCTTCACATTGTTCGGCATCATTCTCCATCTGTTGGCTAGGCTGAGCAGAGGAAGAACTCTGCACCTGTTAAGTTTGGAGCATGAAACATATTGCTGAGAGAAACCCAACCATATATTCTTACAAAAGAAGGAAACAAACAAACAGGCTGTAGAATAAAATTTCCGGTAAAGCACAGATAAAAACCTGCTTTACATTCTGAGAGAGCTTATTTAGAGTTTCTGGTGAGCTTGAACCATCTTGATGATCTTCTATAGAGCCTTCCTCCTTTTTTAGGAGTTTCTCAATGGAAAGAGTGGAACCTCGTAAAGCAGCAGCTTTTCTTGCTGCAGCATGTGTTCTTCTCTTTGTCATAGTAGTCTGTGCTGCTACTCTTGGAGTGCTGACAACCAATGATGAGAGTGACCTTTCCTTTCTCCTAACTGGTATTATAACTGAAGGCACAGCTTCAGGTGCCTTCACCTTTCTTCTTTTGAGAGGAAATATCTTGGCCCTTACATCTTGCAAAGTGTGGTCCGGCCTGGTTAAAGCATCAATAAATGGGCATTGATACACATACTTAAACCAAAACCTGAGCTTTACTCAATTGTGCAGTTAAAATCGCACAATTCAAAGTTTAATAGTGCCTAATAAACGCAACCTTATTGTTCCCTCAGAAAGGATTATAGATAGAAGAATTTCTGGAGAACCAAAGCATCAATAAATGGGCATTGAACTCCTACCTCAATTTCTCTTGAGGAACACAACCCAGATCGATATTGCATACTGGGCAGCATTCTAATTCCTCATCAGAAATTTTGTCATATATGCACTTCCTGCAAACTGTACATAAAATTGCAAAAACAAATCTTTAGGAACTGGTAATGACCCAAGAGAATTTAGTAAAACAGGATAAATATTTATGTACAACAAATTCACAGCAGATGCAAATAAAGGGAACAAGCTGCCAAATATTATATAAGTGAAACTCAAGACTAGAATGTCTAAGCATTTCACTTGTAAAAAAAAACACCCACTGTCTAACAGTGATTGGTACGATAAGATAAAACCGACCTTAGTTTGACTGAATTATCGCCCATGTAGTTAAAGCTCACAATAACTACGTACTGCTGAGAACCTCGACCAAAATTCAGGCTTTTGAACAAAGCAAGCTCAAAATTATCGCATGCAATAAAATGAAAATCACAAAGTAAAAATTAAGAGAACTCTCGAATTCCTGGACACTTTACTTCCTAAAGGCTGAACATTTCTACTGCTAGGCAAGCATTTGTATCTCCTTTCTCCAAGCATACCACACAAAGCGCAGTTGAATAATAGTCAAACCCAACGAAACCCAGATTAAAGATGGCTCAAAATAACCAGAACCCAGATCGTAAGAAATGGTAAATGCCAAGAAAACGCACCAAGATAACCAAAATTCAGAGAATTTAACATTCAGAATATATAAATTTTGAAACTAACGAGTCCAAGAATAGATTAAGAAGCAAATTCGAAAGACTTACACGTATGGAGACACTCAGATATGGTGGTGGCATCCCTCAAGAGCCTATTACATATAGGACAAGTCATGCATGCCGCAATCGCCTCTCTCTTCACTTTCACCACCAGATTGTTCGCCATATCTTCCAACACGTATTCACACACTGCATGTTTACCAATACACATCAGTACGTCAACAAATACACAGCACAACGAGATTTACGTTCACATAAGCTTTCACCTGCATTAAACTCACAAGAAGCCATAAACAACACCCACGAAGAAAAAAGAAAGCTAACAGCAGAAAATAACGCAGCTGTCACATGAAGAACACAATAAAGGATACATGTGTGTGCACAGAAATAAACAAGAGAGATAACTACCCGGCGATCCGTAAAGAAGGGAAAATAAAAGTTTGTGATGTTAGGAAGCGGTGATGATATGAGATTGCAGAGAATTGACGTGGGATTCTGGTGGATTTGGACAAAAGAAGGTTATGGACGATCTGAATCGAGGGAGAGGTAATCCGTCGAAAGAGAAAAACATGAAGCAAGAGCTTCTTTGTTTTTATATGAATAACCGTAGTCCATATAAATAACTATTCCCTGTTTGTTGAAAAGAATTAAATAAATTAATAATTTTAAGACAACTTCGACAGCTAAACAGGCATGGGAGGTGAAGATATAATGCGCCATGTGTGTACTACTAACTAAGCTGCGCACAAGCTGCCGTGTCTTCGACGGCGCGTTTTGTGGAGTATTATTAATGTGTGCGCAGGTGCATGTTATTTAAGTAGTCGTAGTAACTGTTCGTGCAATGGTCTGTGCTGTGGAAGCCGGGCTGATTCTTTTATTATCACTATTATTTTTATTCAGGTGGGCCACGCTTCTGCCCCAAAACATAAATTACAATTTCTTTAGAAAAACAATTATTTATTTATTGTTTGCCCATGTGTAAATTCCGTGGTGCCTTTCTTTGCTTTTAACGTTGTAATCAGGTCCGCTTTGTAACTAATCAAACACTTGGTGCCTTTTGTCATGTAATAATCTGTAAGCTTAACATGCAAGAATCTGTCTCTACTGCACTGAATGAAGCTGCACAGTCCGGGGGGGAAAATGGCAGAATGAGAAACACTGTTCTCACTCTTTTGGGCAAATGGCACATTGCTCGTCAACTGACAAACATAATGCTCCATTTCATTCGTTTCACGTTGGGACATAATTGGCTGGCTGTCTGAAAAACGTTGCAAGAATGAAGCAAGTCCAAAAGGTATACCAACTTTGCCAGGTGGCTCGTTGAGATCTGATTTTTATATTATATTTTGTTCATTTTGTTAAAAGAACTTTGAATACAAGTCCTTTCTGTTAAATCACTTGAGAATGTGCAAGCCTGAGATGATGAATCTATGGTTAAAGAAAATGTATATAAATACCGCGGCCATCATACTTATCCAGTTCCAAGCTATTTCAGCAAAACCCCACATGCAATCATTTGGGATCAAAACGAATGCGAATCAACATGTACAGAAACAGAATGAGGAACGACGAAACCGCTGAAACAGTGTAATAGCAATTGATGGACGCGTGCTCGAGGCAAACCAAAAGGTACCAGCAGTCCGCCACATTTGAATTTTGAACATTCTTTTCATCAAATGTTACAGGATACATCATGAATTGAGCTCTATCAGGCATAACAATTTTGATATTTCTTGCATTTAGTTGTACCCATGGAAGGAGACAAGTTACCTACCCGCACAAAGAAATGCCAAGCATTATCGTAATCCACCAACTTTTAGTCCAATTTCAGTGACTAATTACATTCGGACCTGCGAACCAAAACCTGATTATGCATAGATACAGCTTGCAATAGTTCGCCTGAATATTGGCCCTCAAATAAATAATCAGGTTGCATAACATGCTTCCCAAGTAATATTATGAACTTTATCTTGCATCTAGCTTCTTCCTGATTGATTCTATATGTTTCAAGATCCAGCAAGACCCTTTTGCTGAGCATAGAAGATTATGATTAAGAAAAGCAAAGCACAAACTATACCCCTGATGATGACCACCTAAATTTCTGAAATTTAAGAGCACATAAAAATTGATTTCAAGCACTATAATTTATCAAGTGTCAAGACCTTGGCAAAATGCCTTGGTTAAGAGTGCTTTTGATTGTTGTTTCGCTCTGGTAATCAGGAGATGTACGGTACATACCCATTTAAATAAATATCCATGCTCAGTCTTCCATGTGTATGGAATGTTCATGCCAAATATTGCAGCCACCAAAGAATACACATACAAGCAAAGAGTCCCAGAACTTAGGAAAAGCTCAACTGGCACACTAGATGAATTATCTATCATTATAATGTGAAGAAAACTGCTCTGGCCACAAAAATAAATTAAGAAAATTCAAGTTCGATCAAAAGCAAAGAGCAAGGAAGTATTATGACAATATGAAGAGTCAATGAACATGAGGGGAGAAAAGGTTTGATCAGATTCAAATTTCATTACCTGAATCAGCTGATTTCAATGATTATCAAGATGCAACTAGAAATAATTAAATATCGAAATGCTTAGAGAGTGTCCGAAACCATGCAACTAAATTCTGTTGCAGTGGAGGAATTGCATACTTCGCTGAACTTCCACATTAATGGTTGAGAGCCTTCAACTTATCAAAAAACCTTCTTCTGTGTTATTATCATCTCAATACATCCAAATATTAGAACAAATGAACCTACTCACCGGTATATTAATAGAATCCTCTGTGTCATCAATTTATTCTCGCAGCTGTTAGGAAAAGATTTATTAGCATAGGATCAGCAATCCAAACAAAATATAGCAATAAAATACTTTTTTTTTCAAAATAGCATCCCTCTACATAATCTCAGATAATGTTGAGGATAACTCCCCTTCTCCCATAGTTTCTAGTTAATAATAGAAAGTTCATGTGGTCCTTACTGTGGTCATTTTATTCAACCTGCCATCAAAAGTCCAGAATTCAACTCAAATTTCACTTACTTGATAAGATCTATGACAATTTGATGCTGTGTAAACTCAAGCAACATTTCAAGTTCCTCAACATCATTCTCTCCTGGGGTTGTAGTGGTAGTTGCCCTACTTGTTCTGGATATTTTTGAACAAATAGTGGGAGAGTTCACAAACCAATTGGGAGCACCAGAATTGCTGACAGGTGAAGATTCAGCAGCCAACTTCCTGGATAAGTAAAGGTCTGCCATGTCATCATCATCAACTAAAAGTTTTTCAAGTTCATCCCTGACCTGGAATAACAATGTTTTTGAAATTTTTAACTATATTTTGAGGGCTTAGCATTCATTTAATTTACAGTCTGTACTAGTTTTAACTTACTATATTTGGACAATTCCCATATGCATAATAGACTCGTACATTGAGAAGATAAATTTAAGAACCAGAAGGCATATGACCAAATTTATTTCCATGGCAGCATTCCAAAATCTCTCCATTATTTTTTTAAGGTTTTCACACACATCCCAAACCCTGCCCCATCCGATCCACATCCAGAAATTAAAGAAATTCTCCCTTCGATCATCATTCCATGGCCAGAGGACAAACCTAGTGGGGTATCCCCTTGGGATATGCATTCCAAAAACAAAGCCAATATTAATTGTAACAAAAAAAATGTTGATGCTACTACTGCTATAGATGGCATTCAGCTCTATGTTTCAAAGAAATATATTTACAGAAAAACTTATTTTCCAGAGTCACAAGACTCCCTAAATACACCCCGATCTTCAGGACAAATACTCCGGCTTGTGATCTTCCTCATCGTTGCCTCGATTGTAACCTATATGTTTCGCCAAGTGATAATTACCATAGTGCTTTAATATCTATTTGCAAATGGTTTTCTTCTCTTCCACCAAATCCTATTTCCATTAAGCTTATCCTAATTCATTCCAACACCGGAATATCAGCTTCATCTATTAAAAGTAAATAATGGAACCAATCTTCTAATTGCTTTAGTTAGCACCTTTGTTAACAGAGATTGTTTTTCATATCAGAGCATGCGTCTGGTTTTTCACTTTCTTTCCACTTTCAATTATTTAGTACAGCATTAAACCCATGTTAACAACTCCACATTGGTCACTGGATTAACTGAATTAATATTTAGATCTGTAAATATTATTTAAGCAAAACTCCATCAAGGTAGCAGGGGAGAAGAGAAGAACTTTCAAAGGATAGGTCTGCCAAATCTGCACTATAGAAAATGAAAAAGAAAAAAGGTTTTGCACACTGGTGCACGTGGACAAAAATTATTCTAGACAACATAATTAGCATATGATACGCTAAGAGTGTATCTCAAAAGAAAGGTAAATATATATCCACAGATATGGTTTAAGCAGGCAGGCCTAAGTTTAGCTTTTCCCTTACATATATTCACCTTATTGGAAAAATGGCATGGGAACTTTAGAACTTAATAACATTTAGAAAGATTCCCCACAAACCCAAAAAGGCAGTTGTTATGCATATAAACTATATATGCTAAAACATGACACCACTTATATATTCTAAAACCATCCAATAATCACGACCCTCCTCTTAAAGCAAATAATATTCCGGTCCAGATGCCATGTGAGAATGAACAACTGATCATACCTTTCGAACCCGGTTTGTCAACTTTGTAATTGCTCTTTTAGTTTATGCAGCCCAATAATAGACAAAAGAATGTCACCTAAACCCTACTACAAGTTGTGAAAATTCCACATTATGTGTAAAGGCAATGTCTATGAAATATTAGGGGGCAACTGAATCTTTCAATTGATCTGCTCAAGCCAGCAGTTTTGCCATAATTAATCTAATTCACCCCAATCACAGGGTTTCAGAAAATACGAAACTATCCAACTAGTTGGAGTAATCAACCAAGGTGGTTGATTGTAAGGCCTTTACTTTGGAGGTCAATTCAGCAAGGGTAGGATAAGTATCAGTCTCCAATTCTCTTGTGCGTGCATCAAGAAAACTACAGATGGCTTCTAGAGCAACTTCTAATGCACTAAATTCAAATGGAAATTCTACATTGCATAAGACAGACAACCGAAAAAAAAACTCAATTTAATGATAACATCGCAAGAATAAAATGAAAATTTTTCTTCTTAACACCATAGATTATCAAACCAACAATAATTGAATTATATGTACCATTTCGCACGCCGGGGTGTTCTTGCTCTTCTTCTTGACCTTGGCTTATGGGATTATCGGGAGCCAATCGTCTTTGAAGTTGCTCTACAATGGGAATCACATTATCATCCAATGGATCTCTAAGCAATGCCTATCACAAGACAAAATTTCCTTTTTGCCTCAAAATAGACTTTATTACTTCAGTTCTATGAAATCATTGCTATAATAACAACTCCGAACAGAACAGAAAATAAAACTTGAATTGGTACAAAAAAATGACGATTAAAAGTCCATTAACAGTGAATTTACCTCCTCTGCTGTAAGAACTCCTTTGATATGCTACGAAACAAAATTAGACGGCAAAAAGGTTCCGAATAAAAGTACAAAGCACACCGCGTAAAAAAAGAAACCGGAAGTTCACCTCCATATTGAGTACAATAACTTCTTCTCTACCAAGAATTGTGGAAGGATACGATAACATAGAATCCAGAATCCGAAGATCTCTAAAATGAATCAAACTCGGCGCATAATGACATCTACGTCAAGTATCGTGCTCTGTCTTCTATGGTCCAGCAGAACCCAGCTCCCCTTTCTTTAACGCCGACTGATCCACCGGAACAATAAACACGTCACGACCCATTTTTGAGAATTGAATTTCAGTTCGCATCCAAACAACAAGTGAAGAAGAAAGTTGCCACAATGAGCAGGCAGAGTAAGGACAGTGCGGACTGGAATTGGTGGGTTCAGGTAAATGAGTAGGAGTTAAAGCTGTAAGAGAAGATACTAGGCAAGACAGACAAAGACCTAGAGAGAGACAGAGAGGAAGTTGGTTCTCATTTGGAGAAGGAATCTGTTAGAAGTGAACGCGAAGATATTTGCATGGCTTTACAGTGGCAGCTAGGGAGCGGTGTGCGTTGCACCGTAAGTTAAAAATGGAGAGGTAACGGATTTTGAACAGGTAAGTTTGCCTTACTTTCACCCCCAAATATTTGGCGCGCCTTTCTGCCTTGCTTGCATTTTCAGGTAAATTCAGAAATTGATTTTCCTTTTTTTACAGTTAAAGTTAAAATTTTATAAATCATGTGTATAAGTACTGACTGTTAATGAATTAATGGTGAATTTATTAATTTATAATTAAAATAAATTAAAATAGAAATAAAGAAGGAAATATAAAAATAAATTATTTATTTTAAGGGTAGAAAAGGAATTTTCATTTTGAATTAATGAACACATCCGCTGAACGGTAGTGATGCTACCCCGTATTATAAATTCTCAACCTAAATGCCAAATCAGATAATACAAAATATTATTTAATAAAGAAAAGGAAAAATGGCCACCACCCTCGTCACACAGGAGAGAACAGAATGGAAAACAAGTATCACTCACGTTTATTTTCGTTCGTCAAGGCTATATATTTTCCTTATAGAATTGCAAGCAACGATAGAGCAAACCCGAAACCCTAATATGACTATACTTTTAAATTCCTTGCTGCATAATCATCGAATGAAGAGATTGTGAATCTGTGAAATGTGCTTTCTGGAGAACGATTGAGGAAAAAGAAATTCTATTGCTCCACGGATTGAGCGAGGATTCAGTTTCTTTCTTTCTTCTTTTTTTGTTTTTGTGTTTTTGGTTTTGGTTTCTGTACTGTTATTGATGAAGCAAGTTCGTGGATGGCAGAGGATTTTGATCCTTGCTTTGCTTTCTGTTTCTGTGATCGCTCCTATGCTTTTCGTCTCTAACAGGCTCAAAATCTTTACTTCCATCGGTAAGCTTACGTACACATATGGATAGATGTATATGTATGTTTGTACGTATGTAGATATGTTTATGTCCGTCATAAAACTAAGCTTGAGCAGTGGCTGAGTTTGGATGATCATAGATATGGAAGTTTCATGTACTATCAATTATGTGTTGATGATTGGAATAAGGATTTGTGTTTCTTGGAAATAGATTTTTCGTAATTTTACTGAGTATTATATGCAGTTCTTTTAGTTTTAATTTTAATTTTTTGGTCATTTGATGTGTGATATTGATTGATCTTGTTTTTCTGTATTCGTGAATCTGTTATTGCAGGAAGAAGGGAATTTATTGAGGAAATTTCTACTAATGTATGCATCTATTTTCTCGAAATTTCAGTTTTCTGTTCTGCTTCTGATGTCCTGTATTGTTGCTGGGAAAATGAAGAGGAAAGAACATGAGATCTGAAATTTATGTTATTATTTTAATAGATATTTTTCTATCTGAATAATAAGAAACCTTGCATTTAGTTAGCAAAATTGTTGTTCGCTGATCAAGTAGTTAGGCTTTTTTTTATCAAAGACCTGTAACAAGTAAAAATTCTTTAGGTTTAAAATTTTTCCTTTCCATATCATTTTCCCAGCAATAGATGGACTGTTGCTTTTGTTTTGTCATCAGTGATTGATGGTCAATATTGCTTGTTTGGTGCAGAAGTTTAGGACAGATAATATAAGACTTAATGCGATTGAGCAGGTAGCTAAGACTTATTGTTTTATCATGGATTTGATTTTACATTTAATTTTTTTTATTGTTTTTACTGATTACATATGTGAATTTTATATGCTTTTGCGGTTTAGGAAGCTGGTGACAGTGTGAAAGAGCCAAAACTAGTTGTATATAAAGATGAGGATTTTGGTTCTGTAGTTAGTCACAGCACTTCTACTGAGAGCAATTCTAAGCAATTGCAAAATGCTGCAGACACTCTTAAAATTTTGGAAAATAACGGTTGGTGTCATCAGGAGTATGTATTTTTATTTTATTATAATGCTTCTTACTTTGTAGATTGCAAGGCTAAATTAGTTGTATTCCTTGTAACTTTCAGGAACAAATTACAAAAGGAAACAAGAAAATAAGAAAATCAAACAGAAAACATTATCCTTAGCATCTCGTGAAAAGGTATACATGTGAAAATTCTACCATCTTCTTGAAGGAGGTTGTAGATTTGAACACGGTCTAGATGATTGTGGTAATGTCTGGTATAAGGTGTGACTGGAAAGGCAGATATTTGCATGTATTAAAAGATATCAGCTTGGATGGCAATGTATCTTATACTCAGATACTATGATTATTGTGTCAACTATCACAATGTGCACGTTTTGCCATTTTGGTCTTGGTTGCAGGAGCAAACCAATCAAGCAGCAGTTCGACATGGTCAGAATGTACAAGCTTCTCTGTTGAGAGTTTCAGATGAAAAGATAAATGAGATGAAAGATCAGGTGATTAGAGCCAAGGCATACTTGAGTTTTGCACCATCAGACAGCAAGTCTCACCTTGTGAAAGAGTTGAAACTGAGAATTAAAGATTTGGAACGAGCAGTAGGTCATGCCACCAAGGATTCTGATTTATCAAAGAGGTAAAATGGTCACTAAGTCTTTCTCATCTAGCAATGGTCATGTAGATGGTGGATAATTAGAAATATAATGAAAGAGGATTCTTTTGTTCTGAGCAGTGTAGAACAGATTGTTTGATGTCTGTCAAATGTTAAATTACTGTAAGGAAAACTTCTTCCGAATTACTAAAGAGGCATCACCAATCAAATAAATGCGCTATCTGAAGACCTTTGATTTTGCAGTGCTTTACGGAAAATGAAAGCAATGGAGGCTACTTTGTACAAAGCTAGTCATGTTTACCCTGACTGCACTGCCATGGCTACCAAGCTCCGTGCTATGGCTTACAATGCTGAAGAAAAAGTTCGCTTTCAGAAGAATCAAACTGTGTATCTTGTCCAGCTTGCTGCTAGAACTACCCCGAAAGGCCTGCATTGCCTGTCTATGCAGCTGACAGCTGAATATTTTGCCCTGCAGCCTGAAGAGAGACAGCTCCCTAACCAACAAAAGTTTCACAATCCAGATCTCTACCACTATGCTGTTTTCTCTGACAATGTTCTGGCTTGTGCAGTGGTTGTTAACTCCACAATCTCTTTTGCAGTGGTAAAATGCCTCTCTTTCTTGGCTATTAGATGCTTTTGTTTTGGTTTATTTATGATGTCACTCCTGTCTTATGTTTAGTTTTCTAACTAATAATGACTGGAATCACTTACAAGGAAAATTGGAAAAGCTGTAGGAATGTTACTTTTCTAATTTTATCCATACAACTGTAAGGAATGCTTATTTCAGTTCATAGTTTTGTTGTGGATTTTTGTTGATGCACCTTCCAAATTATATTTTCCATGTATTTATTGTTGTGGATTTTTGTTGATGCTATTTCATGTGGCGCTTGTTTTGTCATTCCGTGATTCAAAACTATTTGCAGGAACCAGAGAAAATTGTATTTCATGTGGTGACTGATTCTCTGAACCTCCCTGCAATCTCTATGTGGTTCTTACTTAATCCTCCTGGAAAAGCTAGTATCCAGGTCCAGAGCATAGAAAACTTCAAATGGTTGCCCACCAAGTATAATTCAACCCTGAAGAAGCAAAATTCCCATGATGCAAGATATACTTCTGCTCTGAACCACCTTCGGTTTTATTTGCCCGATGCCTTCCCTGCATTGAATAAGGTTCTACTCCTTGACCATGATGTGGTGGTGCAGAGTAATCTAGGCAGACTTTGGAGTATTGATATGAATGGGAAAGTAAATGGAGCAGTAGAGACCTGTAAGGAGAACGAAGCTTCTTTTCGTCAGATGGATATGTTTGTTAACTTTTCAGATCCATTGATTGCTAAGAGGTTTGATGTCAAGGCTTGCACATGGGCATTTGGGATGAATTTGTTTAATCTGCAGGAATGGAGGAAACAGAATCTAACTGCAGTGTACCATAAATACCTGCATTTGGTATGTGAACGTATATTATATTGTCTAGTCTGAATTTGCATTTTCTAGCTTGCCGAATTGTGGTGCAAATTCTGTTTATCTCTTTTATCTCTTGGGACAATGCAGCTGATCTAGCATCCATTTTTTTACGCATTGTTATTTTTAGGTTTCCTGTGGTATTGATTCTCCAAATTAGACAATTTACTTTGCTCTCTTCTACAGTAACTGAGATCATACCTCAATTTGTCTGTTTGCTACTTTTTATTCTCATTAATCATCTTCTTTTCTCCCTTCCGCTGTCACTGCTTTGGGTTATGTTCTCTTAGATCTCTGGAGGTGGTTGTATTGTTAATATTAATTCATTAGTTCTGTGTATCATATGCTAGTATGCCATACAAGTTTGTCACTCTTGAAACCTATTTCATCTTGTATTGATCTTTCAGGGATATGGATAATGATCTCAAAGTATCTTCACATCATAGATATATGCACTTTATAATGTCTAGAGATGGCAAACTTTTATTTGAGTGTATTTGAGTGTTGGGTATGGAAGCTTTAAACTTTTATTCTAGTTTAACAAATGCCACATCTATGTTTTTAAGTAGATATGGAAGGGTGATCAATGCCTTGCATGCAGTTGGTATTTGTATAATATTGCTGTAGACTAAACATGTATGAACAGACATGCATCATATGCAAATGCATTCCACCTTGTTGTGCATGTGAATCTCACTATTCAATGATTATCCTAATGTTTTCTCTTTTGCCTGGTGGTTTGTTTCAGGGATACAAGAGGTCATTGTGGAAGGCTGGGAGCTTGCCTTTAGGTTGGATCACTTTCTATAAAAATACGGTTGCTTTGGACAGGAGATGGCATTTACTTGGTCTAGGTTATGACTCTGGAGTTAGTCGACGTGATATTGAGCGAGCGGCTGTGATACACTATGATGGAGTCATGAAACCATGGTTGGAGATAGGAATCGCAAAATACAAGAGATATTGGAGCAAATTTGTAAAGTATGACCATCCTCTCTTGCAACGGTGCAATATTCATGAATAATGCAACATCACTGGAATTGAGCCGCTTTATTGGTTAATTGTTCTTGGAATGCATGTTTACTTGGATTCTTTTACAATCTCATGTAAATTTATGCTCAATTTTTCTGAAATTTTCCTGCAGTAATCTCCTAGGGGCTAACTTGATTTATAGCAATTTCAGAGATGTAATAAGGGTCACTGGCATGTTTTTATAGTGTTGTTAGATATTTGTAGGTAACTTATTTCACATGTTCTATTAAACTGAAATACTTATGAAAAGACTTTTATTCATTGACATTATTTCTTCGCTCTGATAGGAGTTTGCCAATCTTTAAAGAATGACTTTTTCGAATTATTTGGTTTATGATTCTTTTGTTGTTTGGTGGGTCAAACATGATTAAACGTGTTTAGATTCTTTTTAACCTTTCAGATCCGAAAAAGCAAGCAGCCTTTTTTTACGTTCCTGTATTAAAATAAAACTAGATCCTAATGAATCATTTGCAAGTACCTAAAAACTATAATATCTCTTGTTCCGAGGGAAATCGGTTTATTCTTATTATATGATTATTTTGATGGGTTGGCTTGAACCCATGAAACTTCAAAAGACAGAATTATGAACATATGATTAAGATATACCGAAAGAAAGGATCTTTAACGGTCGAGTAAACAAACGAGCTTTGATATGTTCTTAGTTGAGAATTAAAGTGCTGAATCCCGATGCATAAGGACGATATTTCTACTGGAACTTTCTCTTAAACTACCAGAATTCATCAGAACAGAAAGAGTCTGGCTAAACAGTCAGCTATCTCATTAGCAGTTCTAGGACAATTGCAGAAAATAAGCTTGTCGTACGCCATCTATTGATCACGGCCAGTTTCTTGTCTCCACAGATATGATTTCTGTAAACTGATGCTGATTATTGAGTTAATACAGAATTGTAAGAATCGAAATTACATTTATTAGTCATTGATAATAAATAAAACGGTAATGTTTTAAGGAACTTTCGACACAAGACAAACTAAGGGCCCCAGTCCTAACCCTGTGAGTGTCAATTTGGTTGCGGATGATGTGGGGTGACACGTGGAATAATATGGTTGGAGTTGTGTGGATAGTGGATATCAAATGAGAGGTTGCCTGTCTATCCGTGCTATTGCTGTGTGGAGACAGGTTTTGATTTGGACCTCGGAATAAACATTTCCGTCACTGACTACAACATTTCTTCTTCTTTGTGCTCGTTTCTCATTCACTTCGAAGAAAAATGGCCTCCATCACTGCTTGCGCCGCCACGTCAGCGATCGCTCGTACGGCCCTTGTACACAAGCCGTCCGTCGGGGCTTCATCGTCCCCTGTTCTCGGTAAGACTATTCTTTTTAGGTCCTATCCTTGTTATTGTTATGAGCATGAAGTTATTGTCAATGTTTTGCCTGATCACAAATTTTTTTTTGTAAGTTTACTTTAATTCTGCTCTTCAAAGTCAATTAATTTCGCTCGTGAAAATACTAGTGCCTGTATTGAACCCCCGAAGAGGGTAAAAACAAAAGACTTGTGCAGCCACGAGCCACGAGTGATGTATCTGTTGAAACCTTCTTCCAAGGAAGTCTTGTGCAAAAATTCAGGGGGGTTTATGGTAGGTCATACCAGATGCCTCTGATTAATTGCAGAACTTGAACGGCAAGCTAGACCAATCGAACTTTATTTAGAGTATAGGCCAGATCATAAGAGATCGTAACTTGAGAGATGTGGTAATGAAATGAAGCATGACCTCACCATTTTTTGAGTCAAGAGAATTCACATATGTTGCACAGTATCCTTTTTAATTTAAAGCATGGTTTACAGGATTACCAGCAATGGCAATGAAGAGGAAAGTGAGATGCTCAGTGGAGGAAAAGACGACTAAGCAAGAAAGCAAATCTAACATGGGAATGAATGCATCACTGCTAGCAGCAACCTGCGCCGCAACCATGTCAAACCCAGCCATGGCTCTGGTTGACGAGAGAATGAGCACTGAAGGAACAGGACTTCCATTTGGATTGAGCAACAATCTCCTTGGTTGGATTCTGTTGGGTGTATTTGGTCTTATCTGGGCTCTCTACTTCACTTACACTATCACCCTTGATGAAGATGAAGAATCTGGATTGTCCCTCTAAATGCAAAGTCGTCCAAAGCCAAACGCCCATTTTAGAAATGTAAAGAGAGTGGCCTTCATTTTCCTTTGTTGTAGTAAAAATCCATGTCTTGTCTCTCACCGCCACTGTTTGTTTCTTGACTCTGTGTGTTCTCTGATTAATGTTATAATTTCTCTCTTTCATGCTTTACTTGATCGCGTCAAAGTGAATAAGAGGACTGCCTTGTCGATTTCAGTTGTCGACCAAGACCAATATTAATTAACAAATTCATGCGTTAAACTTTTCCGACAAGTTTTTTTAAGTAAAATTGTCCCTTCAAATAAAGAACTGCTTTCTCTTAACCTTCTCCTTGCTTTCGAAAAATATGTTATATTTTCAAACACATGGCTGAGATTTTGGTAAAATAATATTTAAATATATAATTTTATAAAATTAATAAAAAATATTTTTTATTAATAATTAAAATAATAAAATAAATTTTAATAAACTTACATAATTATTATAAATTTTTAATTTAATAAATATATATTTAAATAATATAAATTATTAAAATAAGTCTTATAAATTATTTTAAATAAAAATATTGTAATTATTTAAAATATTTACATAATTATTAAATTTAAAATTTTATTTTAAAAATAAAATAAATTAAAAAATTTACATTTACAAATATTTAACCTATTCAATTTTTTTAAAATAAAAATTTTTAATATAATTTTTATTAAACTTTATTAATTTGATTGTGTACATAATTTAATGAAAGGCTCATATTTAACCTAAATTTAATACTCGTACTATTTTTCTAGTAAATACTACTCTCTAATAGATTACCCTTGCTTCGTGCTGTTCTCTTTCGCTGGATAACCTTTCCCTCCATTCAGATCGTGCATAACCTTCTTTTATCCAAATCCACCGGAAGCCCACGTCAATTCTCTGCAATCTCATATCATCATCATCATCATCATCATCGCTGCTTCCTAACATCACAAACTTTTATTTTGTATTTCGAAGAAAGTGCAAATGTTCTATCTTAGTAAAATTGAGCATACATTGCGTTTGCCTCCTCATCATCTCGGCCTTCCTCTCGATGAAGCCATTAAAATAGAGCTGGAAAGTATTTTCTTAGATAAGGTTAGGGGATTTTTTTTTCTATATTTATTTTGGGTAATGGAGTTTATAAAGTGATAATGGTAATTTAAGTTAAAATAATTCAATAATGTTTGTGATGAAGGTAATTGCAAACTTGGGACTTTGTATTTCTGTCTATGATATCAGGGAAATTGAAGGTGGCTTTATCTATCCAGGAGAAGGTGCTTCAACCCATACGGTATATCTTTTTGTATTTATAGTTTAAAGTCACTTTCTAGCTTTGACATAAGCTTTCAGGTTTTATAATATGTGCCACTTGGACATTTTTGGTTTATCTGTACTTTTCTTTGTAATTGGGTTTAGAAATTGTTTTGCCGGATATGATTCAGTATTCGCTTTCGCTTTACCTGAGTTCTTAACAGTTGGGCATGTGTATGTCAAGCGTAAGTTGAATGAATCCTTTGTGTTTATAATAATCTTACACGAGTCTGTTTTCTCGAAGTTTTTTCTGTAAGCATTCTTGGATCTTGAGTTTTACAATTAATTAACTAGATCTGTTAGCTTAGGAGTACGGGATATTTCCATCATATAGTGTAAGTTTTTGCATCAAATTGCAGTGTACGATGCCAATTCCAACCGTAGAGTGTGATAACAATCTTGTGTTGTGCATTGAGCAGGTAAAGTTTAGATTGATTGTATTTCGTCCTTTTGTGGGGGAGATCATTGCTGCTAAACTTAAAGAATCTGATGCCAATGGTTTGCGCTGTATGTATAACTAATTTCTCATTGTTTTTATGATTGTGATTTAGTCAAATATGCATGCAACTAGTTGTATTTCTCTTTTCCTTCTTTTTTCTTTCTTTATTACTTTTTTTTTAACAGAAACAATTGTTTGTCTGATCTCTCCAGAAATATTTTTGTATTTCACTGAATCATATACATGGATTTGCTCCTCTTACCTCTTGTGAGGTGGAGGGGAAATTTAACCTTCTGATTTAATTGTTGCATAAAAACAATTCAGTTAAGGAATGGTAGACCAGCTGGTCTTTAGTTGGCTCAGTTGGGGAGTTATCTTTATTTATCCATATAAGACTGCCGTTCATTTTTTGACTGATTGTTCTTGCAACTGCCATCTTCCTATCTATGCAAGATTCTTGTGTGATGATTATTTGAAAAGCAAAACTCTCTTACCTATGTTATAACTTGAAATAAGTTTATGAGTGGGTTCACTTGGGCATGATGGTCTGTAAATCATCTGATGCATTTACTAATTGGTTTCGGAGATGTTCACACTTAGATAATGTCCTTGATTTGGATCCCATCAACTTGCCTGGGTAATATGAGCACTTGACATTTTTACTTCACAACGGTGTAGACCTGGTTTCTTGAAGAATCCTATGTTTGGAAGGAAATTTTACCTCATCTCCTAAAATTTGAATAGACACATTCTTGGTCTAATATTATTCAGTGAAATATGAAATCATGTTCTGGTTCAGTATTTAGGAGTGGCTTCTATCAGTACCAGGCAACTCAACATATTCTTACGTACCCAAGTTCTCTGCATTAATTCCCTTCTACCTCCCCATGTTGTGGAGGCCTTTTTGTGCTACACTTCTGGCCATTATGCATTTCCTATTGCCTCCATAATTAAAATATTATTGTCCTTTGTTGCCCTTTCCACTCGAATTGTATTACTTCCAATGTTGGTGTATTTATTCTGTCTCTTAAGATTTAGACAATGAAAAACAAAACTTAGGATCTGGTATTAAGAAGCTCAGAATTTTAGTAATGATGATGACATGTTCATTTCCTGGACTGCTTATGCAACTGATCCATGCTAACACCAAACATATTCATCTTCATCAAGCAGGCATTTTCTTTTGGTGTATTTTCTGGTGCTCGAGACTGAATATGGCAAACATTTTTCACAGATTTGTTAGTTAAGAAATTTATTGTAAATAATTCGTTCTTCAACATTTTCTCGAACTCTTATTTAATTCATGCTAGTAGCTATCATAAATTACAACACGCCTTGTCAGTTAGTGGTCAATGTTTCATGTAACTTTCTTTAGCCTTGCATAATTATTTTGCAAGCTGTTCTTTTGTCATACTAGAGGCCTGCATCTTAATGTGAATATATATTTCGCTTCTTTGTTAAAGTTTGATTTCATTCTGTTATCTTAATTCTATAATTGGCAGTGTCCCTTGGTTTTTTTGATGACATTTACATACCCGCTCATCTTTTGCCTAGTCCATCCCGTTCTGAGCCTGACCCCTATAGAAGGTGTGGGCCTTTTACTGTTTTGGTCTACTCTTATACAACTGCAATTAAAATTCTGTAAACATTGCCATTATTTTCATTGTTTTTCTACTAATATCTATTTCTGTTCTCTCTTTACATCTGTTTTGGATAGTGATGAACTTCCATTCTATGATTATAACTATAGGTATGATGTCCGATGGATATGGGAATTTAGAGATACAAAATACCTTATTGATGGGATAGATGAGGTTCATGTTGTGCTATTTGTATTTATATCCTTGAACTTCTAGCATGCACATGTTTGCTGACTTTAGATTTATTTATGCCAGATTAAGTTTCGAGTTCTAAGTGTAAAGTATCCTTCAATCCCAATTGAGCAAGCAGAAGGATCGAAGCCTTTTGCCCCAATGGTGATAACTGTAAGTACATCCTTCAAACTTTATTATCTGACTGGTGGTTTCTCTCTTGATGAAGCATATTATCTTGATTCTTATTTATCTCTGAATGCTTGCCAACCTGGAGGCTAACAGCCTGCAGATGTTGCTTCCTAAAATGTTTGTTATTTGAGAATCCTGTCATAATGAGTCTGTGGACTGAGCTCAAAAACAACTTTCATTTGTGTTTGTCATTCTATTTAAGTTTTGTTTTTGCTCACAACGCTTGCATCGGATCATAAATAGCATAATCATCACCATGATGTTGAATCTTGAGGTTTTTGAACTGATGATTGTAATGGGAGTATACATCAGTTAAACACCCACACACTCTTTGTTGTCACAATTGTACTGTGCTAGCACATGGTTGTGCATACAAACCATAAGTGTAGTCTGTATAAACCCATTTGTTATGCTTCTCAAACTTTTATTGGGGCATGATATTAACTGAGGTATTTTTGGTATCTCATTGGATTTTCCTATAGTTGTGGCTAATGAACCATAAAGTAAAGTTATTGCTTGCAAGGAGGGATATGGGATGATATTTTTTTGTAACAGAAATTTCAGTAAACAACTAGTTAAAGTCCATTCTCCTGCTACCCACAGGCTAAAAGATTAAATTGAGGGGAAAAAAAGGAAAAAAAAACGAATGAAATGAAACTACTACATATGTCTATAGGATTATATGTCTGGTAGGCTTTTAAGTTTAGAGTACATTGCTTATGGTCATATGAAACCATGTACTCATAAGCCTATTTTTCCTAAATTTGAAATGTTTTTGTAATATTTATGCTGATACATTGCATTTAATTGTTATTGAATTTTAGTTATCATTTGATGTTTGTAGGGATCAATTGATTATGATGGTCTTGGTCCAGTTTCATGGTGGTAGGATGCTGAGAAAGGTTTCACAACAACTTGAGGCATGCATGCATCTTTAAGATTGGTTCTACTCCTGTGAACTGGGAAGAAAAGCAATTGAAATGTACCTATCAAGTTTGGCTTTGGAGGAGTAACTTCTGCTTCTCTTAGAGATACAGTGATACAATACAAGTAGGAATGTTTGTTGGATCTGTACAATTTGTCTTTCTATGTAGATCGTCTGATGCATCTTGTCACAGAAAGCGGGCTCTTAATGTCCCGTGACAATTTGCTAATTTGTTTCAATTTAATTAATATAAAACTTTTTAAAATTAATTTTTAATTTAAACCAATTAATCGAGTCTACAAGTCTTAATACTTAGATTCAATTTAATTTTTTTTCTTGTTATTTTGATTTTTAGTTAAATTAAAATCAATAATTTTAAAATCGTATGAAAAATGGTCATCTTAGGGACGCTCTCTACGAGAGCCCAGCCCATGAATGGGCGCAGATGGCAACATTTGAGCCCCGAAACCATAGACTTGAGTTGCAGGCCTGCTGTTCTTTCTAATGGTATCTTCCTCATATCTATCGCCTTCGTCATCGTCATCGACAATTTCTCAAGACAAAAACAACAACACGGATATTATTATTTGATCATTTTAATAATAATGGCATCTTCTGTTACAACTCCGAAGCTCACAACCACCTTCTACAAGAGATTACCGATTTCGCTCCCCCTCTCATCTCACTTTCTTCCTCTTCCCAAAACCCTAGCCCCACTCTCTCATCATCACCGCTCGTTTATTCACTTTCATGGCCGCTACCGCCGCCACTTCGCTGTTCGAGCCGACTCCGATATTGGAGCTGAGCCGCCTCGCCACTACGATTTCGACCTCTTCACTATCGGCGCTGGCAGCGGCGGCGTCCGTGCCTCCCGCTTTGCTGCTAATTTCGGAGCTTCTGTCGCTGTTTGTGAGCTTCCGTTTTCGACCATATCCTCCGAGACCACAGGTGGAGTCGGCGGCACGTAAGTTGCTTAAACTACTGAAATGCGATTGGAGGAAACGGAGCCTTTATGAGCTTTTTTTATGCTTGTTTATGATCTTGTTAATAATTTTTCAAATTACTTTACTACAACAAAGGTGTGTACTTCGTGGATGTGTGCCAAAGAAATTGCTGGTTTACGCATCAAAATTTTCTCATGAATTTGACGAGAGTAATGGTTTTGGATGGAAATATGAGGCGGAACCACATCATGATTGGAGCACATTGATTGCGAACAAAAATGCTGAGTTGCGCCGCCTTACGGGTATCTATAAGAATATTCTGAACAATGCGGGTGTTACCTTGATTGAAGGTCGTGGAAAGGTGGGATGATGTGTGAGTCTTGTTTAATTGTAGTTTAGTTTATTTCTTCCTGAAATGGGTTGGATGAAGGCATTATTTAAAGGTTGAGTGAAATTGATTTTTCTGCATTTGAATTCCATGTGGCATGCATTTGTAAGACGACATTTCTCAAAACAAAAAATGATGGAAATGTTTTTGTAGATTGTGGACCCACACACTGTCGATGTGGATGGAAAACTCTATTCTGCTAAGCACATATTGATTTCAGTTGGGGGCCGTCCCTTCATTCCTGACATTCCTGGTAGTGAATATGCAATAGATTCTGATGCTGCACTTGAATTGCCCTCAAAGCCTGAAAAAATTGCAATTATTGGTGGTGGATACATTGCCTTGGAATTTGCTGGCATCTTCAATGGTCTCAAAAGTGAGGTCCATGTATTTATACGGCGGAAAAAAGTTTTGAGGGGTTTCGATGAGGAGGTGAGGAATGATGATGATGCTATATGCTTAATTGATACAACTCATGTCTCTTATAGTTTTTATTTAGCTATAAAATTTTTGCAGATAAGAGATTTTCTTGGAGAACAGATGTCTCTTAGAGGAATTGAGTTTCACACAGAGGAGTCACCTCAGGCTATTCTAAAGTCAGCAGATGGTTCACTATCTCTGAAAACTAACAAAGGAATAGTTGAAGGTTTCTCTCATGTTATGTTTGCAACCGGACGTTGGCCTAATACAAAGGTTTGGGATGTCTTTTCCTTGGTGGTCCAGTTAACTAAATTATTATGTCACGTCTAGTCATTAGTCCAAATCTGTGTATTGCACCTACCAGGAATAAGAAATAGCAAGTAGGAGCTTTGAGTATTTGTCTCCAAGGCTTGCAATTATGCATTGTACTTTTATGTGATTCTCTTCCCATGACAACTTTGCAAGCCTTATGATGTCCAAATCTGCAACAGTACTGATACCTAATAAATAAATAAATGCTGTATTCTATGCTTGAAGGGGGAAAGGATAAATCAGTTATGAAGTGGATGTAATGGTGAATTTTTGCTGCATTGCAGAATTTAGGATTGGAGGCAGTGGGGGTTAAAATGTACAAGAATGGAGCTATTGAGGTATTAGTTTGTACTATTGACGTTTGTTTTATGTTTTTGCCTGTGGCAGTGCTTTATTTTAACAGTTTCCTCTTCCTTGTTTGCTCAGGTTGATGAATACTCCCGTACATCAGTTCCTTCCATATGGGCAGTTGGAGATGTTACTGATAGACTGAATTTGACACCAGTTGCTTTGATGGAGGGGGTGGCCCTAGCAAAAACTTTGTTTCAGGATGAGCCAACAAAACCCAGTTATAGGTAATGCAAAATCCCATACATAAGTGTTGATGGGCCTAAGACGTAATTGGAAAATGGAAATGCTTAGTGTGTGTGCCCCCTATTAATTGATATTTGTCATTTGATCAGTTGAGAATACAAATGTCATTTATTGGTTCTTTGTTAGAATCTAAGAAACAATTCACAGACATTACTGGGTTACTTTTTCCTTTTGCATTCAATTTCTCGATCCACATAGGCATGTCAGCTTTCAATATTCATGATTTGAATTTCATTTGATACTTATGCCTTTCTGATTATTCCCCTTTTTTTATCGGGAGTAGTGCTATTCCATCTGCCGTCTTTTCCCAGCCACCTATTGGACAAGTTGGTCTTTCTGAAGAACAGGTGACATAAATTATTTAGTTTGTTTTCTGCAACTGCCACAATTAATCTTTTGTGATTAACTTTTCAAGAAATTCACAGGCTATACAAGAATATGGTGAAGTTGATGTCTTCACAGCAAACTTCAGGCCTTTAAAAGCTACTCTGTCTGGGCTTCCAGATCGGGTTTTCATGAAACTTATAGTATGCGCAAGAACAAATAAAGTTATTGGTTTGCACATGTGTGGAGAAGATGCGCCGGAAATTATGCAGGTTTCTACCTACCCATTTATTCTTTTTCTTCAAAAAATTATAAACCAAATAAACAACCAAAAATGCTCATGTTGCTTGTCTAACCAGAAATGCCCTGCCCTCTTTCTCGGGGGAAAATATCTTTCTTTAACAAATTATACCATGATGAACCATAAGAATGCATTTGTAAGGCATACAAATTTAGTATCTTGTTGAACACATCTTCATGGGATCAAGTACAACTATTTTAGAGCTATATTTTCTAGGAAATAGTTTTATTATGGATCTTATACATGCGTGATTTTCTTATGCACAATTTATAACCATTTATTTTGCTGAGAGAGGCAAGACTCGCAAGTGATTTGAAGACACTAAAAAGTAGGCAGACCGTATGTTGAAATGTTATTTCATGCTGATCTTTTACAAATGTTGGCACCAAATGCTCACAGATAAGCATGTAAATGGCGTCCTGAATTTTCAGTGTCAAGTGTAGTAACCCCACTTTAAGAAAAAAAATTATAGAAATGAGTTTCAGAGATACTACAGATATTCTAGTGGGTTTATAGCATAGATAAATAATGTTATGAGGTTTTATGTACAAACTACTGATTGTGTTGTTGTATGTGTGTTGAATTTCCAGGGATTTGCAGTTGCAGTGAAAGCCGGCTTGACCAAGGCAGACCTTGATGCCACAGTGGGTATTCACCCAACAGCAGCTGAGGAGTTTGTCACTATGAGGACACCTACTCGGAAGATTAGAAAGAGCCCTCCATCTGAGGTTTGTCAAGGACTGCAAGTCTTGAATCTTGTAGTGTAATAAGTTTGTTTATAGTATTCTATTGTACCAAAACTATCTGATCATTTAGTAACCGAAAACAGCGGGCTACTCACATTTTTTTTTCAATTCATCTATCTTAGAAATTTCAAAAATCATTTTTTGATTATTACCAAATTTTCTTACTGCTTTAGTCAAGTAAATTATCTTCTAGGGCTAGTATTGACTTCATCTTCATTTTTCACTAGCTAAGGCAAATAAGTCATGAATATTCAATTACTTGATGAGTCATTGATGACTTCCTTTTAGTTTTGATATTCAAATTCTGTATGTTCTGTGGTGTGCAATATTCTTATAAACTTCTTGGCTGCCTGTGGGTTAATCTGTTTCAGGGAACGACTAATCCTGAGGTTAAAGCAGCAGCTGGGGTTTAGCAAGAGCAGAATTAATCAATCAGCTGCACAGTGCAGGACACCCTTCTGAGGTGTGGAACTGTTGGTTAGCATTGTTTTGTTTGATTTATGACTTTTTTTATCGTTAGGAAAAAAAAACAAGGTTAAATTTTGAGAATTGAGATTCAAGATCATCACAGTACAATCTGGGACATTACTCTTTTCTTGGTCACTTCATTGTCTAAACAAAGGGGGTTTCTTAAATTCACTAATAATTTGTGAGAGACAGAGCTCGCTCCTCATAGCACTCCTCTTGACCAAGCATCTTTCTTGGGGCTTAGATTAGTGATGCAAAATATTCTTCATTAGCGGTGATGTGGTGACATGAGGACAACATTGTTTGGGCTTCTTTCATTTTTACCCAGTCGCTTTCAAGGGAAAGAAGAAACTTTTCATGTTATGCACCATCATAATTTTTTTTGTATTTTAATTAAAAATTTTAATACATATTAACGCTCAATTGTTCTCATTTACTGAATGTAGCTTCTTATTGATGGGTCGATTGCCATGGAAACATTTCGTGAAGCTGTTGATAGGGAGCTGTAAGTCATGAGCGCACGATTTGACTAATTGAGATGGGTGAATACGAGGATGTCTCCTTCGGGCCGTTGGGAGCTCGCTACGTTACGAGCAAAAGAAAAATGTTTTCTGAAGCTTTGGTTCTATAATTTTTTGGTGAGATTTTGTACTTCCCAAACCTGTATGGAAAAGAGCATAAGAGTATTCTAATAGCCGGGAAATAGTCAAATGGTAGCTCTTTACGCATTTGCCATTATTGATTCTCCTTATAATCTTTGTACGCAATAAAGGAATATGTTACTGTAAAATACTGGTGTTGTCCCGTGCTTCTTTGTCACGCCATATCAAGTTAATAATAAGGAAGATTTGCTGTTGTGATTAGCAAAAAGAGCTGTTCATGGGGAGCCTAGTGCAATCTACATACCAGATTCTGCTGGTAACCAAAAGACGGCCGTAATTGCTGAACAACATTGCAGCAAGTTTTATTTTCCCAAAAAAGAAAAAGAAGAGAGAGGCATATCAAATTTCACTATGAAATCCAGCATTAAATAATACACAAATCCAGGCCCCACGAAATCCCCTATTACTGTTTGATCCGGAGAGCAAGAAAGGTAAAATTCAGACCATCTGGTTGTTATACTGCTTCAAACAAAAGTAAACTGAATATTTGTATTTCAGAATTGAACGCCAGACCTCAGACAAATTGCCAAATAAAGCAGAAGAGATGAAACCTAACAACTTGATACATCAAAACGAAATTCAAGCGGAAACTGTTATCATAATGCTACTAGCAATGGACATCTTGAAATAAGAATTCTGTAATATAGATACCTACCTATAGTCTTCATTGGAAAAAGTTTGATGTGGACACACAAAAGCATCAAAATCCACCGACCAATCTTCCGCAAACAACATTATAAAACATTAAGCATTCTGTTTCTACCAGGTGATTACCAAAATTAATTTATAAATCACTAGGACACAGAAGCAACTTGATGACTGAAACTGAAAAAATGAGCCAAAATTTATAGCATTGCTTGTCTGAAAAACAGTCATAACACCTTACCCAGCAGGAAAAAGGTATCTTAGGGCACAAGTAAACAAATGCACCAAGCTTGCAACACAGCAGCATAGTCTGATATCCAGATTTTTATGTTCACATCATGCATGGTGGTAATGATGCAACTTGTATAATAACACTTTTCCAGCGGCATTTCCTACAGCCATAAAACCACCACCAGGACTGAAATCCAAACATCGAGGATATTGCAGGGTTCTATTTGCCGGAGGCCAGTTGGAGAAGACGTTAAATGAAGGAACATGTATCAACTTCAAACTATTCTTCTTCATGGTTGAACAAATAGCCAATATTTGGGCATCATTGTTAAATTTCATAAAATCCACTTTGGTTGTCAGATTTTCAATGGCCTTGATTGGTTTCCTCTTACCCCCCAAAAACTCCTCTTTGTTGTAAACATTCACAATCCCACTGCCAGAACCTGCTGCAAAGTAATTTCCATTAGGTGAAGTGCAAAGTGCTGTACCATTTATGCAACCTTCATCAACTGCTTTATGAATGCATGTTCTCATTCTCAAATCCCAATGGTAGACCTGCCCATCACCTCCAGAACTCAACAATTGTTTTCCATCATTAGCAAAAGCAAGAGATCGAACAGTTCCATTCATTTTTAGAGTTCCAATCAGCTCCTTTGTTTTAGATGATACCAGCAAGATATAACCTTCATTGCCCACAAATGCAATCGTTCTAGAATCAGGGGAAACTTCAAAAGCTTCTAAGCTTTTCTCCTCCCTACCAACCAAGGGGCCTATTTTATCAACTTTTGCTTTCACTAAATCAAGGCTGTAAAAGAACTTTCTTCTTCCTGCTATTATCACCTGAGAACCATCGGGCAAAAAAGAAGCCTTTCGAACGGGACAATCTTCAAGGAAAATGCTCTGTATTTTGGTATTACGTTTGCCATCAATCTGAAAAAATCTTAGCCTTCTATCCAATCCAGCAACAAGTAGCAATTGAGCATTAGAATGGAACTGAACTGAATTTATAGGACCATTCGATTGTTCCTCAGCATTTGCATCTACAAGTCTTGAGTATTCAAGAAGTCCAGGCAACAACTTTGCACTGTTCTTCATGACAAGATCTTCATCTGTTCTAAGAATATCATCCACAGCTTCAACATCCTTGTAACCACGAGCCAACACTGCTGCATTTTCTTCGCCAGATGATTCATCGTCATAAGGGCCACCATCCCCAGACCATGAATCAAGTCGTGCCCATTCTGTACCAGGGTTCAGCTTAACATGCTGAGCCCTCAGCCTTGAAATGTACTCAGAACCCGAAATCAAACTCTCATGCTCTTCCTTCCTCAGCTTCCTCAACCTGTTAACTTTAGCAATATTAATATTGGCCTTTTCCTCTTCCTCGTCCACCCACACAGGTTTCTTTTCCCAAGTTTGCTCCTCATCTTCACTTTCCTCTGAAAATTGTTCATCGTCCTCATAAGCTGACAACATGTTATTAGCAGATCGGTCAACAAAATACTTAGCAGAACCAGTCTCAACTTCATCTTGGACCTTTTCCTCATCTTCCTTCCCGAATTCAACAGGAGCATAAAGTGATCCAAACAAAAAATTTTCCAGCTTTTTCATTTCCCTTTGTTGCTCTATTTTCAATTCCTTTTCTTTCTCTCTCTTTCTCTTCTTTGCCTGTGATATTTCCAAATCAGACTCACTTCCTTCCTCAACATCTTTGTTCTCTTCCACAAGTAGGGGCTCACCCCCATCCACTGTTTTTGTCTTTAATCCTTTTCTAGAAACAGCATTCTGAGATATCAAACTCATTTTTGAGAAATACAACCTGTTCTTGCAAAATCAAACAATATATTAATCAGTGAGCTACAACATTTCAATTCAAAAAGTTAAGACTGAACTCCAATTAAATGTTCTGGTCTTATCATAAACATAGGAACAGATTTCTCATCTTAGTAAAATATTCAGATAGAAACTCATTAAAACAATGGAATATAGAAGTTGACTAGATAAGATTTGACATGAATAAAAAACAACAATGAAGCAGCCAACACAAATATAAAACTGGAAAGCCATTTGCCAACAACCATAATAAATTCAAGTCTAGTTCACAAAAACGCTGCCCTAACTTTTAGAAAATCTCCACATCACAGAATTCGTACGATTATTGCTCATTTTTTGGTTCTTTTGTGAAACCACAGACCTACTCAAATCCTTGAAAGAAAAATCTCCAAAAATTAATAATCTTCCATGGATATAAAGAGTAGAAGATTCTCACTTAAAGAGAAATTTCCAATTCCAATGTGCAAACGTTATAACTTAACTAAGTAAGGCTATCAGCTAAAAAAGAAAATCACAACCACACACAATCGCGAATGCTATGATATTAAGAGTAAAAGAATTCCGAAACATTACGATATCGCCTAGGTTACAGAGCAGAAGAGAGTAGAAGAAGATGAATGTTAATACCTTAGGTTGTCTGACTACCGGGAGGCGCAACTCTTCAGGCAAACCCTAGCTATAGTTGTGCGCGAAGTTGCAGGGGTTTTTGACAGAACTAGCCCAAACTTTAAGCCCATTTTTATTTGTGGCCCAAGTTTTTAAAGTGTTATATTTGGAGTCAAATATCCATTTATTGGACAAAAAGGTCCCTGTTTGTTATTTACGACCTCCTACACAACACTCGACATTTCTTCTTAGAAAACAAATGAATCGGAGATTGCAAACACAACCAAAATCTGCCAAATTGAAGTGCGAAGACACTGCATTTGTTTCGTAACTAGGGAGTAACGAAAATTGGCAGAGGTTCAACATAGGTTTGTATTTTACTTCAAAAAATGCATATATTGGTTGTATGGGTTTTAGACTGCAT
The DNA here is from genome assembly GCA_019650275.1 of Xylocarpus granatum. Taxonomy (NCBI): domain Eukaryota; kingdom Viridiplantae; phylum Streptophyta; class Magnoliopsida; order Sapindales; family Meliaceae; genus Xylocarpus; species Xylocarpus granatum. The sequence continues at coordinate 424,088 of BNST01001733.1, read as the reverse complement.
TTGGCCACATTTCTGCATCTCAGATGCATTTTCTACATAATTTTTTTGTATTTTGATAGTTTGCTGCATTATTTGCTTTGTTGTTTGGATTTTATTGTTACGTGAGTGACTGAGTTATTGTTCCCGCGACCAAATTTATTGAGAGAAAATAAAATTCACGAGGGAGTGTTGTATATGATATATATGCATGCTCATGCAATGAAAATCATCCTTCTCGTGATGAATTATTTTAGAATCAACTGGTGTAGTAGGAAAGATGAAGATGTTGAGATTTTTGTGATACACTAGGGATCCCATGTAAGAATTATACAGTGAAAATATTAATGCAACAATGAACTTAAATTATGAAACATGTCAAAGTAACAAATCTATAAAAATTGGTAAGGATATAGTAAACCATCAAGTTTTTTTCATACACCGACATTTTCTCGACCAACACAAATGAGAAATATAGACATTAGTCTATTAAATGATTTAAAATAAATTATATTTGTTAAAGCGATCAACTACAATGAAGACATCAACTAATAGTAATCAGTTTATTAATAAATTTGTGATGGATAAATTTCAGAACCCTAGTCAAATTTAATACTCCAAACAATATTCAAAATAATATACACCTAGAGTTTGAAAATATATGTCTTATCATAAAATGTGAATAACTAGAGAAGAGACACTAAAATTAACATGTTAAGATCTAATTGAGTCATTTTATTACAACTATAATTTTGTTATATATTAAGAACAAAATTTTAATTACAAGAACACAATATAAAAGCAGACGAAGACTGTAATTTTTTGCATTTCTTCATGGCACTTGACATGTCTTTGAGCAATTTTCTTATAGTAATTCAACCCGTAATTGTTATTGATGAGATATCCTTAAAAATTACATATTAAGAGATCGTGTTTGTTGCCACCCTCTTAATAGAAATAATCAAATTTATCTAATAGCATTTGAAGTAGGGAGACTCTAAAAATGAAGTATTGTGGAAGTAATCTTTGGATAAATTACGAAATGTAATTCAACCTGTTTTAGATTATGTATTTATGTCTAATTGAGATAATGGCATAATTAAGGAGATAAGGACAATATTTTTTTCATTCGTATTATAATTTTTATTCTTACCATATTGAGGAAAATATTAAATCGAAATACAAGTTCAAAAAGCATAAGAAACATGCCTTTTAATTAAATTTTACATTACTACCAAGATATTTATATTCAATGAATTTAAAAAACACATAGATAAATTAAGATTGGTACGTCATAATATTGCAAACCATTTAAAAAATAAGGTGGGATTGCACAAATAGACTTGATATTATTTTTCAGTTCGATAATACTATATAATAACTACTAATATTGCAAAAAGTACTAATGTACTATTAAAAGATATGTGTACTTTTTCAATTATAGCTGTAATAATAAGGTGAAATTGTAATAATTTATATAATCCATTAATTATATTATATGTACAACAAAACTAATATAAGTATTGTCAATATAATCGAGACCCACGTACAAGTCAAGTGCCAATTTGACCTCACATCATAAAACTTATATATGTACCTCATAATAAAAAATAACTCACACAAAGGCTTCATAGTCTCATCTATCTCTTAATCAAAATGTCCCAATGGTATTAAATCACACATACATATGTTATGTTTGTGCAAATCAATGACACATGCAATTCAATGTTCACTACAAATCAAATATTGAGCAATGATTTTAGTACCCCATCATACTCGCCTCTCACTTATTGCTCAATATCTAAACCAATAGAAAAAGTACATAAATCCATTACCTTAGCATCCATCTACCCCAAATTTTTTAATCCAATACATTCATATAGATATGACAAGATAATGGTCAAATTTTATGATATCATATGTGGACACATCTTTTATTAATGTGCAATTAAATAAAGATATTCATCAATATGCAAACAAATAATAATATAAATATCAAAATTAATTTGTTAATTTAATATTATAAATAAAACAATAATAAGTTAAATATTCATAGTATTCTCTAAATATGCATAAAATTAGAAATACCACAAAATCATTAGCATATCAATATAATCAAATATATTTTTATAGAAGAATTCGGGCCTTTTATCTATTGAAAATACTAAGCATATAACTTGTTTAGATAAAAAGCAATAGGATCTATAATCATGTCTAAAGGATAATGGGGTAATGACCCGTTGAAAGGAATCTCATGATTTCTTTTAAAACGATTAGTGTAAGAGTTTTTGCCATATAGGCCTTTCGTATATATCCGTCTAAACTGACTCTCATAAAACATTAATGCAAATTAACATTAGTGCAAACTGACTCTCAAAGTAGTATACCATCAACAAAAATTACAAATTAGATATCAGTTTTTGTGATAAATACTTGAAATATAATGAGCACCCTACCAATATTGTATTTTCTCTTAAAACTTTTGCCCAAAACCTCTAAACATGCCACATTACTCATGTGCTCATTAAACTGTGAAGAGATTGATCGTCGCAAGGATTAGATTGTGTAATGAAAGATGACAATCCTATAGATATCTATTTAACTAGTTAAAAATTCTTCAATATGTCAAATAACCAATTTTACATGAGGTCTTTTGTCCTTGTTAAATAAGTATATCTCAAGTAGATACAAAAAAGCCAATCGTATTACGTTAATATCTAGTATGATAAAAAAATTTAGTCCATCAAAAACTGTATCTTTACCGTTTAAAATAATGACGATTCATGTACTCTTAAAGCATATATAAATCATGAAAATGTCCATAATTAAGATTAGTAATCAAGTCAAACTCTACACATGAAAAATGAATAGTTTGACCGTCAACAAAAAACCACATCTTATTAATGTTATCATTTGCATTTACCTTGTATAGCAACGTGTAATGAATAAGGATGAACGAATGATGTAAAATTTCAATATCCAAGAAATGCTCGAAACATATTTGCTTAAATAGATTAACTTGTGTCGTGCTCAATTTTTTCTTTATATGGTCTATCACCCCAAATTATTCTAAACAACTCAACTTTACGTGAAAGTGATAATTTATTGTAATTTTTAATTGTGATTAATTTATTATTTATACTTATAAAATTGCAATACTAATTAGTTATTATTAAGTATTACATAAAAAAAATATACAAATTAACTAAATAATAATTTATAATTAAAATTAAACTTAAAAAATAATTTAACTAAATTAAAAATAAAAACATTATAAGAAGAAAATTAATAATAATTTAAATTTAATTTATATTTAACTAAATAATAACTTTACTCTAAAAACATTAAAATTTGTTATTTATCATCATTTTTAAATACTATGTAATTAAATATAAATTTTGGTTATTGATTTTTTTAAAATAATATGTAATTAAATTAAAAATTCAATTCTTAGAAAAAGATTAGCATTGAATTATTAAGTATTATTTTTAAGTAATTTTTATTTCAATTGTTTAACTAAATTAAAAATAAAAATATCATAAAAAAATTTAATAATAATTTATATTTAATTAAATAATAACTATGCCCTACAAAAATTTAATTTTAGTTATTCATCGTTATTTTCAAATAATATGAAATAAAATATAAAAGTTTAGTTAATTATTGTAATTTTTTAAATAATATCTAATTAAACATAAATATTTAAAAAATCAATGCCCTAAAAAAATTTAGATTGAGTTGTTAGGTATTATGTTTTAATTTAATTAGATAAATATAACATAAAAGATAATACATTTAAATAATTGATATTATAATTAATTAATAATTAACAAAACGTTCAGGCATTTGAGTCCAGGACCACGTCGGTCTTAATTCGTGCTCCTAGGCCCTTTAGACCAAGGCGGATACAGGCTTGGGCTAAAAAGTCCAAGCGCATGAACCGTACACACCTAGGGGCCACATGAGCCCTGCTCTCATGCACAGGGCACGTGTATTACATGCGTCTGAGCTCTTGTGCGCACGCGCTCGGCTAGGAGTGACACCAAGGCAAATCCGAGCCTAGTCTGACGCGCGCGCTTGGTGGTTCTTTGGTTCTTGCTTTCTTGTATATTTTCGGCCATGTTTCCTACCCAACGCCAACCAAAATCAACTCTTTCTCAGTCCAAGTCAAACATATTTTCATATAACCTTAACAAAATTTAAAATTTGTGATAATAATTTATTTAACACCCAAAAATTATCTAAAAATTAATAATGTTATTGAAAAATTATCTATTTTAATTTTTACTTTTTATAAAATTATTTTTTTAAAATATAAAATAATTAATTTTTAATAATACAATAACTTATACTTGTCTCTTTTCTTATTCTTGTTATCAAAAATCGTTTATTAAAAAAAAGATAATATAATGTATGTAATATTTATTTAACAAAAGAGTGAAGATGATAAAGAGTAAAATGGGATCTAAGAGTAAAATTATTGAAAATTATTATTTTAGTAAAAATATATTAAAGTTACTGTTTTTAAAAAATAATTCGATAACTAGCTACATAGTTTGTATTTTACATAGAGGTCCCTACCCTTACCGTGCTGTTTGATACGTTGCATTTACTATTCTACCCTGGAAACCCAAACGTCTTCTCTGTGGCTGATTTGTCTTGCTCCGGTATTCTCTTTTTCAAAATTAGAAAACTTAATTTAAAATACCTCTGATAATTAATACTTTTTTTTTAATTTTCTTCCTCTTTAAATATAATTATTGAATTTTAATTTAATACTTTATAATGAATTTAATAATAAGAGGATAAAATATATAGTCAACCAATAAAACCCATACATTACACACACGTGTATATGTATTTGGTGTAGAAAAGATTTTTCCCCAATTAATATTATCAATCGCCCTGCGAAATGTTCAAGTTTTTCATATAAATACACTACTCAACGTTACACTTTTAGGCATTCTCGTTCATTACAGTGTCACGGTATATTTACAGTTACAGTAATATCTCTGTATTGCTAGAAATGCTCAGAATCGGCAAGGCCTAATTGCTTGAGGTGATGGTGAATATCCGGTGGGTGATCGTGAAGTTTAGGCCTTTCTGGCTGCACCCAACGCCCGTCTTTGCTCCTGACCATTCCCTTGTTCTCATCTTGCCTCCAGTAGGGTGGAACCAAGTAATGATCTTTCAAAAAATCAGAGGCTTTGTTCACCAGTGCTGGGTCTCTCCCGCTTGCTAGCACAAATCTATGCCCTTTTCCATGATATCTGCATTACAATATTGATCATGACAAGCAAGTCTCAGTATTTTTCCCACCATAGCTTTTATATGTCAAATCCAACAATTATCACAATCATTTAAAACTCGTTCGTTTGGCCATAAGCAAGTGGGCATGGGCGACTTGATCTCATCCTTATCGCTTCATATTATATTACGCACAGCCTTTTTCCAACTAAGCGCTGCGACATTCAATACCTAAAATTGTCCGCTAATGTACACGGAAACGTGAGTGGATTATCATTATATCGTAGTATCTAATGCACGAGGGCCCTTGTAAACCCGCTTTTAATAGATCATTGCATCACCTCGCTATCTAGCTATACGAGAATAAGAAGATGACCTAAGAGTTCTATGTCATTGGTCGATGAAACCAGAATTAATCAACTACCGATCGAAAACTTTGGTCCTATATTGAAAATGTTTTCTCTTCTTCCTTTCCAAAATTTGCTTTGCTAAGATGTAAGCATGAATCCAAGTATACCAACCTAGCTAAAACATCAATCAGATGATATATAAATTCCCATTAGAAAGAAAACAATTTAATTGACTATGAGTACAAGAAAATACTAACCCATCGAGCAAATGCATGAGAGCTTCCAAATTATGTGCACAAGCGGGGTCACCCGCCGGATTCAAGAACGGAGAGTTCTTGTGATCTAAGGCCAACTCAACCCCAACGTGCGAGTAACTCCACGGCAACCCTTCAGCCATTTTCATCAAGACAGGTGAAACATTCTCATTTAAGAGAAATCCTGGAGATTTAGGCACAACGTCGTGCACGTTGATCACCCTTAACACCCTCAATCCCAGCGTTTCAATCCTCTCCTTGAATCTCACGTTACCCACCCGAGGACCCGAAAATGAAAAAACGGATACGGGCACAGCCCGACTGTCTCGTAGCACGTTTATGCCTGTTTCAACTATGTCGTATGCACTTAACAGTGCTAAAGCACTGCCAAGACTGTGGCCCGTAACTGTTATGCTGACTTCTTCTTTGTAGTAGATTTCTAACAATCTTTTTAGTTCTGTTAGTATTTGTTCTCGAGCAGAAAACTTACAGAACCGACAAGTGACGTCTTTGTCTGTGTAGAGATCTAAGAATCCGGCTTCCACTTTCACTGTCGGATCCGGGCAAGGGATATTGTTCTTTGAGATGGGTTTGAGAAAATCTATCAAATCAGCAATCCACTCTAGCCGTGTCACCGTGCCTCTCCATGCAATCGTGATGTCCCGGCGGCCTAAACGCTTTGTCGTTTCATCGTTTGATACGGCGACGTATCCCATCCAGTTGGCGTTCTTGCTCCACATTTTAGGCCATCGAGATTTCTTAAAGAAATTTGGTAGGTTAATATTTGAGGTTGCGTAAAGGTACCTTGAGACATCGTAGCCGTGGTGGGACATTTCTAGAGAGCTGAAGAATTTACGATGCATGAATCTACAGCTTCCGCAGTACTTGGAAAATGGGTCGAAGTCAAAAGCATCGTAGCAAGCTTGCGCCATCTCTCCGTACCGGATTAATTCGGATCGTAGAATTGGATCCATCGGGTCAAGCATGCCCACCCAATCGTTTTCGCCGTGGATTTCTCGCCATACATCAGCTACTATTCTCTCTGGCTCGCGCTTACTGGTTGCAAAACTTCCTTCCGGTTGTTGGTGATCTTGTGTTTCGAGTTCATTGATGACGGATGCTAGGGACTCGTCAGTTTTGGACAAGACCCTGGATATGGTACTGGTACGTGTTTTGGCAGCAAAGTTTAGGGTTTTCAAGACAGGCGGTTGAGATTTTTGTGCCGAAAGTGAAATCGTGAAGCATTTTTCATGGCGGAGAGTATCATTTACTGGATTTTGTCTGTGGGGAAGCAGCGCGTTGGATGGAGAAAAGGCTGCCATCGAAGGGTTTGTGAAAAAGCTTGGTCAAAACGGCGAAGTGGTGAAAGAGCAAGAGATGCCGGGTTGGGTTTTATTGGTGAAGGAAAAAACAATAATAATAGTAACAGAGGTGGTGTACTAATAATTAATTTTCTCCGACGTCATCCTTTTATTATAAAATACTAAATACATTTTTGAAATTTTAAACGTGCACGTGATTCACGAGTATTCCTCGTGCTCATCGAGGTTCTCCTGAATAAATTATTTTTTGAGTAACAACGACTCTGGGTACAAGTCTCCTACCAAGGGGATCCTTTTACACGTTAATTATATTGGATCGGCAATCTTGAATTTTATTTAAATTTTTTAAATATAATTTTTATAATATATTAATTAAATTATTTGTAAATTAAAATTTACAACTTATGACTGTACGGGAGACCTCTATCGTGGACGCAGTATGCAATCTGTGGGCACACAGCTGTTGTTCGTTAGGCCCGGCGCATTTATGCAGCACCGTCTTTACTTTTAGCATATATTTTCTGCGTATCACGTCAGAGGAACACGACAATGGTAGGGCCGCTGCCACTGCTTCATTATGTTATGAATATATATATATATATATTGGGGGTGGGAGTGCAAGAACAAATACGACTTTGAGAGCCGGGTACAAAATAATTTTTAAGCAGATAGTGTTGTTTGTGCGAATCAGGGTAGATTATGGTCAAGGGTGCTGTGCCACCTAAATCGCTAATTAATTAAAGGTTAAACCATCGCTGTCTGATTGTGCACGTTCTTCGAGACTTAATTTGGTTTATAATTAACATAAAATACGACCAAATTTTTGACGAACAAGAATTATTACCGCATGGAACAAGCCCATTACGAATTCATATGCCATTAAATTAAAATTATTATTGACTTTGACAAACAAGAAGGCCTTGAGACTACGCTGCTTTGTTTCGATTGCCGCCGCTTAATTATCAATAATCCGGAAAAATAATCAATTATAGTTGGCCATCATAGTGCTCGATAATGCATGAAATTTGCAATTGCATGCCTCGTTTTTAGTTTTTATATTTTATTTACAAATACGTAACAGTTACAATTAAATTATTACGAGCACACTCTATACAAAATTTTATATTTTAAAATAATAAATAATTAAAAATGATTTTTTATTGTTAATTTTTAATTAAATATTAGTATATTATATAATTGATAATAAATAATGTATTTTATATTATATAAATAAATTAAAAGATTTTTTAAATTAATAATAAAATAAAATGATTACGAATCCCAACGACGAATGCATATCTTTTATCGACGAATTAACCGACGTCATATGGCAGTCTAGTCGCTAGGGTGGATGGATCATCGCATATGATCATACTAACTACGAGATCTTTAAAATATCTTTTCTAGTATTAAAATATGACTTTCCTTTTCAATTAAGAAGTCGAGTTTGCCAATCCTAGTTTGACCAGTTAACCTACCAGTAATTGCATCGCTCTAACATTCAAGATACAACCTTTCTAAAGAAATGCATAGACTTGTTGGTTGGTGTACCTTAAAATTTGTTCATGATATATAGTATGCAATTCCAATTACAAGACATCAGGCCCGCGGACAAAGAGTGTTACTGTAATGTCGTCCGTGAATTGCACGGGATTTAATCGAATGTAAGAACAGTAGGGCCAGAAAAGAAACCTAAGTATCACAAATATAAATTAACTTTCCCTTTAATCTTAAACAAATTAAAGATTTAATAGCATAAAATTTTAATTAATTTAAAATAAATATTATTAATAAACAATCATATTATGTAAAAATAATTTATATTAAACACTTAAAATTTTACAATAAAAAATACTATATATAATAAAAATTAAAATATTTTGTAATTATTAATTAATATTATTTAAATTTTATGTAATAAATTTATTTTTAATATAAATTATTAAACTTATATAAATATTAATTAATTTTAAATTGATTTATTAAACAATATATATGTATATATTTAATTAAGATATTTCTAAATAAATATTATTTTATTTTTACTTTAACAAATTTTAAAAGTTAATTAAGATTAAGTATTTAATTTTAATTATAAATAATAAATAAATTAAAATAAAGCAGAGCTTACGATGTTCGCGCTAGCTTGTCGTGTTTTTCATCGCTGTAATAATTTGTTTTCTTTCTAATTCTTGCGTTTCTGGAGCCAAGTGGCAAACGGCTATTAGCGGCAACCGACAAAATGAAGGATTTTCGAGAAAAGAAAACTTACAAAAGAAAATCTCTGGCAGCGGATTAAAGTTTGTGAGAGAAAATACGAGAGACGGTGAGATATCGTGTATCGTTGTTGACCTTGACCCAAAATCATCACATGTGTTTTTAATTGGAACAGCTGGATTTTTTTGACTAAATAGACCTCTACTAATAATTAATTTTTATTGATATTTATTTTTCTAGTGTATTTTTTTCTGATACCAAAAACTGCCTCTGTACGTTATTTTTATTTTTTAGTTGAATTTTTATTTCCTAAACATATCAATAATTCACATATACGTTAGACGTGTATAGAAAATTAGTCAATTAAGAAGCAGATAATTAAAATAATAATGGACGAGACTTTTGGGTAAATAGACCAAAATCAAGCGTTGTAAACACATTGAATGTGGTCTTCTTGAAACGCCGGCTGGACGGGGTCCTTCCTTGTCTGCCCGACCGGCTTCTCTCTTTGCTTTTTGGATGCGGTTTGCAGCTGTGCCTGTGTTGTTCGTCTTTGTGGCTTTTCTCAATGCAATCAAGTATAAAAATACAAAACTTAAACCAACAGCAATATTTTAGTGCAGACTTCTGTGTCTACAAAAGTATAACATTAAATTGTTTGCCAACCACCCTTTTTTAAAACGGTAGCAGCGCACCTCTCAGTGGTATTAATTGCCCAACAAGATTCAAAAATTTTCCATAATTATCGTGCGCAACTTCTTCTCAGTTGGGAGTTGGAAGAAATAGGTTCCAAAATTGCCAGTCAATATTTCCCACGTGCTGTAAAATGTATACTCCGGTGGACACAGAAGTCTGCTCTAAAATATTGCTATTTCTTCCTTCCTTAGATTGTACCTCCACGTAAAGAGTGTAAGTAAGAAGAAAAAGTTGTAAGATTGGGGCAATGCATTAAATTTGGACAACTTTACTGTGCGAGTGCATTGCTTTGATGTGCCCAATTAATGCCTTGATTAATTACAGGCCAACCACGTTAACAGGCTGTTTTGTTTTTTCCCTTGCTATTTTCTCCTGATAATTTAGCGTGGGTGGATGCATAAATATTATTTTATCAGACATGCAAAGTTGTTATTTCTCATATGTTGCAACCAATTGTAATATTAAACCACAATTTTTTTTTAAAATTTCCTGTAAGCTCACCGAGTAATAAGCTCATGGACTTGGCGGGTGGAGTAGACTTTGCGCGGAGCTTACGATGCATGACGAGGGAATTTGAAAACAGTAAGAGCATCAAGTCACGTGCTTTCACCAGCCAAACCAAGGCCAAAACAGTAATTAGCACCAATCAAACGACGCTCCTCCCTCCTTTTCTTTTTTGCCCTTTAAAATCAGCGCGCGAAAACGAGTCGAATCTCCCGCCCCTCCGCCACCATTCCTTTTTCTCTTTATTTCCCTACACTCTCTAACAAACTCTCACCCCTCTCTCCTTCTCAAGCTCGCAGTCTCTAATCTGCAATGAATCGCCTACACCAGCCCCACGTCTCTTCTTCCTCCACCGATTATTCATCCTTCGACTTCAACGTCCGTCCCTCTAAACGACGTGGCAGTTACAACTGCGGCCGTTGCGGCCTCCCCAAGAAGGGCCACATCTGCAATGTCTCCACGCCTACGACCTCCACTCCTTCCTCCACGCCCACGCCTTGTGATTCTTCCGCCCCCACCTCTCTCTCCACCAACCGCCCGCCGCGTCACCAGCGTTACTCCCACCTCCGCCGAGCTCTATCCTTCGATAACATAGACCTCAGTTGCGACTCTCCTGAACCGGATTCAGTATATGAAGAAGCTCTGGATCTGGACCCGATCGTTTCTGGTGGTCTCCCGGCGGGGGTTTTGTGGGAGGTGCTGAGAAGGCTGCCTCCCGCGGGACTGTTGGCGGCAGCGAAGGTGTGTAAAGGATGGAGAGAGACGGCGAGAAGGCTGTGGAGGGCGGCGGAGGAGCTCAGACTTAGGGTTCCTGTGAGGGCGCAGGTCGGGTTTATTGGATCCGTTTTGCAGAAGTGTCCCGGCCTTGTTAGGCTCTCTCTTAGAATGGAAAGGTTAGGGCCTAGGCTTCTGCACTCTCTATACACCAGATCCACGGTTTGATGATTGGTTGAAATTATGACTGGATGATAAAAATGGATGAAACGGACATAATCTGGATAAGCGAACGAGAGAACTAAAGATTAAAATTCAAGGCGGTATGATCTATACCAAGAAATGCATAGGACTGTTAGATTTATTAAATCCCCACAGGATGCGGTGTCATGAACAGTTATGCCATGAATTTTTTTCTCAAGCGATTCTTCAAGACAAGTTATGAAGCTTTTAAGACATCTATTAAATTGATCAAACAGTCTCACACTTTCATTACGATCAATGATTTGAAAATGGTTCTGTTTGTTCTGATTTATCATATACAGACAGACATTTACTGACGGTAGGGAAGGGTTTTCCGTTGGTCTAGTGTTTTTTCTTTTTCTAACCTAGATTTCTACTTTTTCAACTTGTGCAGTGACATAGATGCGACAATGTTAGCTTGCATTGCATTTTCTTGCCCTGATCTGGAGTCTATGGAGATCTACACATCTGATGCTGCCGTAAATCGGATCACCGGGTACGGTTGCTCATATCTCTTTTTTGTGTCCATCCGCATTTTGATTTTCACGTGGTGCATTCTTTCGCAGGGTATAAACATTATGGAGACTGTTAATCTTGAGTTTCTTGTTCTTTATTGTAGTCAACAGTAAATCGACCCAATGGAATATATGGCTTTTCAATTGGGCTGATGAGTCCAACATGATACATATTTCTTGGCATAAGCCTTGGGTCTAGGGGATGTCAAAATGAGGGATTCAATGGGGTAGCACTACTATTTGGAATAACTGGGCTTTGATTTATTTTGTTTGATATGGAAAGAAGTAGCGGGTGGCGTTACGTGATGGAAACAAATTTTATTGATTTGTTTTTCTTCTTCAATGGTTCTGTGCTTTTGCCTGTAGAATTTTTTAGTTTAAGGTGTCTGATTTCAGATTTTAAGACGCAGTGCCTCGTATGGCCGCTCCTTTTTCTTTTTATTAAATATTTTTGTTAACATCACTCTACGATTTCAGCTTGATCCTCCCAATTTAAGAGTTTTTTTTATCCTCTACATATTCTTTGTTGTATATATGATGCTGCATTGCCCGATGTCCGACTGAATATTATAATTTAGCCTAATTAATGTTTGAGTTCTCTTCTAGAGGTGCAGCTTATTTGTTGTCTATTTAGGTAACATATTACCCTTATTCTTTGTGTTTCACCCTCTGGCGTAAGATATGAGTGGTCTGACGCTGGTTGACTGGTGCTGAATTGATTAAAGGGTCTGTTTGGTGTTTCTTTGTGCAGAGATGAATTGAGTCGTTTTGTTGCTGATAAACGATGTCTTACGAGTCTTAAGATGGAAGGATGCTCTAATTTAGGAGGATTTGTCCTCTGTTCATCAAGTCTTTCTACGCTTTGGCTTTCAGATCTTTATTCCCTCTCAAAGATGGTAATTATTCTTCTTTTTTTTTCTTCAGTTGTAATGTCTGCAATTCTTTCTTACATCACTGTGTCCTTATGTAGATTTTTAACTGCCCCAATTTGAAAGAAATTTCTCTGGAATTTTCTTGCCAAAAGAATGACACTACTAATCTGACTGCCATGGCTGATGGATTGGGAAGGAATTGTCCAAGATTGCAAAACATACATATTGCATCAATTCGACTTTCTCATGCTGTTGTCCTTGCGCTTACAGCTGCTGGCTTAAGGTTTATCAAGTTACATCATGCAAAGTTGAACAATATCGTTGCATATACTTTGCTGTCTAGTGATCTTCATGCATATGTTACAAGTTGTTTTGTCCTTGCACTCTCTGAATTATGGATAATTATTGATATAAATGCTCCATAATTCAGGGGTTTGCGCATGCTATCACTTGTACTTGGATCAGAAATCACTGATGCATCTGTAGCTGCCATTGCTTCAACCTATTCAAAGCTAGAATTGCTTGATTTAAGTGGGTAGGTTTTAGTTGAATCTTGGTCTTATTCAGAATGATTGTTTTGTTTTGCATTAGTGTATCTTCTAGATTGTTTATTTGACACTTCACTTCAATGACAGATCAAGCATCAGTGACAGTGGCATTGGAATGATCTGCAATGTGTTCCCTAATACTCTGTCAAGCCTCCTGCTTGCTATTTGTCCTAATATTACTTCAAGTAATCTTTAAGTCCTGGCACTAATTTATAATATTACTTGGTTATATGTTTTATTCTTTTTTTTTACTGATTAACCTCATATCTGGAAATCTAAGGTGGAATTCAGTTTGCCACAGCACAACTACCACTTCTGGAACTCATGGACTGTGGAATGTCTATATGTGACCCCAATTCTCAAAATTCAAACTCTGATGGAACCTGCGACTTTGAGCTGCAGAAAGCCTTCAACAACAAACTACATCTTATGTATCAGAAGCTGATTATTAAACATTGCTGCTTGAAAAAGTTAAGCTTGTGGGGTTGCTGTGGCTTAGATGTGAGTTATTTTTTGTAGAGTTAATATTGTAAATATCTGTATCTTTTTTCCTCTTGTTGCTCTTATTTTGTGAATTTAATTGCAGGCTTTGTGTCTAAACTGTCCAGAGCTGAATGATCTGAATTTGAACTCCTGTAGAAATTTACGTCCAGGTCTATTATTATTTCATGCCCTTAACTATTTTCAAACTGTTGATCTATTGAACCTTGAGGCTGATTAGACCAATCTAAGTACAATTTGTATTAACATATCCAGATACATTGCTGCTTCAGTGCCCCAAGTTAGAAACTGTGCATGCATTAGGCTGTCAAGAATCATTGATTGGGACCATTCGAAGCCAGGTAAACAGTTAAAGATTAGGGTTATTTTTTGTTTGTTTATCTACTATTTGCTCTCTTGGCATTTTCTCCATAAAAGCAAATTTATAAAGCTGATTGTGCATGGATAACTCTGTTATATTACAAAATAATTTTGAGGACAAATATGAAAATCTTATTAAATCAACAAGACTTGTGCTGTTGCTGTTGATAAACCTAGCAAATTCAAAAAGTGGCAAGCATGGCCACATTTCTGGTAGTTAGGAGAGCACTTTAGGAGTGATAAACTGGTTGCAAGCATCTACTGAATCTTCTATGAAACATAATATCATCTAGCAGATAACCTAGTTAATCTTGTACAGGGGTATTAGAATTCTATTTTACAGATTTGTTTTTCTGCTTTGTCAGTGTGAAGGTTTGAACATACCAAGAGTTACAAAAATTTTGTAGCATTATATATGCAATTTTGCACCATCTTCATAGCACAAAACAGATGATACTTTGTAGACAGCTTATAAAGTTCCAGAAATCCAACTGCTATTTGAGTTTCATCTCTAACTGGGAGGCATTTGCTAGAAAATGTATTTATTTCTATCCATCTTAATTGATGGTAATATTTTTCATGATGTGTGTTCTGATCAGAGTTATCATGATACAGATTTGATTACAACATGAAAGTTCCCTCTAAATTTTCAACATCTATGTGCAAATTAATTTATACTGTTTTGGAGGTTTAGGAATAGATATTTGAATATAATTTCATGTTTATTATAATTCATAGATATTTAAATATAATTTCATGTTTATTATAATTTTTTTTTCTTTTATATGTTGCATGAGTAGTCTAGCAATTCTATATGCAAAATCAAGTAGTAGCTTAATTTTTGTATTCTCAGTGATTTCAATCAATTCCACAGTTTCTCCTATTAATAATTCTTACTGTTCTATACTTGGGACTTTTCCAGGTCAACAACAACTTTGGTGGTCTGGAAATCCAATATCCAATTAAACGTTCAGCTGATGGCTCCAAGAGAATTCGGGTGCCGCATTCTCTGAATCAGGTAACATTGAAGTAAAAGCCCATGCTAATAATGTATTCCTTAGTCTTAGAGAACTGAAAAAAGAAAAGAATAACTAAAGTTCCTTCGAGTACTTTCCCCTGTAAATCGGTCGGCAATAGCATCAAATTAGCACATAATGTGAGAAGTCATGTTGTGTTGTTATTTTTCATCGGCACTCAGCGCTTTCACCCAGCGCTTTCACCGACCATGAAATATATATATATATATATATATATATATATATATATATTTGTAAATTAAGAATAACTATTTCTGATTTCTTATAGCAATGGTTGGCCATCAATAATAA
This sequence comes from Xylocarpus granatum, assembly GCA_019650275.1. Lineage (NCBI taxonomy): Eukaryota > Viridiplantae > Streptophyta > Magnoliopsida > Sapindales > Meliaceae > Xylocarpus > Xylocarpus granatum. Next base: position 408,441 of record BNST01001733.1, on the reverse strand, counting down.
CAATAACTGATGTTGGAATTTGTTGTTCTCAGCCGTCGGAAGATGATACAAAGCGGCGGAGGGTTGAGAGACGACTGTGCAATGTGTTGGTGGACTGATCCTAAAGTAAATGTCTTCTTCTGGTTCTGGACACGACAGGACAGCATTCCTCTACAATTAGGTAACAAAAACAGACAGTCAAGGTGCAAATTGACATCTGTAGTCATGAAATGTAATGTTAGTTTATCGCCTCAGCAGCTGCGTACTAATTGGATCTAATCCAAGTAGGGGTAATTTTTAATTTTTTTTATAAATTTAAATTGGTGGTTAGGGATTAGGTGTAGCCGTGCATCTGCCTTGCCTTGTAAAATTGCCTTCACTTTCCGAACAGCAAATCATACTGTACCGTGGGATGAACACTGGATGATGGCCGTTTCTTGTAGCTCGTCCCTGCCGTTAACCTTTCAATAAAGAAAATAATAATAAAAAGGTTCAATTGCATTTTTATCTCTCACTGATTGGTTGATAAAGCTTATCAGATATTTTAGTTTGTATTTATGAAGCTAAATATAAATGCAATAGGCGGAAACTATATTTTCTTAAAGAGCTATTAAAAAATCCGCGTGCCGACTCTCCTACGATTAGTATAAGGTGAATCGTTAGGATGATTAGTGAGGGATTTGAGATACTAATAGCCATATTTATTTAATAAAATAATAAGTCGTAATTAGTATTAAATATTATATCACTAAAAATACAATAAAATTTAGAACAATTATCCCCGTCAGAAATATCCGTCATTTCAATTGGGTACTCAACCCCGCGAACGGTAAAAGATAGATGGCAATTACATTACTGTACGTATCATATTCACCCGTCAATCATATACGGCATTGCTGTTGGTAAAGGATTGTGACACGTGTCCTCATTTAACAAACAATCACGGCACTCAAAACCCACCCCGCTCTTCCATTTCAGCTGCAGCATCCTGTTTTCCCTTTTACGTATTCATTCGCTCTTCGCCGTGGTTGAGTTCAGTTTTCTGTTATGTACAAAATTGAACATTATTCTTCCTTTTGATCTCTCTCTCTCTCTGTCGTCGATCTCCGATGGAAGTGTCTACGCTTTCTACAACCCCCAGAGCTTATTCGAGCGCTTCTTCAACAGGTTTCCTTCTCCTCTCATGCCATCGATTTCAATTGTATCGCTAATACGCACTGAAGGTTTAACTTTTTGTACGTTCTATTTGGTTCAAAAACATGTTTTTTTGCATGATTATTATTGGTCAATTTGATTGGAAACCTAGATAGTCTTTAATAATGGGTAGATTTCAGGTGGTTGTGGTATCATCTATTTTCTCATTGTGCGGTCAAGCGAAGTAGTTACTCATTTGATTCTATACATTATATTGTCTAAGATTTTCCTGTTTATACGTTATTTCTTTGTTCGTTCCATTTCTTCTTCTTCTTGTTCTCTTTCTATCTTTGAGGGATTTTTTTTCCTTTTGGCTGTGTCTCCAGTACAAATGTTTGTTAATTTGCAGATTCATTACTGCTTAAAAGAGTGAAACTTCCTTCATGGCATCATCGTTCTATACCCCTTTCATGGAGCAGAAGAAATGCACAATCTCTGTTTGCTAAAGCCAGATCCTCAGATCAAAACAAAAACTGTGTAAGGGTTAAGCTTCTATTGATTTTTTTTGAAAATCTGAATGTTTGTTTTCTATGTTATGTTAATTTTTATTTATTTCTTTTGTTTTATATCAGGTTTTATGCAGTCAACACAGAGAAATTCCTGTTGTAGAGGCCAGGTATGATACACAAACCATTTTTAACTTTGAATTCGGATAGTGGATTTGGGTATAAATGCGATTGCCCAATTTCTTGTTTCTTTTGTTTGGATGACTGTTTTCTGCAATTTGAAGAAGCTTATATGCAATGTATTTTTGGTTACAATATTGACCTCTATTTAATATTGAAGTTAATACCAAGAGATAATCTACGAAATTTTGGATATAACTGGTTTTCATGGACAGCGAACACTCGATTCGGTTGTTGACTAGCAAATTTTCTAACTTAAACTTGTGGCTTGGACTTCATTTATTTCAAATTGGGATTCCTAAGTATATATGATTGCTCCCAGCTAGGAGCTTTATGTATGCCACTGATCTAGGAAGTTGTATTTGCAAAGCATATGCCAAATACCAAGCTCGTGATTTAGTGTTTTCATATCAATCAAAATTGTCTGAAATCTGTAAGGGAACATTTATGTTGGCCGGTTTTTACATTTCTTTTTCTAAAATCATCTCAACATGTTCGTGTAAATATGCATATGATACTATGTGCAGCTTATTTCTTAACCAATCTCTCTTTATTTTATAATAAAATGTTGCTGTCCTTCTTGTTCTACTTCTTTTTTTCTTTTTATTGTTCATTTAAAGGTGCATGGATGACATTTATGATGCTTTGGCTGAACGTCTTCTTCCAACGTCAGCAATAGCATCACATGCCAATGCAAAGTGAGTTCAAGTGACTTGAATTATGCAAAGTTTTGATTTTGTATCTTATGTCACTGGAGGTAGCTATTTGATGAAAATAGTTCATATTCAAGTTCTCAACTAAAAAAGTACTAGCTGAACAGTTAAGAATTAATTTTACTGGTGAGGTTTAGATTACTGTGAGGACTGCTGTGCCTTTCGCTATTAATTTTCAATTACCCTGCTTTGGAAATGAAATTTGTCCTCCTGAATAAATATGCAGGCATATTGTGGGTTTGGCTGGCCCTCCCGGTGCTGGAAAGAGCACTCTAGCATATGAAGTTGTGCAACGTATAAATAAGATATGGCCTCAGAAGGCTTCTTCTTTATATTCTCAGGTTCCACCCCAAGATATTGCTACAGTTCTTTCTATGGACGGGTTCCATCTATATCGTTCTCAGCTAGATGCCATGGAGGTTAAGTTTCCTCTATGTTTCTTTATTTATAATTATCATCACCTATGGACCTGTAATTCTGACTAATGTATTTGGATTTTAGGAACCAAAGGAAGCACATGCAAGAAGGGGAGGTGAGGCTCCTATACTTGAGATTTAGCAACGTAAAACTTCATGAAAACTTACGGTTTACATCCTTCCCTTCGTGATTCAGCTCCCTGGACTTTTGATCCCTTGTTACTACTTAAGTGTCTGAATAATCTGAGGAATCAGGTTAGAAGTGATTGAGTTTAGAACTTGACGATTTCATTTTCGTTTGCTAGTAATCCCATCCCAAGGTACTAACTGATACCTTGGGATGATGCTAACAAAAGAAAAGATATGTTTACACTTCATTTTTGCGATAATGTTACTGTGTGCATTGCATTTTGATTGCCACTATATTTCTTAGGGATCGGTCTATGCACCTTCATTTGATCATGGGGTTGGAGATCCTGTTGAAGATGATATCTTTGTAGGCCTCCAGTAAGTAAATAATGACTTGCATTACTAATTTTGTTTGAGATTTAGAGGTTTTGCATTAACCTTTTTGTTGATAGAATACTGTTGAGGACTTTGAACCTTAATAAATACTGTAGTTAGGAGAGACAAAAACTGGTCACAGTGCTTGGTGTGGATACGATGTCAGTTTGGCAACTATGTTCCAATTGAAAAATCATATTGCTGTTCTGCGATGGTCAATAAACATCCTCTAAAGGAGGAAAACATAACAGTGAACTTCCTAAATCATCATGGCTATGTCATTTTGAGACTTATTATTTTGAAAACTAGATTTTCTTCTTGTCTATGCAAGCACAGTTTATAATGAGAAATCTGACTAAAAAAATTTTGCAGTAGCTAGTGATACTGGAAATACAGAAAATAGTAAAATTTATATCAATCTGGAGGATGTGAAATGCTTTCCAGATTTGATTTCGTGATTTTCCTCCGTTAAAGGTTTCATCTATCAGATTAGTATTACGAAAGTGAGTGTAACAGCCTATAGGTGAAATCTCTAGTTGATGCACAGTGAAGGCCTTTTTTCTTACTTTTTGCAGACATAAAGTTGTTCTAGTAGAAGGCAACTATCTGTTGTTAGATGAAGGAGATTGGAAGGATATATCATCTATGTTTGATGAGAAGTGGTAAGGATTAACTTGTACTCTTGTTATTGTTCTTATTTCATCAAATCCGGCAGAAGATTTGATGTTTGCAGATGTACTTTGTCCTATGCAGTGGTATGCATTCATTTAAGTTTTATGTAGTGTGCATGTAGTCTAACCGACCTTCAGGAAAAAGAATAGAAAAATTTGTTATCTTATTTCATATACAATGCCATTTTTTACTCAGTTTTCAACGCCTGCAGCCCAAAAAATAGGAGAAAAAAGAATAGAAAAATTCCAATGCCACATGTCAGCCATGTTGTGATTCTGACTGATTTTTATGAAGATGCATCGGACTCATATGCTTAATGCCTGTCTTGTGATAAGAAATGGAGATAATCCCTTAGGTTTCAATCTTAATGTTTACAGGTCAAAATGTGAATGTCCATCTCAATATTTCACGTGCCTAGTATTGGCATCATACCCATTTGAGTTTGATGGATAAATAACTGTAGAGAAAAACTTATACTTTGAATTTGTGTGCGCTTTGTAAATGTTCATTTTTAGCCAACACTTTCATCTTTTTCTAGATCATTTAGATAGGTTTGAGCTTTGAAATCTTCAAATGGACATTTCATTTATTTTGACATTCTGGCAGGTAATGCAGAATGTAGTATAAAGGCCACTATTCTGTCTATTCTAGTGAAACATTTTTGCCTTCAACTTGATTTTATGGTGTTAGTGCTGATTGCAATAATGAATCTGTTCTTTTGAGATAACAGATTAGTCATCAAATAATGAGAAGATCATGAATTTTCCATTTTTTTTCAATTAAAAGTAAAAAAGACTGTTCACAGCACACTGGGTTTACACTTTTATATTGGACTAGGTGGCCTGAGTCTTTCATTTTCTGGGCACTGCTTTCGTGACATCATAAGATTCTAAAGGTTTTATTTTCGGCTGATGTCTTGGGCTTGCTCAGATAATTTGAACAAGATGATATTTTTCATATTTGGCTTTTCCAAAGATGAATCAGTGTTTTGCTTTTCTACAATGTCTGTCATTTCACTAAAAACAGATGTTAAGGAGCAGCAAAATTGCTATTAATTTTTTTAATGGAACTCGAATGATGATTTTTTGGGAAACAGCTGCTTAATGTTCTGTATTTCTTCTTCATGTAAGGTTTATTGAGGTTGACCTTGACACATCAATGCAACGAGTTTTAAAGAGACATATTTCAACAGGTATGGGCTCTTCTTTTATTTTTAAATATTAGCCGTTTTATTAGAGAAATTGAAAGAAATGATGAGTCATGTGATTTTTATTTTCTATTACAGGGAAGCCCCCTGATGTTGCTAAATGGCGGGTAAGCTTGTATTAGCTGCGTGGTGGTTCTGGAATTCATCCATCCTCTCACTCATAGTGGGCGTGTAACACTTATTATTCCTGCAGATAGAGTATAATGATCGGCCCAATGCAGAGCTGATTATGAAGTCAAAGAAAAATGCAGATTTATTGATAAAGTCTATTGAATTGTGATTGTGATCCCACCAACTGTACTGGAAGAGCAAGAGCAAAACAAGGTCAGAGCAATCTGTTCTGCGTATAGTTATTACAAAACTGAAGGTAATGGTAAACAAATCAAAAACACAACTCTTTATTTTTTGTCTTCATTTTTTGTCATTTTAACAGTGTATATTGGATTTAATAATGGAAGACGGTGACCGGTCATTTTTCGTCTTTATTGAAAAGATTGGTTTACATCTTTGGCTTGTTTAGGTCATCTGGAATCTAAAACTATCTGGTTTCGACTAATTCCACGACCTTGGCTTCTCACTTCCTAGGTGGCTTGGTGTCTGTTTTTGAACACGGTTGTTTTCTTTATTTGATAACCCTGAAATATTTAACATGATTGCGTGAGGCCGAGGGTAATTCCCCATTGGCAAGTGAAGATTGGGTACATAATATCGGGTCCATGCTCAATTTGGTCTACGAGGACACCAACTCGGCCTAAATAACTGTTGGCCGGATAAATTTAGAGAGCTAACCTTGCTATACGAATAAGCAAAGTGGGATTTGTTGTCCCATCCAAAATTTTATTTATCCTTGTTCCTAGAAACTGGAATTGCCCTTACTGAAAATAAAATTTAAGCTGAAGGACTTTCGGAGTATATGCATATTTTTATGCAACTCTTTGGTCGAGAAAAATTTAACAAGCAAAAATGAAAGCAACTACTGCAAACAGGGAAGAATTGGTGTGACTGCTAGTTCTGCATCTTAGGCCTGGTTTTTAACTCCTGGTCCCTCTGTGTTTGTTTTGATATTCTTAGCTAGTTTACAAGGATTAGGTATACGTATCAACTACTTCCAACAGAAGCACTTACTGGCAAAACGGCTTGGCAAGACCAAGCTGCCCTTCAAGAATTAAATGGTAAGTTACTGTACTAGAAACTTTATAAGCCATGAACTCTCAATTGAGTGTTGCCTGCGGGAGAGACAATAGGACGACAACTAGGCTACCAATACAATATAAATCCTGGTGTAACTCTCTCTCCTTGCTTCCTGTGTTATTATTATTATTATTATTGTGTAGTAAATCCTCTTATTCTCTGTTTCGTTCGTATCATTCATTGGTAATCAGATTCGGATCATTTCCGGATATGTTCACGCTAATCTTCTCTGTAAAGCCAAGATTATTGGATCTTTATCCAAGAATTCTCTTTGTTTCAGAATACAGGTTAAAATAATGGCAATTTCCATTGTTGGAAATGCATCAATTTCAACTATGTCAGATCCAAGATGTTAGAGCAATAATTAAATATGATATTACAAAATGTCAGCACCGGTCGATGCACCAAAGTCAATTGCATAATTCCAGCCATTAATGCAATCAACAACAGGGGTCGCCTCCAGTGGTCAAATGTATACGTGTTTCTAAACTTGCAGCTTTATCCGTACAGAGACACGCTTGTTTTCGTAGCTTCCACTAAATATATTAGCATGGAGACAGCTATCTCATTCATAACACTGAAAATAAAATAGACTAACCTAAGCAAATGGGCACCGAGTAAATGCTCCATCAACATGCACATGACCTTGCTCCCTCCTAAAACGAGATTGTGCAACATTTCTAATTAATTCTCAGTCCTTGCCCTCCCAAAACTAAGGATGTCAATGTAAAGAAATGCATGGTACAAAGAATCGCAGGACAAAAAGCGCACACAATAACCACCACAAATGGGTCCGTCATTCTAAAAAGTAATTATAGTAAGCAAGCCATTAACACTAGAACAAGCAACGATAGACTCAACCGAAGTGTTTGGGTTGGGACATATAAATAGTTGTTATTGTCTGTGTTCACAATAATAACTACTCAAGTAGCAACTCACAATTAATTATATATCAAACCACAATATTACACAAACACTGTAGCATTCATGAATCCTGCTCAATCCATCTGCTTCTACCCCTCTTGCTTCTATTGTTGTTTATGGTGTGCCTACAACAACTAGCTAACTTCCACGAGAGATCAAAGGAGCAGGCTGGAATATTCACTACTTAGCTTCGATTCTTGCATTTCTCCATGGCTCTTGGAGCTGAAAACCAAAAGAAGAACACATAGATTTAGATTGGAAGTATCATTAGAGATGGATAAAAATGTGTTTAACCTTCAAACTCTCTGCGTAGCTTATTTATAATTAAACTATTCAAAAGGGTTTACTTTTCTTCTTCTCAAAACAAAGTAGGTTTACTTCTTCCAATTAAAACTTTCGTTAGAAGATACGCACCCAATCCAACAGCCTCAGTTCCTTTCATTACACGCAACCTCTTGCATGATTCAACAAACATCCTGATTAAAGAAAAGGAAAGCAAATGATTACTCGATCGAGAAATAAACTAAATGAGGGATGCAGAGTTGGTAAGGTGAGCTTCATAATTTTTAGTTTTGTTTTCAATACTGTTTCAGGGTCTAAATGCTATAAAGTTTTGGAAATAAGGGATATACGTAGAAGAGAATTTAATTACCCCCAAGGGACATCACCAACAAGCATCCAGTCACCATCTTTGTCTTCATATGTAGGAACATAGTCAGAGCCATTCAAAAGATCCATAAGCTTGCTCTCATTCATCAAATCCCTCGTCCCTTGGGATCCACAATTTCCTTCAATATTGAAGATTAGTTAAACATACGTCAAAAAGTGTGACAACAAAGGAAAGAAACACCGAAGAGGTTCTTATTGACTGGTAATTAACAGTTGGGTATTTTGTTTAATTTATTATGTATAAACACGAGGTTTTGATGAAAATACCAATTGTGAATGAACTGAACATCTTGCCCAAGGCATCGTAGAGCTCCTGGTAACTCTTGTACATCCTCAAGTCCACTTTGCGGAGGTAAGGTGCACCGTCCATGCTGACCTTCACAAAGGCAGCGGTGCCGTTGCCGCTGAGCATGTCACTCTCCTCAGAGCTTGTCTTTTGGACGGCTAGCATGTTCTTTCTGAATGATCGGACGGGTGGCCAACCTACAACCTGTGCCCTGAAATTCCATTAAATTATTAATTAATTACCCTTTAGCCTTTAATTTTAACTTTCAACAACGAATCAGAGGACATTCTTTTCTCAGAAAGGCTGGAAGAACAAGTGTATATAAGAAGACTAAAGAAACCAAGAAACCAAGTTGTACGAGTTCTAAATTGGCCTTATTTCTGCTCTAAAATTTTTTTTGTCAGCGTACTATTTCAATACCTGACAGCTACTTATGCAACTTAGCTACATGATCAAATCTTGATTGTAAGTTCTTACCTCCAATTGACTTAACAGAATTACAAAGTCCTGTGTGTCTCTCTGCTATTCAACTTTTCACCGTGTGCATATCAAATTTTCATCTTATATTATACTATTAACTTCAAGATGTAAGTTCTTTGTGGGCTGAAGCTTGACATCAGAGAGTGAGAGCGCACAAACTTTTTCACTCTTCTCTCTCTCACTTACGCAGGCAGGTAAATTAAGCTTGCTCAGCCTAACCCTAACCCATGATGACTTAATTATTATACAGCAGTAGCATGCTCCCTATAGAATATAACTTGAAAAGTCAATAAAAAAAGGCGCCAGAAAAACAAAAGCAAGTACTTAACTTTGCCGGTGGCTTGGCTGGATCAATGGCACAGGGAAGAAGATTCTTCTCCTTCTGCAAACTCTTCACTTTCTCATTCGGATCCGTCTGAGAACTCTCCTTGGATGAAAGATTAAGCTTCAAATCAACAGTCTCAGAGAACCCTCTCTTCCTTGCTCCTTCTCCTTCACTTCCACCATTTCCTGGCAGTCCTAACCTCAGCTCAGTCTCCTCAAACCCCAGCTTCTCCTTCTCGCCAACTTCAACGCCAATCTTCGCCATCTTTAACCCTACTTCCATGAAATTTCACCTCTTTATCTCTCTCTCTCTGAAACCCACTTTTGCTTTTTCTAAGTTTTTTGTACTATGCAGCAGTTTGTTTTGTGGTGTTTTTTGTTGTTTATGGATTGTTATTTGAAATGAAAGTGAAAGTGTAATACTAACGAGATTTAGTTTTATGGGGTAGCAGCAGCGGCAGTGGTAGTAAGAAATAACAGGGACGTTACGAAAGATTTGTGTGTTTGGCGTTGGGTGGGTGTTAATATACGAGTGCACGCATTGTCTTTTTCGAATTCAGTTACTGGGATTTGGACACGTGCAAACGTTTGTGGGCCATATTATCCTACCTATCTCCGATTGGTGATGTTAGCATCCTATGATTGCTAGTAGGCAGAGAGAGAGAGAGGAGTTCTTCCCATTTTAACTAGGGTTTAGCTGGTTGGCCCACATTTTTGTTTATCTTTATTCCTTTTTGATAAATACGTGATCACAAATAGAAGAAACTCATTTTCTAACAGGAGAATTAGGTATTTCAATCATCAAGCAAGAAAAGAAAATTAAAATTATCATATCATTTCAACTATCAATCAAGAATATTAAAATTTCAGTTTTGACTTGAGGCAACCGACACAACAATTATTTTGGCATAGAGAACTTGTGTGGTCCGGTCTTACCTGCTGAAAGAAATAAAAATTTCTGCTCTTGGGACTGACCATGGATTGGATTAACTGCGTGAATTTATAACAGATACATAGTCTTTCTGAAAAGCCTTCATATCTATGATTCATGCACGTAGTAAAATGTCTTGAAGTAACTCCATAACTGATCAGATCATTGAGACTGGAAAATTTCGAAACCCGAGAAGAGAAAAAGGTAAATCAAGTTGATGTGGACTTGAGATGAAGACTTCCAAGCTCTTCAGTGGCTGTCAGTGACTATTGAGAAGTGATTCCACAACAACTTCTTCTTCAGGTTTTGATCCTTCGGAGGGATTGGTTACAATCTTTCATGTATTATACAGGTTTTTGTCCATCGAAAGGAGCCATATATTGGTGATATTACACAAGAACAGTGGTGGAATCGCAAGAATCAAAACGAATGATTGATGATGTTAGAGTTCATAAAAGTGTAGGTATACTTGCACAGGTCCCTGACTGCAACAGTTTAGTAACAAATATTCTAAATTTCATGTAGGCAAGGACCACACTGAAACGTAATTTATGCAAAAATTCAAGGCACCATGTCACCTATTGAGCTCACGAATGAGTTAAATTCGTGTCATGCGGGACAAAGTTATATCACCAAATAACCTTACGTACGCCATACAATACATGCATTTCCTACTGGTATATTGCGTTGTATTTGTATATGGTTTATGTAGTATGCACTACCTAAGTGCTTTAAAAAGGCATGCTGAAAAGTTTAAGTTGGAGTTGTGCAAGTCCATTAGAAAGTATGTGGGTTTACTTGACAAGCATAATTAACTGTCTGTGACTAAGGCATGCGCATGCAAAAATGAACATCTAAGGGCTTTTTTGTTCTAAATTAGCATGCATCTATGGATGCCACGTTCACCATTCACAACTGGCAACAACACTTGCAATTAGATCATCAGATCAATGAAGATTGAATAACTCATCGTATTTGTTTCAGAAAAACATCCATTAATAATAATTTATTGTTCTTGTTCTTCATGATGTTGATTTAATGATCTTCTTCTTCTGGTTGTTTGGTTTAGAAAATGGGACCGAATTGTAAGAAAAAGCATGTGCTAAGATTCATGGAGGGAAGGGAGGGGGTGGGGTCTGATGGAAAGGAAGTGGGCATGTGAAACTGTAGGCTCATGCCTGTGTCGCCTATTTCTCAAACCCTATCCCATGTGCGCCGCTGCAGGGCATCCCACTGACCCGCCTACTCTTTTTTCATTTTTCACCATACACAAACACACACCCATCTATGTTTTTTTTTATTAGCATCTTCGTCTGATAATTCAGAGGCTCATAGTTAGGGATTGGGTTCTTCTTTTCCAATAAAGATCTACAGTTTCAGCTATGAGATCACTTGTGTTATGTCTTGACAATTGCTAGCCCTACAATAGAATCCTCAGTAGGAACCTGTAATCAAACTACAGCATCATTAGATTAAAAACAAATGATTATTAATTTTTCTTTTTTTTTGTTGGATTTAGAATCACAATTCAAAGATTATTGATGAGAGATATTCATAGTTTAGTCATTGGGCGGAGGAGATTGAAAAAAAATATGGGTCAAATGGTGGTGAGACAGTGGTAGGGTAAGGAGAACGACGATCAAAAATAATTAAACTTGACAGATTCTTAATTGGTGCTTTAAAACCCTTGTGTGCTGGATCCTAATATCATTAAATCTTTCTAAAAGCAATTGCATTTCTGCCATTTTCTACCGTCTCTTGATTGAGGCTTTATGATAATAATCATATGACCAAAGGCTAAAACACTTCACTGTTACCCCAATCATGGTCTTTACCGATATGCACCTCTTTACAGGCAGGCACTCTTCACATGCATTGGCAACCTATTTAAGCGTACAAATTTGCTATTTCTACATGATCCTTCGTTTTCTTGATTAAGAAAGAATATTGCTATTCTATTTATTACTACCCATAAAACTCCAAAGTGGGCACGCGCATTTTATCTTATGACATTTATAAAAAAGAATATTATCTGTAACAAAACTTTTGTGTAGTCATAATATTAGGATCAAATTATTTTATTATTACGAAGAGATTATAATTTAATAGAGGTATAATTATAAATTTATTATTTGACTTAATTATTCTTATTGCTAGTAATATAAAGATTGATGGATTGATTTTCACCTTATTTGTAAAATTTTTTGTTTTTTATTTTAATCATCACATAATACCTTCTAAAAACTATTCATATAATACAAGCATCATTAAAAAATTTAAAAGTTATTAGTGTCAATATTTTAATTGCTTATTTTTAAAACAGATAGAAGATCACATCTTAATTAAAACTAATAAATATAAGTATTCTTGATAAAATTTTAAATACAATTTTTGTACGGACAGTTAATGTAAAGTCACAAATAATTGACTAATACTTTAAACACTAAAAAATTAGGATTGTAATATCGATGAACTATAAGTTACAAATGAATTAAAAGAGAAGAAGTCAAATATTCATTGCAAAAAATAGAAATAAGATTTGATAACTTTACTACATTTATTGAATGAATATTAATATTTTTTTTCAATTATCCAAATGAGTAATTAGTCATATATGCTTTAAATGAAGAAGAAATTATTGTTGTAATTAGACAAGACAAAAAAAATATTGAGGATAATAGTATAAAAATATTAAAAAAATTTATGCAAAGAAACTGTAAGCATACATGAAAAGTTAAAAATATTTTGGTTTTAACAAAAAAAATTAATGTTAACGAAGTGATTATGAATTCACAAATTCAAAGATGTGGTAACAATTTAAAGAATAAATCATTATGTCAAATAATTTTAAAAAATATTTTTCTTTCTTTAGTATAATATAGTATAAATTTTTTTAAAAATACATATAATTTTTATTATACAGAGATAAGTTCCTTAAAGACGAAATTTAATAAATTTATAACTTATTACAATATAGCATTTATTCTTATTTATAATTACCTAAATTAATATTAATTTTTTTAATGACTATATAGAAATTATTCTTATATAGAAGTGTCACTATAAAGAGATTTTACTATATTTATCTACTACATAACTCATAATTATTATTTCATGTGCCCCTTACGACCAAATTGGCTTAATTTATACCTTAACCACGTTCACTTTTATATACATTAGCTGCGAGCCTTGCTATTAGTAACATATACATATCTAGGCACAAGTGTGAAAGCATGCTAGCATTGCTTTTGACTATGGAGACAAAATGATAAATTATTGACCTAATATATTAAAGATTTGGATTATCTCAATTTTTTTAAAAGAAATTTGGACAGGTGATTTTTAAAATTTTTTTAAAATAAAAATTTGCTTAACTTTTAATTTTTCTTATTAGACAAGAAACTACATCATTTTGATTGTTTAACATTGGACTAAAATTTTATTTATTTTTAAAAAATTACATCTAAACCAAAATTTTTTTACACGTGCTTGTAACTCAACAATGTAGGTGATAAGTGATCACTTTGAATGTTGATTGTCCATTAAAGTTTAGAGATTAGTTCTGGTCTTAATCGAGAAGTTGAGATCTTGAATCTTACAAATCAAGAAAGAAAAAAAAATTTATATAAGGGAGGTAATTGAAAAGGGAAAATAAATTAAATTTAATATAATTATCAAAATAACGGATATAAATTTTGAAAATAAATCTTAACCATAAAAAAATAATTAGCATGCGTCAAATTCTTTTAAAAATATTAGAAAAAAATTAAATGACACGTGAAGATTCAAATTCATTAATTAAATCTATAATATAATATATTAAATAAATTTAAATAAAATAAAAATAAAATTTATAAAAAATTTAATATAAATTATATAATAAAATTATTTAATTAATAAAATAAAAAAATTCATTTATTAGTGACGAATAAAAAAAATAAAAGAAGTATTTATTAGATGAGTATGGAAAAAAAATTATAATAATTTATTTTAATTTTTATATTAATAAATATATTTTTATAAGTAATAAAAATTATTTTATTATATTAATTATATTAATAAAATAAAATTTTTGCCACACAGAGTCAATGGTAATTAATTAATACACATTCCTAATAAGTCAAGCTCTGGATTTGACTGGCTCGATACCCTTCTTGTAATGCAAAAATATGTGGCGGTGGTTGTGGCCACGGCCGCCAAATTCCACATTCTCTCGGCTTCTTGCTATTCACTGTTTAGGTTTGTGATGCTGATTGAATCATTTGATTACGAGAATTAAATGATCATCGGCAGATATGAATGAGATGATACGGGCCTCGTGCTGTCGGATATCTTGTCTCACTTTTGCGTGTCGAAGTGGGACACAGACATTATTACTCACTGGTACGAAAGTGTACAAAACAAAACACCTATTCGGAACTGTCCGTGTTATTTACACTTGGGGCCTGCGTTTCGGCAAGTCTAGGGCCCAGTTCTTTATATTATTAGTGCTCTAACACGGGGGCCATAGCTCACACACAACTGGACAAAGTTACTCGTACGTGCGCTTGAAAAGATTCTTTTGCAAAGAAGAAATATAATAATAATAATAAAACTATTGTACTTTTGGGAAATTTGTATTCCATTCATTTTTCTATGTTTGTAAATCGTCTTCTTCTTGTTTACATTAGGGTTTTGGACATCCTGATGAAACCAAAGTCACTTTATATAAACAAAGTTGTTATACGCATGTATGTATGTACATATATACGTACGTACGTACCAAATACCCACCACAAGTTTTAAGATATATGAATTTTATATTATTAAATGAGTGTAATAATATTATTAGATATTTTATATTTAATAAGAGTAAATAAAAATATTTTTTTTAAAAAAAAATCCATATTGAATGTGACAACAATGACAATGAATTTTGTTATTTTTAAATTGAATATATAATATTATAATAATTTATCTCCGAATTCTATTGAAAGTTTAAAATTAAAAGAAGTTTAGAAGGTACTTGTAATCAAGTTGTATTGTATCCATGATGAGGGATGTGTGCATGGGTAGATGGACATAGGTGACACGTAGACAGTAGACTAACATATCACATTGTGTATAATCATCATCTTTTACTTTTTGAAGGGGAGAGACAGGAGAAACAACAAGGAAAGAAATTGAAGCGGGGCCTGGCCCTATGCTACTTTCTTTGTCCATTAATCGATCCCACAAAGTCCAAACTATAAGCTATTTTCTCATCACGTGTGGATCAAGTCCCACATCTCACGATCAGCATTTAAAGCGTCACACGTGTGTTTAGACTCCGAGTCAGTTGATGAGAGCAGTGGTGTATGATATATATATGCTTCTGCTCCCTCCATTCAAAGATCCCATCCATCTCTTCATCACTTCACTTCTCTTGAATTTATTGTGAATAAAGATGCTACCTTATCTTGTCGCTTCTTAAGCTTTCACGGAAAGTGGAAGCCTTTTATTCATCAATATTGTGTATTGTATTCATAGGCATCTCTTAAGTGATAGAAGTTGAAGTTTAAAATCAAAAAATGGATCTCAATGTTATGGAGTGGGGTCAAAAGGTGGTGGACCCTTGTGTATGCTGTGGTCCTTGCAAGATAAATGATCGAGTTGTGTTCACAGAATCAAGAATGCCATGCTTGAATGCTAATACAAAAGAAGCTAGGGTTGTCTCAATGTGACATCTTAAGTTGTCCATTGCTTCTCTTTTTTGCATGCCATCATGTAAGAGTTGTATTTTCATGTGTTATAGCTAGCTAGGGCTTAGAGATATGTTTTCGTTTTATGGAAACAGAGACCTAATTCTTGTTGGGTCTGTGTGCATGGACACAGGCAAACGAAGCTAGCTACCCCATAGTTCTCTCCACACGCTTGGCTTTTTCTTTTTAAATTCTTTTTTTTTGTATGGCCGAATGAAGTTGCTTACAATATTCCTTCATTTTGCATTTATGTTAAGGATGAAGTAAGGAATCCATGAAACGGCAAGCAGTGATGCATATCTCAATGTTGGAATTCTCTCGATTCATGTCTTGTAATTTTCATGCCAGATCACCCAGCTGATCCTGCCTTAAACCCTAAACCTGAAAGATTATATACAGCACATATCGAGAAGTAGCCACAGATAACTCGGTAAATCCTATATCAAATCCATGAACTCGTCACTTCTCACAAACAAGAAGGTGGATTTCATTTAAATCATGTGATAATCACATTCTTAGTCCATGATTATGTATGCATGTCCTATATTTCGCTGAGTTATTTGATTTAAATTTGGCACCCAGTTCTTATATCTGTGCACACATCACAGGGCAAAATATTACTTCTTTAGCTTCAGCCGGATATCAATCAGCAAGTAGAAAATCTCGTTAACTCAATATAATACTTGCCGACCTGCAGTGCTTTGCAGGCCAAAACCACAAAAAATATTAATGTTTGTGGAGAAAAAATCAAACATCTGCAACAATCACATTTTACTATCGGATTTAAATACGAAAGCTTGTCATTTTGTTCGGAGTTAAATTGTGCAGTCCCTTCTCTTTCAATCAACCCGATTATAAACTCCTCATTAATTGCATATACCAGCAATATTAATAACTCTGTCATCTTAGACTCTGGCAATGTCGACTGTTACTCGAACGGATGGTTGAAGATTCCTCTAACCCAGTGGAATTTAACCTAAACTAATGGTTTGCAGAGCCCTCTAATGCATGTGAGCATTAAATGTTGTGTGAGGTTGCAAAATTTCTATTAGGATCGAAATTGGAAGCAGATGCATTGCACATAGCATTTAGCAACTTTCCTTGTGTGGTTATATACGTGGGAAGACAATTGCAGGAATGAAACGCATTCCGATTTATAGTTCCTTGTTTTCAATAGTGCAATGTGTTTGTGCAACAACAAAATGAATCTGACTTTCACATGAGTCATGCAACAGGTGGTTTGAGTTTTTAATATAATTGTATCACTTTATATTAAATAAAATTATTTTATTAAAATTTATAAAAAAAATATTAAAATAAAATTTTTTAAAAAGTTAAAATAAAAATATAATAAAAAAAAATTGTTTAAAAAAGAAAAGAAAATTGATCATAAGCTGATCCATCCATCAGTCAATCAATTCGGAAGGGTCCTACTAAGCTCAACCCACATGGTCATGCAACGGCAATGAACGGCGTCCACGTGGGACCTTAGTCACATGGGTTGTCCTCGTCGACCTCCATGATCCAACGCTCGAGATTCCACCCGAAAACCCACCCTATCTAGAAGGGATCTCAACCGTCCCCTCCTGGTCCACAGTCTTCAATACCATCGGCTGTGCTTGTCCCTCGTTTGTCTCCTTAACTTGCAGCACCAAACTACACGGTGCTGCTCGTATGGCAGGCAGTCATATCTGTTTCTGTCCTGAATACGCGTGATTCTCCCACGCGCTCGTATAATCACATGCCTGCGGTACTCCATTGAAACTCTAACGCAGTTGGAACGCGTGAGTGAAATGGCGTGAGGGGTTTCTTATTTTCATCAATGAAATTCATGCACGAAGATAATAAAACACCTAGATAGTGTCCCTTACTAGAAAACTCTCTGTGCATCACATCTTTCCCATCAACACACAGTTTCCTAAACTTTTGGTTGAATATACACGAACATTCATAAGAGAAATTGTCGATTCCCCTTCTTCTCCTCCTCCTTCCGAGCAAGTTGCTTTATCAAGTTGGTATTAAAAGGCAAGACTAGAAGTTTTAGCCAACTGGTTTTGTATATCCAGTTGTTCAAGATTTGTGGTATAGCAATGAAGAAATTTGTGACTTACGAGAGCGATCTGAATTTGAAGGCAACTGAGTTAAGATTAGGGTTGCCCGGATGCGACGAGCCCGAGAAACAATCAGCTTCCAGTGTTAGGAGCAATAAGAGAGCTTCACCAGAGATTTCTCAGGAGTCTAAGATCATTTCTTGTGTGTCTAATGCTGGAAATGATGATGAACCGGACAGTGCTCCTCCATCCAAGTATGTATTCTTTTACCTTAACAAAACATAAATTAGGGTTAACTAATTTTAGCAACTGGGTTTTGGTGTCCATTTCACGTGTAATTAATTAACTTGTGGTATGATATGGCAGGGTGCAAGTAGTGGGTTGGCCTCCAATTCGATCTTATCGCAAGACGACTTTACAACCAAATAAAAATGACAGTGATTGTGGAGGAATGTACGTAAAAGTAAGCGTGGATGGAGCTCCTTATCTAAGGAAGATAGATCTAAAGGTTTGTAAGTGCTACCCGGAATTCCTTCAGGCGTTAGAAAATATGTTCAAGTTAAGAATCGGTAAGCATCACGGAGCTTCTTGTATCGTTTCATAATTAAATCGATGATATTCTTATGGAGCTGGTTTTCTGATAATCTTTGTTTTTGCACATTTCAGGTGAATATTCGGAGAGAGAAGGGTACAACGGATCTGATTACTTCCCAACATATGAGGACAAAGATGGTGACTGGATGCTTGTTGGAGATGTTCCGTGGGAGTAAGTTCTCTCTCACATTTTTATTTTCTTAATTTGTATTTGCCTATTTAACTTATGTTTCATGAAGCTGATCATCGATTTTCATTCTTCTAAATTGCAGTATGTTTATCACTTCCTGCAAGAGACTTAGAATCATGAAAGGATCGGAAGCCAGAGGCTTGAGCTGTGTATGAAACCCACGAACTAGTCACAATTTCCGACAATGAATTGCAAAATAGAAGACATATCGATTCAGAGAAATGTTAGTTGGTTTCTTCAAGAGTTTGATTGATCTCCGAGAGATATACAAACAGAAAAAGACACCACTCAACGTTTTCAATGGTTGGCTCTTTATTAGCTTCCTGGGTTTAATCTGCCGATATAGCACTTCAGAACCAAAATATAAAAACGGAAGTTTAACAAGCTTATATACGTACTCGAGATCCAAACTGTACAGAGGCAAAATGTACCAAGTTTCTTCCAGTACTAATTCGAATATAAATATGCATATGTATCGATGAGATTCTACGCGAATTGTAAGGCCAAGAAATGCCCCATTTCTGTGTGAAAAGTTATTGTAATTTGTTGATTATAGGCTAGGAAAAGAATAGACGCGCTGTTGTTTGTTTCACCCATGGCTTCGATCTTCGTTGTTCTTTTGTTGTGCTTTGATTGAGATTCTGATAGCAGGGAATAGATGCATCGAACCCTCTTCACGTCTCCTCAAAATGAACCACCACCAGCTGCTTAAGCATCTGAAATATGCACATACATACACATCAGCATAAGCATCCAAATGAACGAGAGATCGCCTGATTCAGAGAATGTGATTAATTAGCAGTGAGCAAATTTAAAACACCCTCAAACTCAATAAACATTCCGAAATTTTAGACCTGCTGTGCGAGATCAACGAGGAGCTCCCAGATCTCTAATTATTTTTGTACGTTGTCAATTAGTTAAAACGATGCTAACGGGATGTCTACTGGCTGTTTCAATTTCTTGATTGATTCAGGAAAAGCGGAGCCTGATTGAAGTTGTGGATCTGTCTCCAATAATCTGTTGAGAACTATGTCATTCTGTCTTGATTCTTGAAATTGTATATGATTTAAGATGACATGTCGTCTTATGCATCAAAACGACACGTCTCGCTCTGCTGGAATGAGGAGAGGTTATGTTATCTAGTAAAGGTTGCAAGATCAGAGTTGTCAGAGCAAGTCAGTATAATAATATATCAGATCAATTTTTGTTTTTCTCCAGAAATAAGTAAACTGATACGGAAATCTAATGAAATATACAGGTCAGTCAGTTTGGTCATTACGCTTCGAGGCAAAACTAGGTCATCGGGAATTCGAATCTACCTATCATGAAAGAAAATCTCCAGGAATGCTTAAATCAATATTTTTTTTAATTAGGAAAAGAGAAAAGAAAAGACAAGAAAGAAGAAAGGCAATAATCTCGAATGACAAGCAAGTCTTTGTAACTGAAAATACAGCTAAGGGTGATAACAAAAGAGAAATAATAGATACTGGTTATCGTTGAGAAGATGATATGAAGTATGTTGGTCAAATTTAGTCTCCTCCATTTCTGAAGTAGTAGCCAATGGGCAAGGCCAGCACTGAAAGAGACGACAGACAGATGGATTCCAACTTGTTAATTGAGGCCGAAAATGAATGCGTTAATTAAAGCCATCATCAGATAATCTGGGTTGGGTGATGATCTTGCTTTTATGCAACTGGACTAGGATCCCTTTGAAAGAACTGGGTTCAGTCGAATCCGTATCCATCTGTCCCAAAATTCAAATAACTTGTCTTCAGTTTACGATTTGATTTTACGGCACAAAATAAAAAAGTTCAATTGGTTTTTCGTTGACCATACGTGTATTTGTTAAATAACTGAAAAACCAGGCTACATACACAGAGCCGAGATATCATGCTTGGGACCATTTACAAACATAACGCGCCTGCAGATGGAAGTAACAACAATTGCAATAACTGTACTCTTGCCTTGTCCAGACTTAATAATTATGTTAAAAAATAATAATTAAATTGATAAAATTAATTATAATTGTAATATTTATTCAATATTTTTATTTATAATAATACTTTTTAAATATTAATTATTTTATTTTAAATATAATTAATTAAATAATTATTTATGTCGTAAATATGTTCATATATTAAAAATTTTAAACTCAAAACTAATTACTATTATTAATTACATACTGTCAATTATTTTATAATTATATTATTTTATATTAATTAAAATTTAAAATTGTCAAAGTTAACAGAGCACGTCAAAAATTGCTACTTATATTTACTATTAGAGGAATCATGGCTCACAAAATATAGTAAAAATTAACCCAAAAAAAAATGATAAATAGCAGTTGTAAATAAGAGAGAAGCGATTACAATGCTAGCAGTCCTATGGAAGCTTCAAAAGCTGAAAAAAATAAATAAATAAAGAAACTTAAGATTTGCAAATAATGTTGTTTTCACACTACAAACTATACAAACAAAACCCTGTGGTGTCAATTGAAAATGACTCCATGCAAATGGTGATTTCCGGGCTGGTAAAATTACTTGACCAATAACAGCATTGATGTTGGGCAATCATGATAATGAGCTATTATTAGAAGGGCATGAAATCATCAGCAGGCATAAAACCTATACGTGTCCTGGTATCTTCATTACGAAGCGAGTCCATTCTTGTATCTAGTATTGCAAGCTGGGACTTAACCCAGGGTGGATTGTACCTGCTTTCCACCCACAAAGCTTCTCCAGTATCCTTGTGCTTGAAATCTGGATATTTTGGATTTTTCTGTAGATCAATAAGATGAAATCTAATTAACATTCAGAATTTAAAAAATTGCAAGAAAAATATTGCTGCTTCAAAAGTCAATTTCAACCATCTACACAGTGCCCGTGAAAGTCTACAATGTTGGAGCATTTCAATCCATTTGGTATTTCTCATCTATGATTTAAGGTCAATGGTTCGTTATCACAAAATAGGTCCAATACATAAAAGCAAACAGGAAAGTAAATTCTTATCCAGGTACCCAAACTTACAGTATTAGAAAGGTTGATCTTGAACCTTAACACATACAGTAAAAGGCCAAGCAGCACCCATATATATTTTTTTTCCTGTAGTCTACACTTGCATGCAGACAGTCAAAACAAATGCAAACATCCTGCTCAAGAATCTTGGAACACCTTACTTTCTGATTGGTTAAATTTAAACCTAAGACTTTACCACAACCTCACCCATTGCTTTATCACTTGGTTAAATTCCAAGAGCATATGCAATCCTAAAACAACAAATCATAAATACACACATTTTTCCAGTTTCCAGTTAGTGAAGCAACCAAAAAGTGTACCTTATTCTTCCTATTATCCCACCAATCAACTGGATTAGCAAAAAAGGCTTGCCATAGCTCTTCAGTAGAACCCGTATTGTTGCCATATTTTTTACCTGCAAGGAAATTGAATTGATGACATTAACCCGATACACTGAAACTTATGTTTTATAAAGATATGACTTGCCTGCAGTCATAAAGTTAGAGTCATGATCATAAGAAGCCACTGATGGGGAGCTCCTCTCAACAAAATTCAGTTGTTGTACGACTACCTGCAAAAGATTGAAACAATCATAATCAGCTCTGCAAGGTAACGTACAAACTAAGATGATCGAGGCTAACATTAGGAATCACAAAACCTTATAGTAGGTCTGCTGTTTTCCATCATCACTTTCAACCACGTCTGAAACCAGCCGACCAGAGACATATATTTGGTGGCCTTTCTCTACGTACTGAGATGCAACTTGCGCTAGCTCATCCCAGAATGTCAAATTAATCCTAGAAAACATCAATTGTCACTTCTGAAACAGTGATTTTGTTTTCATACAAGAAATTCAAATAGATTTATCTTGAAAGAACAAGAAACACACTGAAGGGAAAAAAATACAACTAGCTTAATTTCTTTCATAGAATGTGGAAGACATTTGGGTGGGAAGAGAGAGCAGAAGTATTTGACTCTCTGAGATATGCTAGCCATGCTACATAAGTTTTGTTTAAAGATACAAGTTGATTGCTCATTACCAGCCTTTTTCTCCTTCAACCCCTATAACTGAACCTTTCTTCTTCTTGAAGAAAAATATTTTATGCCACAATCATGCTACATTACTTTGCAATCTTGCTTCTGAAAACATATGAATGAAACCATGCAATGTGAATGACGCAACTGATGAGATGAAGAGCTGTTGCAAAACTGTTTCCTTCTTAATTACATGCAGGGGCTGAACAGGTATCTTAGTACCCCAGGCACAAGAACTTCTTATGTTCTGTCCTTCACCAAAATGAAAAGGTTCTCAAAATCGGTAAGATTGGGAGAGTGACAAAAAAGGAAAGACCACCTTTTGTACAGCGGAAGACACGATAAAAAAAAATCCTCAATTAGCAACCTTTGGATTCATGAGGCCATCTACCTCAATGTTGGTATACTACACTGCACTAACACCTCAGGAATGTTGATACATGTTTAAGTTCCGAGAGTTTGTATCCTTAATCTTCATTCATTTCTTCCAGCTTTCTTTGCGTGTTGCTTGATATTAAACACTCTAAGACAAAACTTCTCTGGCTTTTTCCTTCTCCCACTAAAACCAGAAAATCCCATCCTCTTTTCTTTTTAAGCATTCTTCTTCCCTCCAAATACAGAATTACAAAGTTTGTTTATACCATACGTTTTTGAATTGGGAAACGTTCAACTTCCCTTATTTAGTCACTGCACTAACCACCCTAATATCATTTTACTCAGTCTTGGTATAACTCGAAAGTCTAAGAAATTGTTACGATTTGACAAATCCCACCTCTTCACAAAACAAACCAAATGCTCACTTTCTAAAAAATGCAACTGCAATTTAGTCACTTGAACATGAAACTTCCATTACCAAATGTAACCAATTTCAATAGAAAATCGAAAAATTAATTTAGCTTATCTAATTCATCCGTCTTATCCAGTTATCCAAACTAACCAAACATAGAAAATTCTTATAATTCAATACATGTTTTAAGTATACCAGCTAGTATTGGTGGTCGACTTTCTGACGGCGAGACGGGTCCAAGCAAGGACTTTACCGGAAGGGAGGTGCTTGATTTCAACAGGGGCCCCAACGACGCCGATGAGGTGTACGGTGTTAGTGAGTTCCTTGCTCCACGGAATCTCTGGTGGCTTCGAATGAGCCCCTTGATTACTCCGATAGTCTTTATAATCAATTGAACATTTCAATCTTAATTTCAAAGGCTGCTGGTGACTAAACCAAGATTGTTTAGTTAGTGGGTTTTCAGGTGGGGATAGAGAAGGAGACAGAATGTTTGTGAAAGTCTTTCTGGGTAAGGAAAATGCGACGTTACTAGGTGATACAAGTGTTTGTTCCAATGCCATCGCTCTCTCTCTTATCTCCCTTCTCTGCGTTTTCCGGACGAGTATTGTATCTGCGCGCTAAGCTGGGAAATGGGTAAGCGCCACCGCAGGCAAATCTAGTGCAGGCCACCAAAAACCCAAGTGAGAGCATGAATGGATTTGGGCTAGATTTCTGTTTAGGATTTGGGCTTTTACAAGTCTACAGAGTTTAATTAGTAAACACTGATGGGCTGGATAAATTTTAATCTGCCCATTATGGATAAGCCCAATTTCAATATGTTAAACGTGGCAGAATACGCAAGGTGCGCACTACGCATCTCTCAGGTTATAGTCTAAGTGCCACTCTCGTGTTCTCACGCTGCTTGAGCTTTGAACTCTTCGAAAATGCTAGCTCGTCTCGCGGCCAAGCGTCTTCTCGAGATCCGTCAAGCTTTCCGTCAATCTCCTCAGGTTCTGCTTCTCGATTCTTTCGCATTTTCGCCTGTTTTTACTCAATTTAAACATCTTCTTCGATCTAATTTCTCAGCTATTTTCCCACATTTATTTTGCAGACATCTCGATCCTTCTCCACTGCCTTCAACTATGTGAGTTTACAGTGATAACATCTTTGATTGTATGCAAATGGTTTAATTCTTTGGGTTTTATTGATTTATTGATTCTCTTTTTGAAGCATATTGATTCTCCTGATAACAATCCGGACATTCCTTGGGAGTTCAGTGATGCAAACAAAGCCAAGGTCCGTGAAAATGCTAAATCTCTAAACATTTAAACCGCCTGGATTGACTGATTGGCGTATTCTTTTAGATTGAAAAGCTTTTGATTTTCCCGGAACTTTTTTTTCTTTTTTATTTTGTTGGTTAATTGATACGCTGGGAAATACAAAGACTTCTGTGTCTTGATGAAGTGAAAATGAATATAGGGAACAGAGTTATTAAAATGAGCGTTCTTTGGGTTAATTTTAAATAAACTTCCTTAACTAATAAATGCTTGAACAACATGTTATAAGGCTCAGACGAAGGTGGATGGCTTTGATATGACAGGAGTAAATGAACTTCTGTTGTCATTAGGATTATTGTATTATTCTCTGCAATAACATGCTTATTCAAATTATTGAAAATTTGGTGCCCTTTTTCATCTAGACTATCAGCATTTTGTCCCTTTGGTTAAACAAGCAGAATTAAATCAAGTATTGTAGTTTTCAGGATTTGCTTGGTTTATTGCGGAACTAGATAATGCCAAGAAAAAATTCACTCGTTCGTGTTGATACTTGACTTTGTTAATTATATTGAAAAAGAAATTGTTTGCAATGCTTGTTACTATAATCCCGCACCCTTGAGGAATAAATGAAGAAAGAAAAGATGTTTGGATTGCATGAAGTTTCATGCTTCATTTGCATAATAAATAGTCATATACTTGCATAAACAGTTGTATACTTGCATACTATGTAGATAATTTCATTGTGTTATATACTAGACATAGAGATTTGCATGGACATGGCCTCTAATTGTCACTGGCTTGTTGTAATAGCCTTTTGATAGAGTAGAATATCGTTAGTACATTAAAAAGAAACTTTGAACATTTAACAGGATCTTAAAATATGGGAGCAGGCTTTCTCCATGGATCTTGTTATCTTGTGTTGTTTCTATGTAGAAGATGTTGATGTCTATTAGAATAGGAATTTCAATCTGGACGCAACATCTATTTCAAGCTCCTAAGTTCTTGTGTTCACTATGCAGTTCCAACTTTGCCTCCCCTAAAAAACATAGAACAAGTAGCTACTAATTTGACGTTTCCTGCATGTCCAGTGCCCTGTGCAACTTTGCAAGGCCAGCCGATAAAAAGTAGGACTAACACTTTAGGCTTTCCCTTACATCCAACTGATCTTAGGGACCAAAACTCTCCCCTGGGAGTGTCCAGCATTTGTTTTAGTGGACTCCTCACATATTTAAGGCTTCTGCTTTATGAGTTGAATTCAGACAGGTCTAGAGTGCTATTCCTTGGCACCTGAAGAATTCCTTTTCTTTTGCCTGTATGCTAGGTTGTGTAAACTAGTTTGTAACTGGTTGATGTGCAGTTTAAGTGAAAATTATCGTGTATGACCAATTTTGTCAAACAGAAATAAACTGATCATAGCCTCATATTAATTTAAAGCAACCAATAAGGTTATGAAAATGATTGATTGCCTATTGATTTATTTGTGATGCTGTAAGAAATGCATTACATTGGTCATATTGACTTTATTTATAGTTAATGCCTTTCTCGTAAATATTAAAATCCATACCGGAGATGTTATGTGCAGCTTATGTAACTGAAGCATTGTTTTATTACTTAGCAACATGTACCAAAATTAAATTTCAGTGTTCCTACAGTTCTAACTTATATATGTGTAGGTTAAGGAGATATTATCTCACTATCCATCCAATTACAAGCAATCTGCGGTTATTCCTCTTCTAGATCTTGCACAGCAGCAGCATGGAGGATGGCTTCCTGTTTCAGCAATGAATGAGGTCTGTTGCACAGGAAACTGTGAAAAACCTTATTCAATATTTTTAACTAGTATACACATATATGTCAATAACTTGAGTTGGTCCCTCCAAACATCTGGAATTGAGGCGATACATCTGAAAGTAAGAATGATCATGAAGTTAATTATACATGATAATTGGCCAGTATGAAGTAAAAATGTTATGATTTGGTTGAATACAAACATAGATCCTGCCATTTTAATTTACATGAAATGCTGCTAATACGGTATTACTATTATTTTTTTTGGTGTGATTAGCTCGCTTGTGGGCTTTTGTGCAAATACATGTTGATTTGGGATGAATCATATACATGGCATTAATTGAATATGCTGTTTTTAATTGAATATGCTACTTTTAATTGAATAATAAACTCATTAAGGATTAGATATGGTTCAAATTAGGAAACTAGCCAT
This sequence comes from Xylocarpus granatum, assembly GCA_019650275.1. NCBI lineage: Eukaryota > Viridiplantae > Streptophyta > Magnoliopsida > Sapindales > Meliaceae > Xylocarpus > Xylocarpus granatum. The sequence goes on along the minus strand of BNST01001733.1, from coordinate 381,457 downwards.
ACTCTTTCAGAAAGCACCTTGTTTTGTTTTTCTTACTAGTGTCTTGATGCCGAACATTGTCTCTAGGCTACATTTTACTTTCATGTGTCAACCATAATCCTAAATGTTCAAGGCAAATTTTCATCAGCATGAACTTCCTAATCTAAACAAACTATAGTAGTTCATGATTTAAAGAAACTACTGTATTATGAGGACAAACTTTTACTATTAACAATAGATTATGATTTCTTTCTGCTTAGAATCTTAGATGCTAGTTAAGGTGCATGAAATCTTGTTTAAATCCATTGTTGCTGTTATTTTCATTAGAAATCTATCTTAATTTTAAAAATATATTCTTTTTGGTGCTATAACCATAACCATTACTTGCTAGCAACTTGATGCATCCTTGAAACTTTTCCAAGGGTGAGAAGTCAGCTGCTACTAGTATCCCAAGAAACCCCACATTACTTATGGTTCTCTCACCAACTAGTTATTATATTTTCTTGGGTCCATATCATAGTAGAAATATTAGCATGCAGAGCCACTTTTATTGATATTAACTCCTGGACTTGAAGGCTTGTATACGCTAATATTACCTCAATTATATACTGTTACCAAGACTTGAACTGATCTTATTTATATGTGTGTATTTGATGAAAGACTTTAACTTATGATGGATTCTGATGTATGATATGGACTGTTTGGTTTAAGATTTGATTGAAATTTTAGGTTAAACACTTAAATTGTATTATTTACACATTTATCTTTTGAAACATTAAGTCTTTTGTACGTCCAATTATGCTGGTGTAGTTGTTTCTAGATCTGTTAAATCTATTCAAGTAATACGTGGAAACTTTGGTGGCAAGTAAGAGAGTGCCACATTGTCTGGCGCTACTTTCATTTTCTGCAATGGAATTTAAGTGCTTGTATAAAGATGTCAGCATGTGCTTTTCTATGAACTTTAAGATATTTTCCTCTTCATGGTTAATTAACTTGCTGAAACTAGAAATAAAGTTCTACTGGCTGTTGACAGGCTATTCAAATGATTTTTTAATTGAACCTGTAATTAATTGATGTTATAGGTGGCTAAGGTTATTGAGGTTGCTCCTATCCGGGTTTATGAGGTTGCAACATTTTATTCAATGTTCAACCGATCAAAGGTGAGAAAGAATCCTTATATAAATTTCCTTGACCATCAACCATTTTTCAGTATGCAAGTTGCAGCTCACCTTCAATGGTATATTTCATTGGTTTTTCAGGTGGGCAAGTACCACTTATTGGTTTGTGGCACAACACCTTGTATGATACGTGGTTCACGAGAAATTGAAGATGCCTTGCTGAAACACTTGGGAGTGAAGCGCAATGGTAGGCTTTTACATAGTTCTTTTGATATGTTTCTTCTCACCTCAGCCTAAACTCCATGTTTGGATTTTGGTATTTATAATAGCATGTGGACAGTGAGCAAATATTATTTGTTAATGTGCAGAAGTAACAAAGGATGGTTTATTCTCCATTGGAGAGATGGAATGCATGGTAAGTCTACCTATTTATTGAACTGAAAGCTTCTTTTAACTAGTTTAAGCACTAGTTTTGTTGAACAAGAGAAGCTGTAAACTAATACAACTGCAGCTTTACCACCCAGTTGAAGTGTTAAACTTATTGCTGCTTGTTCTTGCTATCATAGTTGAAACCCTGGATTACCAACCACTATTTAATCATACTGAAAGGAGATAGAAAATATAGGTCTTGTGTTTTTACTTTTTACCATTAAGTTTCAGTTGATTATTGCATGTCTGATGTAGTTGGTTTATTGCAGGGATGTTGTGTAAATGCACCAATGATTACAGTGGCTGATTACTCAAATGGATCAGAAGGGTATACATACAATTATTATGTGGGTTCATGATAATCCCTCTGATCCTGCCAAGTTATTTTGTTTTTTGCTCAAGTAGTCAGAAGGAATCTTATGATGATATGTTATGTTAAATGCAGGAAGATGTCACTCCAAAACGAGTAGTTGAGATAGTTGAGATGTTAAGAAGAGGAGAGAAGCCACCGGTAAGGAAACTGATGGAAATGTTGGCTTGTCCTTCAGTATTTTCTTGTTTGGTTAGTGATGTTGTTGCTCTGGTTAATTTCTATTCTATCTTTTCAGCCTGGCACCCAAAATCCACATCGCATTAAGTGTGGACCAGAAGGAGGAAATACTACTTTGCTAGGTGAACCAAAACCTCCTCCATGCCGGGATCTTGACGCCTGCTAAAGCTTGGGTAAATGTTGTCTTCAATAATGCAAAGCTTGGACATTGTCAGCTTGCCTAGGTTTGTATGATCTTGTTTGAATTTATTCAACAAAACAATTTTTTGCATATGCTGCCAGTTTTCTTTCTGGTGTATGTTGATTGTATAAATTCCCATGTTGTTCTAAGTTATGAGATAACTCATCTACTTTCAACTGGATTTTGGTTGCGGGTGGTTGTTGAATGTCCCTACTTTATCGGTCAACAATATTATGCTTACCCTTAGTGGTGCCACTGAAAGGCCATTTTATTTTAATGATGAATGCCAAGAAATTTTCCTGAGCTGCTCTATGCTTCATGATATTGTCTGACCACTAAAATGACTTGGATAAGCCTGTTTCATCTAAAATAGCAAGTGCCTTCAAATTGAAATTGTATATTTGTTGAGTTTAGTGGCCACAGTTTAAGGTCTTGCCAAATATCTTAACCACAATTTTGAATGAAAAGATGATTCCTACTGGCACTAATTTTGTCTTAAGTTTGTAGTTGTACATAACTGTTTATGTTTGACAGGAATGATACCCATTAGATGGGCAAACGTTGAAGAGAGTTTATTTTGTTGTCTTCGAAGAACATATCTATGTTGTCTTCGATTTGCAGTTGCGGTGGTTGGTCTCAAATTTTGATGGGCATAGTGTCAAGAGTAGTATTCAATCAACTCGATAAAAGCAGTAATAATCCTGGAGTGGACAACCTTGTTCATAAAATCCGTTTTGGTGACTCGATTTGCAGTTGATTAACTTGCAAACAAGGTACGAACATCGTTTGGAAAATCTAGAGCAATAATAAACGTTCAGTGGGCACTGAGTATTATCATTCATTTGCTGAAAGTGGCCCTGCAATTGGTTGGTTGGTTTAGAATGAGCCAGTGAGGATTAAAATGTGAACTTGGGGGGCACGCGGACTACGTGCCGCACTATCAATTGCAAGCATGGGCAGATAACGCGTTCACTTGTTCCGGGACCGGAAGTTCAGTCGCAAGACACATGATCAATCATGAAAACCGGACTAGTTCGTAGGAGACAAATTTAAACCGGATCCAGCCCATTCATACCAATCATCATCACCATCCATCTCGCTCCGATGATTTACCCTTCAATAATTATTCAGGAGAATTGAAAAAGAAAAGTCAAATTACTTTTTGAAACAAAAACCCACGCCTCCTACACAAAAGTAAGCACAGGCCTATCATATTATGTTGGACTGCAACATCCAGCATTTTCAAATAACCAACCATTATCATTCTACTTCTTCAAATTCCATTTCCCCTAAAAATATACCAATACAATATGTTTTTATACACTTATCTCCCCTTTTAGATGGTCCCACGATCCACTAACAAAAATTAGAGCCCCCACTACAAAAGCCCCTACATCATTTTCCACTACCCCCACCATTGGTGCTAAAAAGCAGAGCATATCAAGTGAGCTTTGACAAGTCCTCTTCTTTACTTGGGAGCTTGGCAAGACACCGAGGGCCTGCCGGCATTGACATCAATCCCTGTTTGACAAAAACTGTAAAGAAAGGCTATAAAGCGAAACCTACGACATCTGACTTTGATTGCAATTTGAATAAAAGCCAACAACTTATTTTGTGGGGGTTAGAACCGAAGGGACCCTGAAGTAATTAGTGAGCTTTGGATGGGACCATGGGACGAGCACACTTTTCTAAAGGTCTACAAAGGAGGATTAGTCTCAGGCTTCACCAGATTAGAGGTTGTTTCCTGTGGTTGTGAATGGTAAATTGCAGTGGCCAGTGAGATGGGCATTATGCAAAGAGCCTTCGACTGAAGGAACTGCATCGCAGCTCCGACATTTTCTTCCATGAGCTTAGCCACCTGTCGTTCTGTGCCATCATTTGACCATTTCTCCCAGGCTGGTTGGTTTCTTCCACCTTCACCGGATTCATCCTGAAATGCAAGAAAAAACTTGACTGATGAATTGTGCATAGAAAAAGAAATAAATTATCCAGTAGACAGTTTTCATTTGCTTAATACCTCAACTGATGATAGTGGAGTGTCTGTTACAAGTGGAGCCACAGCACCAGCTCCGCCCAGTCTACTCATGCTCAAAACCTGTCAATTTGAATGGAAAAATATGGGCAAAAAGGAGGATACAAGTTCAAACAAGCAAAAAGACCATTGGTATTTATATTTATCCAATTTCTTAGTCAATGGGAGCACACATTCCTTTAAAGAATGCACTAGTCTACCCACTGTTGCTTGCATACTTGAGGCATATTCACCTTACCAGGAACCTAATTTTGTAATGTGACGCACGCCATGGAGCTATTCTATTCTCAATGATTATACCTATTCAAAGGGATTAATAATATAATCGTGATGGCTAACATAGTTTGCCTGACATCAATTGCTCCTTGAAATAAAGGTTGGAACAAAAGACAACCCAAAATGTATAAAGTAGAACACACGTGGCAATAACTATATAGGATGTGAAACAAGAACAAAATAAATTTGCTTGGATCAGATGGTCTCCTGGTAAATGTGGCATTGCTAGATACTGCTGTGTTGTGCCTTTCTAGTCATGGTTGTAAAATAAATCACTAGCTTTCAAGTATAGGTGTGTCTGCAAGAGTGATAAATATTAGTTATCAATTAAATGTTTACTTTCACTTTTAGCTATTGTGTTTTCAAAACACAACAGTACCAAACAGAGCCTTTGAATATTTCCAAAAACAACACATTCAGAGATACTTCAACACTAATTTTTGCAGATAAAATAAAAGACTACATGAATAAAATAACACAATATTGCATATGAAGAAAGTCTAATCGTCTAAAACTAAGCTATCTGTACAAGACCCTTCCACACTCGTACATTGAAATAATAAGGATTTGTTTATGATTTAAGAACTACCAAACCTGAAAGGACACATAACTATTTTACCTTAACCTGGAGCCTCAGAAACTTCACATAATCCACAATTTCATCAAGCATGGCTGCTCGATCAGTCTACAGAAATGACAATGTATTTTAGTATTAAAGGGAACAAGAACTAGTAATCATGCTTCGTAAAACTATCCCACAATTAACTTCACAAGTAGCCCCACACCAGTAAATCAATAACAAATCACCAATCCCCCACACATACTCCAAAAAATTAAAAAAATGTATTTAAAAAAAAAGAGAGAGAAAAGAAAAGAAACTAGCTGGTTTTCTGGCAGAGTAAACAATGATGAACTATTAAGTCAACAGTTCAAAACTGAGATCAGATGGCATCCAACCTTTATATAGCCCAAAATCAATTAAAATGACTTTTCCCTTATAACTACTCATCTATTCCATTAAGATATCAGGCTAAAACCAACAAAATAAGCATTTGATTCCATAACAGGGCAAGCAAATCCATCTGGGAGAAGTAATAAAAACTCCCAAGTAGGAATAGAAGAAACAAAGCAAATAAAATTTTTCGTATTTTATTTAACAAATATAGGGCAGTTTGTGCACGAAAAGAAAAACAAGAATCAAATGTCATTTCTTCGACAATTAACTAATTGTAGTGAAAAAGTGGCCACCATAAACAGTAGCTAGGTCACAACAGAAGTAAAACCCACTTTCAAGGTCAGAAAGTGTCAATTTCTAATATAGCTTAGAGTGAGCCACACACACTCTTGAACAATGTGAACAACATTATACCACTGACCGAACAAATGTGAATAATAACTGATTTTCAGCTCTGACATTACCATCCAACTCCTCAAACTTTACAGGTATTTAGATTAACAAACACCTAGAGTACAGAACAGAGAAGAGTGTAGGAGAAATAACAACTTTAATATCATAGCATGAGTTTCATAAACTCCTCTACTTCTCACGGTAAATTAATTTTTTTCTATCAAGGAAATTGTTCCTTCTAATCTAGGGAGAAAGAAACTTTGTATTTCTTTTCCAATCACTTATTTGCACCTTTACCTTTTTCAAATTGTTGTCAATGCCCATAAGTCAATGAATAGTTCCAACAAAGGAAACAAATACAAAATGCTGAAGAATTCAAACGAAAAAAAGGAGGAACAAAAAAACCCCATTTTGCAATTGAGTGATGAAATTACATAGGGGCCATACACTTACCTTGTTGACACTAGGAACCAGCTCCTGCAGTGCCCTGATTCTTTCTGCAATTCTTTCTCTTCGCAGCTGATCCAGAAAGAGAAAATGGAAAAATGTATGAAGTCTGGAAGGACCAAAGAAAGTAGGATGAAAGCCTACATGACAAACAACTTCATTTCTACTTGAAAACCTCCAATCAAGCACAGTTTCATATATAGGGACTGATCATTCAGTTGATCTTGAAAGCAACAAAAACATGAAACCTGATCATTCAGGAGATGGATTCCAATAGAGAACTACATAATTGCATGAACAAGCTTGTACTGACCGTCAATTTAAAAACCTATACAAGTGTACAATTTATTTCTCATGGCGAGGCATTAAACTATGAAAGCCTATTCCCACCTACATAGTTATTATGCATTCAAGAATTTTACAGTCTAACAGATTCACAGACATGTTGTCTTATGAATATTTTGCAGTTGTTTTTTCGCATATTTCTAGTAGACTTACCCTTTCAGCTATGCTGTGAGGATCTGTGGCCTGTCCTCTCCTAGCTCGCACCCTTGGGCGCATTGCTGGTAGAGGTGGAGCAGCAGGAACAGGTGAGGGCAATGGTTGGCCATGAAAAACCTGTACAAAGATGGTCAATTACAATAATCTCACCAGTATGCAAGGACAAGAAGAGTGCAACAACAAGATGCAACCTTTAAAGTATTGCATTTGTAACATCTATAGAATTATAACAAAAATCTCATCAATATAATTTGGATTATGAGAAACTTGATAACATAACAAACCAAAATTACAGTTACAATGCTTGTGGAAACAAAAACTTGTCAGAAAGGCAGAGCTCATTATGTCTGATTTCTGAAATGTACCTCTTCTGAGTCATCGGCTTCTCTCCCATGCCAGAATAGATGGAGGACTTTAAAACCCTTCATTACCACCAAATTATAATTTTGCAAAAAAACCCTTCTGGCATATTTCATGAAAGTATTGCAAAAACCTCAAAGAGAGTCCTGATTTGTTGATGGACTCCTAATCATTCTTTTAGTTAGAACTTTATAGTCAAAAAGTTCATGGATATTTTTACTTTCATTCTCAAGAAACAAGGTTCTAGAGAGATAGTCTCTTCCCCTGGCAATTAAAACATCTAACTACTGTGGGATAATAGTATGAACTTGATCTTGTAAACCTAACATTACAATTAATTTGAGAATTCTCATCGCCAACGGCCTTCTCTTACGAGGAAAGTAAATTTCGCGTTCCATTTTTGCTTACCAACTACCAAAAAAAAATCAGTTTTACCCAACATAAAAATAGTTCTTCCATCCCAATTATTTATAGCTTCTCCGGCCTTCTTACACTGTTTTCCTTGTCAGCTAGAAACCTTGGAATCTCACGACAGTAACCTCCAAAGCATAGCCTGTTGCAAGCTTTTAGCTCTCTCCAAAGCATACCCTGTTGCAAGCTTTTAGCCCTCTCCCTCTCTCTCTCTCTCTCCCTTTTTCCTTCTCCTATAAACAACTTTTTTCCTTTTTCCTTCCCCTTCTCAGCTATAAACAAACGAAATTAAGAATCTAAAGGGAAAAAAAAGATCAAGCATACAACCATATACACTTCCAATAATCTTTTTATGGGGCATGCAAGTCACTCCCATTATTTAAACAATGCCCAAAAGAAATCGTTTATGTAACCCACGAATAAATCACTATTTGTAAACAGAAAAGAAAGAAAATTCCTTCACTAATATAGTCAACCAAGCCTTAGGCAAACAAATATAAATAAACACTATGAAATTTTCATTTTTTTTCTTTCTTAAAAGAGAAAACTTTATCTTACATTTTTGACGGTAGAACCTCTACCATCAACCAGTTCTTCATGAAACCGCTTTGTGCTTCCAGAGCCATCCTCGGGCTTCAAAAACCCTCCTTTACCTTGCTCCAAGCTCAATCCTAACGGAAACATCTGTCCATGAAACCCACCGCTTACTCCGCCCCCGAGAGCGGATATGTGGCCGGAGCCGTCGCCGGAGTTAAGCTGCAGCATCATCGGCGTGCACGCAGCACCTGTTGCAGCCAATCCCCCATCGGCAGTCAAGCCGGACTCAGCAGAAGCGAAATTGGGAATACCGAGGATTTGTTCGAGGAAATCGTCGGCTGAGGCTTCGTTGGGGTTGTTCGCCATGAGTTTGACTGGGCAGAGTGGTGGATGAGTTAAGTGAACAAGTTAGAAGAGCCTCTACATGCAAAAAAGAAAAAAAAATGATAGAGAAAGATCGAGACTTTTTTTAACAGAGTTTCGTGCTTGCTTAAGCTTCGCTTAGCTCTCTCTCCCTCTTTCTTCTTTCTTCTTCGACCGGTAAAGCATGTACTGACAGCAAAGACGCAAGGGGACGAAAAGATGATGGCTCTATCCTGCTTAAAAATGTTACAGTTTGTCTAAAAAAGGGCTGTCTTTGACGTATATTACATATCTACCCTTTCCTTGCTTCTTTAGCAATAACCGTTCGAAACGTCGTCGGGTTTACGCTGATCCCACTGCCCACCAACTGCCACGCCGGCTGGGGTTCTCCCTGTGGTAAGGACTTGATACATCATGAATGGAAAGTAGTACTTTTGATATTGTCAAAATCAAACTTAAAGCTTAATATATTTTTAAACAGCAGTATAAACACAATAATTAATTATTATAATTTATCTCCTGAACCAAACGGAGTCGTATTGGTTGTCTATCATTGCTTGCTAAATGTGGAGGCTGGCAAACCCTCCTTTTACAGGCCAACAACAATAAGTTAATAATAATACTTCACACAATTTAAAATCGTACAAGTGGTGCACATCCACACGTGTGAATATCATGTTTATAATATTTATTTATTTATTTATTTATTTTTAATTATCAGTAAATGATTTTTCTTTTTTCTAACGGCAATTTTTAGTGTTTTAAGGCAAGAACAAATTAATTTTTAGTTTTTAACCCAGAAAAACAAAAATTAAAAATTAAGGTAGCGCAGAACCAAGTCTGCAAGTAATTCCATTACTGGGGAAGGAAAGAAGTAGTTTCTTTCACAGTGGTACTTGAGCCAACCGGAAGTGACAGTTCTTTACGAGTTTATGGAATACGGACTCGCCTCGTTTAAACCTGCTTTCGATTTGGGTCTGGCCCTGCAACTATTGCCTATTTGAAGCTGTAACGTCGCGATTACCCCTTTCCATTTTTGGTGCCATCATTATCACGACAACTTGTTCGGATGATATTGTATCTTTGGGATCAATTTTATTAATATAAATTCGGGAATTGAACGGCGCAGCCAAGCGCATCGCAGGACCCCCCTTTTTTAATTTCTACTGGCTGAAGCGGAGACTGAGGAATCGAAAGCCTTTGGACTCTGTTGTAGCGTGGTTCCCGGTACTGAAACCCATAACATCGCGCTGTTCATGTCGCACTCGCATCTAAATCTTTGTGAATTTGGCCAGTTTTCTAACAATTTTGTGTTTCTTCTATCTTGTTTGGTTACCAAGTTTATGTATTAATCTAATTAAAAGGAAAAGTTTTGTGTTTTACCAGCTTTTGGGAAATTTAAGAAAAGATCCATGACCGGTGGAACTTTATTATTAATCCTTATCGAAATGCCATGTCACTGATTTTCTAGATTTTTCTGAAAATAAAACTATGATGCTTTAAAATGTTTCAAAACCTTATTGAAACACAACTCATTCAAAATTTCTTACTAGTGAAAAGAAGTCTCTTATCTAATTAGTTCCTATAACTGTTTTTACCTAAATTCCTTTATGACGAGCATTTGCATGGATCAGGGTTTTTCTGGTTTGTTTTCCAAAATTTCCAGTGAGGTTATAGCATTACATTGATAATCATCACTATGTTTGAATGTGGCCATGATTCCGTACATCGCAGCAGGTGATCCCGACCTTTCAACCACTGCAGAAGCATTGAAGTTGCTTGATTCCTGTGGATCAGACATAATTGAACTGGTTGTCCCATATTCTGATCCTTTAGCGGATGGTCCAGTCATCCAGGTTTGATAACAGTATTGTTGTTTATTTTTTGATCATTTATTTTATAAATTTGTTGTTAACAGGTATTTTTCTTAGGCTGCGGCTGCACGATCCTTGACAAGAGGGACCTACTTCAATGCAATCCTTTCTATGTTGAAGGAGGTAGGATCTAATTTAATGCTAAGTTATTTATCTATTACAGAATGGCATTCGTATATAGCTGTATCAATTTTTATTTTTTTCTAATTCACATGCACTACTTTTGTGTGTTAGCTGTCAGAGCCTTGTCAGTTATTGTTAAAGATCTTATTCTGATTCATGTTGCATGATTGTTAGCAGGGTAAATTAGTTGTTTTCCTGGTAGGTTTGGAAATGTGTTCTCCTATAGTTATATGTTATTGCACAAGAAGTTTGACAATTTATTTTACCATGTTTTATTCCTTATTGATTTAAATTTTCTCCTCTTCAGAAACTTTTGTTTCATTAAGTGAACTGTTTAGATGCTTTATTCATCTTTAACTGTTAACAAATTACTTAACATACATTAAGATGTATGCAGGCATGCATGTATGCAGTTTCAAGTCATCGCTTGTATGATAAGTGTGCATTGTTTCTCTTGGTAACTCCATTTCATATTTACCTCTCAATTTGGAGTCAAAATGTTCTTATCGTGTGTTCACTGTGGCTTTACATATTACAACCCAATTCTTAAGCTTGAACTTGAGACATTTTTGTCCACTGTAGGAGATGTTGGCATACACGGTAATCTATACACTAACTTCTGCATCAGCTTTTAGATTTGAGTTTTGATGTTATCAGATCTATTTCTCAAACTCCTTATATTGATCAACTTTCAAAATGCTGAAGTGAGGAAAGAGGTTTAATAACCTAAATACCTTAGGCGCGAGCTCAAGAATTTGGCTCTTGTTAATGTGATAGTCAGCAAAACACAAGAGAGACAGTGTCCTTTTTGGTTCAATAGAAACAAACTGTTCATGTAATCTGGAATGCTGGTTTTTGGATCAGTAATCAACAAGAGTGTTATTATTTCTGTCAAATCCATTCTGTGAAACTAGATGACTTTTAAAATACTTTAAATTGTTCATGCTTTATAAAAGTTAAACCACTTGCTTTGGCATAATTATTGTCTTCATCAAGTGTACTGGTTTACCCTGCCACTTTTTGCCAGTTTGCTTTAATTTGTTCTTTTGTAAGAGAAGCGAAAGGTTTCTTTTGTTAGTTTGGTAATGGTTACAAAATGAAGGTGACTTAATATCTTGGGCAAAGATTAGGTTGTTGACCAACTCTAATATATTGACAAATTGGTCTTCCTTCCTAGTAGCAGTGGATTTCTCTGAATGTATGCCAGTTATCGGATTTTATTTTACTATTGTAAAAGGAAATTGAAAAATAATCATGTTGTTGTCGCTAAACTGATTGTATTCATTACAAACTGCATCTCTGCAGGCTATGCTTGTTGGTGAAATGTGCATCTAATGACTGTTTTCAACCCCTCATGTTTCTCTATTTGTTGAATGGGATTATGTCCTGCTCTTGCTTACAGGGCTCTAGAGGAGACTGAATATTTAAGGAAGGAAGCCATAAAAAATGAGATTGAGCTGGTGTGTCTCCTTACCAAAATTATTCCTTATCTTGCTTTTGAGCTATTAAGGAATCATTTCCAGCATGTTATTTCCATATTTGTTACTATACTGCTTATATTGCTGAGTTCACTTTTCTTAAACCAAGAATATAAGACCGTTGAATGCAGCATTGAAGTGGTCTTCTGGCAGGAGGGAGCATAAAGCTCTTGATTAAGATGGTTGCAAATTATTCATTGCTTGAAATACCATAAACCTAATTCAGTGGTTTGTATTAGTCCATTAAGCTTATTAGTGGATTATTTATACAAGCACTGCTGCTTCCTGTGCTGGGGCATCGGACATTGTTCTAAGCTGGTTCAACCTCCAGCTTTAATGATAGAATTGGAGTCAAAACACCATCAATCTCTTTCAGTATGGATTTCTATATTCAAGCCTGTGAAATAAAATGAACTGTCGCATAAATGACATTGTATCATTGAATTTCTGACCACTATTTATATTTATAACCTCCTTTTGACCATCTGAGCTGTGCTTTTCCATTTTAGTAGTAAATGCTTATTCTATTGTATATAGTTACTCCAATGTTGTGATTAAGGTACTACTTACCACTCGCACAACTCCAACAGATCCTATGAAGGCCATTGTTGACACAGCAGAGGGATTCATCTACCTTGTAAGATCTCTATTTTGTGTTGTTGCAATTCTTAATTATTTTTACCTGTTTAATTTGCATGGCTTTATGTTGAATACTATTTCCGAGCTGTGACAAGGATTTAAGATCCTATTCTAATGTGCTGGAATTATAGGAAACCTCAATTGGAGTTACAGGAGCCCGTGCATCTGTTGGTGACCGAGTTCAAACTCTTATAAAAGAAATTAAGGAGGTCCATCTTTGTAATTGGATTTTGCTAGAAGTTGTTCTGTCATGTACAAACATTTATGAAAAGACACTAGCTAGTATGGCAGTGTATGTGCAAATAGTTTTTGACAAAGCCCTTCAGATCTGAGTGGGTGTAAACTTGTTTTCCAGCTTGAATTCTGAGCTGTTTTTGGTGTCTAAACAACTTGTAATTGGCAGCATTTCATTCCATTGATTCCATATACCTTATATGCATTTTAGTCAGTGTGGATCATGATCAAAACTTTTTGCATCCAAGCTTGAATCTGCTACTATCTATTATTGCTAAGTCCACGAAGATATGCGTTCACAATGTATGATTTAAACATGTCTGTACTGCTGGATCGAGGGCGTGTGCACTCTTTAAGACCAAGTTCGACTGAGTCGTACATCTCACGTGATGCTTTTATTTTTACTGCAACAGGCAACAACTAAACCCGTGGCGGTTGGCTTTGGCATGTCAAAACCTGAGCACGTGCAACAAGTAAGTCTTTAGACATAAACCCGGAGTCAATTTTTTTTTGGTTAATCTGTGTTTATCACTCCATGTATGCATATTCAACACTCGACGTGAAACGGCAAACTGCAGGTAGCAGGAAGGGGAGCTGGCGGAGTGATTCCTGGGAGTGCAACGGTGAAGCTGCTGGGTGAAGCAAAATCTCCCGAGGAAGGATTGAAGGACCTGGAAAATTTCATAAAAATCCTTGGAATCAGCTCTGCCATGAGAAAAAGTTTCTGGGATCAAATCAAGATCATGGCCTCGTGTTTGAACATAATTGAGGCTAGAAGCAGCGTTGGACCAGTTGTATTTTTCCCGGCGATGTTACTTGGATTGGAGGTGAAAGTCCGGTAGGACCGCATAGAGCATGCCAATAAGATTAATTTTGATACATGCCAAATACGATTTAGCCATATGATGATATAGAGAACATGCATGTATAATTAGTTGAAAATTTTTAGGATTATTAGCAAATCATGTACACTTAATTAACATAAAATTTGAGCTTAATCAATTCTAAGATTGGTTATATTTGCCAGAGACCAAATCTAAAAAAACCTGTTTACGAAAAATATATTTAATTTTTAAATTTTTTTGGTATTTTTTTTATTTTATTAATCGATTAAATTGTACGCTTTGTATTGTCACGTGCCGGATCAAAGTTCAGATCAAATCATTTGCCCTGAGCCGCCGATTTGTTGTTTAGACAGTCGAAGTATCTGTAACAGCTTACCTACGGGGATCCCACCCCCCACGTCGCACTTGTCTTTTCCTTGAAACTGGGTCACCTTGCACCCGCTGTTAACATCTACTGTCCAAAAACTTGGACACTTACCACCCCAATTAACAGTCAACAACTGCCACGTGCTCAAAACGCCCATGGACCAAATTTTTGCATACGTGTCATAATCATACTACGAGCTTTCGTGCACGTAGAACCAGGGAACGACTACCTTCGTGGTCCCTTACAAAACAGGGAGGCGAAGGAAGGGAGTCACCACCAGCTAATATTTTGCGGAGAAAGGGAATTGGTTACAGGTAAAATTAATTAAAAAAATGAAAGAAAATTCAGTGAATCATGCGATGAGTAGTGTATTCTCAGTCGATGATTTCTCTGACTCGTTTTTATCGTCGTCGCCAACTCCGGGTCCACCTCCTGTTCCGGCTCCGGTTCATGCCTTTTCGATGAACCGGAGCCGATCGTATTGGGAATCGGATAAGTTTCTAAAAGTAACGTGTAATCCGGGCGCGATTGCCTCGTTATCGGTTAGCGATGATACGATTCCTGTGGTTGTTGGCCCTTCGGCGGTCTCGCGATCGTCGGAGGCAATAGTTGAAGGGATTGGAAATAGGGGTGTGGTAGAGATTAAAAAGACTTATCGCGGTGATCAAGCTCTTGCTCCACCATTGAATCGTTGTTCTTCGGCTCCAGTTGATCCTGATGAGTACCGAGCTTATCTCAAGAGCAAACTCGATCTAGCATGCGCTGCTGTAGCTCTCGGGGTATCACTCTGTTCTCCTTCACCGCTCTTAACTCGCTGACTTACACATAGATGAATTTTTGGCGCTGGTATTTGAAAAAGTTAAATAAATTTTATGTTTGTAGGTGCCGCCTGTGAAGCCAGATGATAAATCTTCTTCAACTGAGAATCAAAAACAAGCAGCAAAGTCTTCTGAGTTGGGATCTCAAGCTCCTGGTAAAATTTTGCGCATTAAAATTTTATGTTATCGATTATATATTCTTCATGCTTGGCTGTAATTCCTCGATTCAGGGTCATAGGTACTTTTCGGTAATGGTGTTTTCTAACAGACTTATTGGCTAATATGTTTGGTCTGCTTCAAGAATTATTTTAATTTGTTGAAGCATTTACCGTTTCGTTCTTTTTATTGTTTGTTTTATATCTGTTTTATGTTGACTTACTCTCTTCTTTCTTAACTGCAATCGACAATCAAAAGCTGCTCTAACGAAGCATCTTGCGGCAGCTTTTGGGTCTACATTTGAGTTAATTTCATTATCTCCATTTAAGCCAACCACCCTCTTGCCACTAGCAATCAAGCTGCTTTATTGATATAATTTGAGTTTAATTCCTCTTATTTGATTTAGATATGTTCAAATGTTGTTCGGTGTAACAAGTACTGTTGCAGTTTGATGTGAAAAAGTTCACAGTGAACTGTTACAATTTATCTGCAGCTATCAATTTTCTTGGATGCTTCATCAATCATTGCTCTAGGAAATTGCTACATCTAAGATATGCTGACATAAATCTTAGTTCTTATGCAATAATTGGTGGAATCGCCCTGCTAATTGAGTTGTTAAGTGATACTCAATGATACCTTGTGCTCTATGACCTAACGGGTGCAGCATTCTTGAATATTCAGTTTTGGAGGAAGGTTTCCTGTTGATTAATGATCCAGATAAAATATTGTTTGCTTTTCAGGCACTGCATGAAGTAGCAGCACGCATTGCATTTCATCACCCATTAGATATGTGTATGATCAACCATTGGTGTTGCTTCTTGCTGTCCACAGTGTACTTGTATCAGCTTTTCCCTGCCACAATGTTAGTGTCATTATTATGACTTATTCTCTCATTCGTTTTTTATTTCAGTCAATGTAAGTGCTGCTGATGATATAGTAGTGGGACAATATAAGGCTGATGTTAGACCGATTGGCTCAGCATTTTTACCTGCTAACCAGAGTAAATCAGGGGCACAAGTCAGGCAATCAACGAGTGGATCATCAAGAGATGATTCAGATGATGATGAGCTTGATGGAGACACAGAAACCACAGAGGGTTTGGATCAGCTGGATGAAAAACGTGCAAGAAGGTAATAAAAATTTCCTGTCCTTGTCTCATATTAAGTATTATTAGGACCATTAGCTTACTTAATTTGTTTGGATTTTTTATCTGTATTTCTTTCTATCATTATCCTAAATAACTTGTCTACTCTTTGTCACTGATAGTTAGTAGAATCAATGTAATTTTACTTATCTCAATTTTTTTTTCTTTTAAATTGGTGAACAAGTATCTTGCCTTGATGATACTGAAACACATTTATGTATTCCTTTTAAAATCAGTATGATTTTACTTGATTTTTCATATTGTTGTATTTGTTGATAATAACCATTCTGCTAATAGAATAGTGATCTCCCCTACCTATGAATTAACTAGTAGGCACATGTGCAATTTCAAATTTGTTGGTGAGCTTTAAGAAAGATTGGTGTCAGTTGACATATTGATGATGGCCCAGGATGCTGTCAAATCGTGAGTCAGCAAGACGATCTAGGAGAAGAAAACAAGCACAGCTAAATGAATTGGAAACACAGGTTTTGCCCTATGCTTTGCTTTGACACCTTGATTCGTTGCTTGTTGTGTTCTTTCTTGTTGAAACATATTAATTGATGTGCATGGTTTTGTACAGGCTGGTCAATTAAGAGTTGAACACTCTTCGTTACTAAATGGTTTGACTGACATGAACCGGAAATATGATGAAGCTGCCGTCAACAATAGAATATTGAAGGCTGATATTGAGACATTAAGAGCAAAGGTAAGATACTGTTGTATTTTAACTTTTCAACATTTCCATATCTACATGATGTGATACATTGGTTGATTGTGAATATTGTCATCATGATTTAGTCATAAAATATATGAAATTGTGATACTCCAAGATCACCTAGTCAGTGAATGCCACATCCATATCAAATCTGAAAAATTCTAGGGATTGTTCGAGGAAAAGTGAACTCTGTACATATAGTTAGATTTGTGCAAAATCCCTTAATATGAATGAACTTTTTTTTATCAATCGATTATTAAATACTATGATGTACTTAATATAAATCTCGTGAAAAATAAATGGTTGTTTTGAATGCTACCCAAAATCTAGAAGAATGAATGCATTTTCATGGACTGCTAAGTGCTTCCTGTATCATACTGGTTTAGTATTGTCTGTTAAATACTTTGGTTATTTGAATTTTTTTTGCTATACTATGCGAAATGTGTTGGACCTGATGGCAAAATGAAGGTTATGATGATTATTTTGGTTATCTGATAATGAGAAAGTTTATGGCTATTTTTAAATCCTGTTTAGAACATATATTGTGTTTATTCCTATTATTAGAAGGGAATTGTTTGCATGCTGCATGGCCAACATGTTTTGTTGCTTGTCATTCTAAACATGCTGGTCTTCACCAAATGGATACTGACCTGCTTTTTCATGATATTGGATTCAAAATCCACTTTGAATTGCAATTGCCTTGTTGACTTCAAGGCCCAGGTAGCTGCTACAAAGTGGTTGGCGTACTTTGAAACACACTCATGTATCTTGTGCCGAGTTGAAGCAAATATTAGTCATTTGCCTAGTATTTTACTCCTCAACTTAAATTACTATATTTATTTTTTGATGCTGTCCTCAAATTGGCCAAAGGAATATATACTTATACAATTTTTTTTAGGTCAAAATGGCTGAAGAAACTGTTAAGCGAGTGACTGGGTTGAACCCCTTGCTTTTATCCAGGTTCGATGCACTGAATGTTGGCATGCCATTGGTCAACAACTCAATGGATGCATCTACAAATGCTTCTCTTCCGATGCCACCAAACCCTAACCAGTTCCTTCACCAACCAATTTCTAGTATTAGTACTGCTACAGTAAGTCACCGTGGACTGGAGGGTGGTTTCCCTGGCGATACCAACCTTCCTGCTGTTGGAAATCCTGGAAGTGATAGTAGAGGGAAAAACATGACTCAAACATCTACGCTGCAGCATGCAGTCAGCTTTGAGCATGTGCCGCAGCAGATAGACCATAGAGTCAGTCCAAGTGCTGTTCCCCGCTGGGACGCTGGAGTTCATCATGCAGGTGCAGAGAATATTTCTTAGTTACATGGTACTACAACAAAAGGAGTGCATCCTTAATTCCATTTTAGTCTTCTATTCCTATCAAGAGAAAGATATCGTCACTGTATGGTTGGGCTTTCTGGAAACAAATAATGGAATAAGATTGGCAGTAATTTTTAAGTTTTGACCTTAATAATAGAAATCTTAACGTATCAGTATCTTTGCACCACAATCGCAACGACGATTCCTTGGTTGGCTTGATTTGGTGACCCCCACAAGTAGATGATAAGTAGCTTCTGATTGCATAGCTACAACGATTTTCTTATTTCTTGTTCGCCCTTGGAAGAATTTGGAATTCTGTTTCTTATCAAAATTTGTAGACACTAGTTGAGTCTTCAACAACCCATATCAAACTTTGAACACAAAACCACAAGCGTTTAGGGCGCGTAAAACTAGAAATAGACTGTAACAATATGTTAAGAAGATTCCTTCCATTTATTTGGTTCGGTAAGCGCATGCTAATATACAAACAGCATAACAGGAACATACAATGGAACACATGCTAGCACGTACCTGGGAAAGAACATAAATAATCTATAAAATTAGAAATATTACATAGGGCTATATTAGTTGAAAACCAATGCTAACGGATCTATCGGGAATTGTAAAATCAATGCACGAGGGTGGGTTCATTAAATACATTACTGATGAATTTTGGTGCCGGATTGCAGACCAGATTGAACTTTGCTTTGAAAGTGGGCTTGCAGCCTGCAATTTTGTTTGTTTTACGAAGTTAAAATGAGGAAAAAGAAGATGAAACACATTAACACGAGAAGTTGATCAACATGCCTGGTTGCACACTTAAAATAAATGGTCTCGGGTGAATTATAGAGGCGTGCATTAGCAAACATCCTCTTGACATCCGCAACAAACATCTCAAATGTTACATAATATTGCTCCGACTCCACCCTTTTAGACATTGTCCTCAGATCTGCAGCAAAATGGATACCCATTAACCCATCAAATTAATGCTTTTTGAGAGAAAAATAGCTATACAATTAGAAAGACTTCAGTTTTGTCATAATTATGCAATTGGTAACTAATCAAAATGTATTGACAAAAAATAATTTAAAAACCTCCGATGATTGTTCATTGGTTATGATGCATAAACCCAGTTAAAAATGATAAGTCTTACCCATGGGATCTTTGATGATGTCATAGTAATCAGGGACATCACGGCCATCAACTGGTTCCTTGAATGGCCAAGCATCAACGTGGTCGTGCATTGTCTGCTCAAAAAGAAAATCTATTTGGTAAGAATCATAGCATGTTCACACAGAGGTAAAAGAAAAGGATTATTGGAAAACTAAAGAATGTAAAGCAACAGTGATGACTGATCTTTTACCACCTACTGTACAACTACACAGGGCTCCACAAATATAAAAGCAGAAATATAACTCACACAAGTTAGCACATGATCCATTGGCTCCACAATTGGAAGACGCAATCTTACCTACAATTTGTTACCCTAAATGGACTGAAATTAGACTGCTTCAGGACCCATTCAATAAATGACCAAAGTTAAGGTTTTGGGTTCCAACAATGTGTAAACATTTAATCTAACAGCCTTATGGTTATTCGTTCCTCTAACAATGCCATCACTATCTAATGAGAATAATGACTCAGTTAATTGTCTCGCTACTGCTGGGACTTGAAAGCTGATTTGAAGAAAACTGTCAAACAAGAAAAATAAATCCCACAAAGATCACTGATTTTCTGTCCCCGGACAAATTTTTAATTGGTTAAATTCAGCAGTTGAAGCCATAAAAAACTCCTCTGTAAGATGGCAAGATCATGCTTTTCTGGAGAACTAATATTACTCCTGATAGAAATTAATAGCAATTTGATTTTGAACTATTCATAAACTTGCCTTTAAAAGTGAGCGCATGAATGCAGTTAAATGTTTCTGATTTGATGCACCATCAGTAGACGTTAAAGTTCTAAACCGTGAATGGCCCCATTGATCAGGAGTCCATCCCGCGTCCCCTGTCATCAAATTTACCACAAACTTTCAATTAGAAATCCGAAATTTCATCAAGCAAAGCAGAGCTCAACAAGAATCAAACAACAAAAACTGCAGAAACTCAGATACTGCATAACTTTTATTATTAATCTATAATATGCTTCCTGCTATACAGGACATCATACACGGCTAAACTTCAGTTGCAACTTATGTACAATACAATCATGGATTTGAGTCAATCATGGATCCATCCTCGCATAAATTACAAGGATACAAGCAAAAGGACAAACCATTTCTTGCCTTTTTGCAGGATCTTAAATTAACCATGAGATGGCGTGCTCTTACATAATTTCTTACCTTGGAAACTATCAATAACTCTTCTGCAGGTTATAACAATAATTAAAAAAGCAGAAGGCACAACTGCTATATATGGTCAGTAAAGAAGAGGATGTATTTGATAAACAGATCCATTCAGTACCCCCTATCTTAGAAGATATATCAGAAGCTTATGCATACATCACACATGCAGTAATGTTGATGGTAAGACTTCAACACCTAAATGTCTAGAAAATAAATCATAGATACAATTAGTAGAGGGTAAATAAATCATGCATATAAAACTACTGCAATGAGAATCTGGTTATTTTCACTCGTGTAACAAATAAAATTGGGACAACAATGAAACATTAAACCCAAAATTTACAGGATGTCAAAGAACTTACGCAAGCCAGGAATTTCCTCAACTTTGATGATTCTTTTGGGAATGTCAGGTTCTTTCTGTACAAAACAAGTTCTTGATCGGAACCAAGTACAAAACATTCATATACTATTTGCCTACAACTCTAAATAATTTTAGGACAGGAGCACCAATGAATTCTAGAAACCAAGGTTCATCTATAAAAGTAACAGCATATTCTCATAGTCATACTGTATATTGCATAGGGTCTGGCATCCAGTTAAAACTACAGGTCGAAGTGCCTGACAGATCGAGCTAATATAGCTTCGAGTGAAATTTACTAAATGCATAATATAGCTTTTAACTAAATAGTTTATTAAAAGAAATTGCGATAAACAGTTTTGCACATACAAATGACTGACTGAAGTTGAAATAGGCCTTGGCCTCTCCCTGATTTGGAAATTCCAACAACCGTTTCAGACATGTAGAATTGAACTTCATTGGCAAAGCACTCAATGCAATATAATAGCATTTGATAATCCGTTTTGTTAAAAGTGCACCTCAATGACTGTACAAAATGTAAAGTATGAAATGAGCAGAAGCCAAGATGCATTTATAAATGACGATAGTAAGTACCTTCTGAAACTCAATCCCAGGATAAACAATGTGACAATTGGAGAGCTCCCTTATCTTCTCATCAATTGCCTAACATTAAGAAAAGAGAAAAAGAAGAGATTGTTGTAAAGATTGTATAAGGAATTTTTTTTTCTTTTTTCCCTTGAACAGATTTTGATATATTATAATTTTTTATCCGAAATCTTAAGCCGGAAGCGGACTAGTTAGTGTGATATCAAATTTCAATGGCTCATCTACTTCTCCAGCAAAATTCCCTTTGGAATAAAAAGACATCATCACAGACAAAGATACTGCTTTTAGGATCATTGACTTCTTTATAATAAGTCATTCATTCATTCATACAAAATACTTGAGATAGGTTTATTATAAAAACTATTTGAGTGGAACATCCTTTTGCCTTACCTGCCTCTGACGACGAATCATAGTTGATAAATCAGTATATGGAAGCTTTGGATCAATCTTGCATTCCATCAGAATTCCTCCATCATAATCTTTAATATAACTGGAAAGACAATGGGATACTTAGAGACAATCTAAGAGCAGATAACAAGAGAACAAATTAAATGAAATAAATCAGCTTGAAGAGCATCATTTATAGCAGCTAGAGCAAAGGACTATAACATTGTTAAACTTGATTGAGATATATATCAATCAGCATAATAATGCACACACCAAACTCCTTTGTATAGCAGAATACACAAGCCAAGATACTCTGATACAAAAACAAAATTAAGTGTCCAAACAATACAGGAGTTGGGTATCAACATACCCTTGCCATCGATCTTTTTCCAAGTAAATCTCTTTGGTAAAACCCTACATGTTAGTAGATCTCATTAGTTTTTAAATATAAATTAACTGCAAAAAAAGGTAATGCATCAAAGAAAATGAAATTGAAAGATTCTGTTAGATAACAAGAAAATTCTACAAATTCTAGATTCTGTTAGTATAATTATAAGTCACTCATAAATTTCTCAGCAAATAATTTTTCCAGGAGATAATCATCTCAAGATATCCTATAGTTCACAACACATCTAAAGAGGACAAATTATGCCAGTCAATTTATCCTTCATTGTGAAAGTATGTTGAAACAAGTTATAGAAATTGTGAACCAGAGAACCATGTCAAAAACAGACAAGCTGACCTGTTTAATAAAATAACCAACAGCGTTGTTGTCAGCATATGTTAGAAAATGTGTGAGCCCATCAACATCACGAGCATGCTGTTTTAAGTGGTTCATCAGTCTGGTACCATAACCTTTTACTTGTTCATCGGCTGTTATTGCACAAAAAGCTATCTCCCCAAACTTTTGGCTGCCATATTCCAGAACTTGAGTATTAGTAAAAGAGGGGGAAAAAAAAAGAGGTATCATATAAATGAAATTTGCGATGACAATCAATGAAATATTGTGCACCATAATCAGAGAAAATATTGGAAGCAAAATGGTGATAAATGAATATATTTCGCAAGTCCACTTATACAAAGGTTACTTACAGTTCAAAACAGCGTCATTAGAAAAAATTCAATAACTTGAGAACTCAGATGGTTGCTTCTTGTCACCAAGGCCAAATTATTGACGGATCTTAATATTATGCCTATTTTTAATGCATGCACAAGGCTTACAGAGCTATATTTGCTTTAATTCAGACAATTTAGGAAGATGTTCAGGCTGAGTAAACATCTGTTATCAGAAGTCACCATTTTGAATACAAAACCTGACATATGGGCGATATGTGATGCCACCAACAACCTGATTTCGTCTGATGACCATTACTGATTTGTGGCTTCTGTATATCCAACATGAAAAGCATAGTGAGTGCCTTGCTAGTATTTGGGGAAAAAACGACAACAGTGATATTAGATTGCCAGAGAAATATCAGAGATCATTTAATAGAAAGTTTTATCATTTATTTTACCATTGAGCTCAGGTCATGCATAAAAAAGAAAAACCCATTTAACACGTGGATGTTGGAACCAATAATTAAATTCCTCTTAAGTGAGTTTTGCACTTGAGATTTGAGTACTCTAGAGGCATTACATTTTGACACAATATGAATGCATCAAACTAGGCGACAAAGTCCACAGGATGGCCTTTCAATTAAAATTTTACTGGAACAGACTTCATGCTGATATGGCTAGCAAAAGGGAGTTACACCAGCATAACATATTCTAGAAATATATGAATGGTGGATGTGCTGCTGTCCATGTGCACTGGTGAGTGACCTGGTATAAATGTAAAATGTGTTGTGTAAATGGATGGTAGTTTCATGTACCATACATTTACTTATTACAATTGATGAGCCATAATTTATTATGGTGGAGTTGGTTTTTATCTTTGTTGTCAGGTTATCTAATGGGGAATAATTGTTTGCTTTAACCATGAGTTTTGTACAAATCTGCCACGAACACCACCCCATCACATATGCAGACACCCAACTAAACTAGATTTAAGAAGATAGAAGAAGAGGGGAAAAAAAGAAAAGAAATAACTGGGCATACTTCAAAAAAAACTCATAATCATAATATTACCTATCCATCACAAGACGGACAATATACTCTTTAGGCATATTAGGTAGTTGCCTTGCAAATATATTCTTCAATCCTATCAACCTGAGTAACACAATAAATAAATAAATAAACAAATGTATTATGTTAAAGAATTAAAATAATTCAAACATGTATACTGCCCCTTTAGGAGTTTTTAACATCTAATGCTATAATACACTATCTAATAACAAAAATGAACATAAAATACAAAATAACTTCTCATGGCTTTGCATAGACAAAAAGAAGTCGCTAACATGAATGTTCAAGAAAAGAGAAATCAATACCAAACCATATGTTCATCAACACCATCATTTGCAAGGCACACAAACTTTAGCCTTCCTGCTTCCTCCTGAAAAAATTCCAAGAAAATTAAAAAAAAATGTCCCGTAAACCACCTAGATACAGGTTCTTGACTACTCAACACCATGTAAAGCAATCATAACCAACACATAGCACTGAATAAACTCCCATTTACATGAAATAAAATCCACAGCATTCAAATTTTCAAATCAATTTATTTTTTTCATAAAGAATTAAAGAAAATTCAAAACACAAAAGCTCACCTCTCTCTTCAAGCTCTCCTCTCGTGCACTATAAGCCCCACTAGCTTGTATATTCTCGGTAAATATCTTCACCGCGTCTTCTTTAGTCACAATTCCTGGCACGGAGCTGCCAGCCCCAGCAGGGGAACCAACCACACCACTTCCCATGGGACCCCCTTCCTTCCCACCATCCAAGTTCTCAATCTTAACCGTCGAATTCTCCGTCTTTAGCTTCGTATTTCTCACCGAACCAACGGAATTATTATTCTCGAGCCGAGCCGTTGTGAAAGTTCGCATGGAGGAATCGTTATCGTTGTCGAATTCGTCCTCATCGTCGTCAACCACGGCGTCCTCGGAGTCTTCAGCGTCGGAGTCGGCGCCGCGGGCAGAGATACTCTCCAGGTCATCATTGGAGGTCAAAGCGCCGTCACGTGTGTCGGCGGAGAAAGATGGAGGGAATGCGGGTGGAGCGTGGTCCTCAGACGCTCCTGCCGTGGCCGTTGCTGCCAACTTGCGCTTGTGAATTGATGACGTGGCGGAGGCAGAGGCGGAGTGGGAAGGCGACGGGGTCTGTGAGCTGCGGGAGCGGTTCGGTGCTGTTAGGTGAGAAGAGTGTGTATCCATATGCTACGATCGAGTTGACTCTATGCTATTATAGTTACCCGAGGGAAGAATTGATGAGTTAGGGTTTCTGCGTGGAAATTTCGGGGTTTATCTCGCAGCGCAGACAATAGCACGAGAGTGGGAGGGGGGAGCAAACAGAGTCCCCGCAAGTTGCTGTCGTTTCTGTTTGAAACGGCGACGTTATACAACATGTAACCCGTACAAAAATAATTGGTTTGTTATCATCTAGTTAACAACTTTTTATTTGTGTAATAATACATTAGTTATAATTATTTTATTTTAATTTAATAAATATATTTGATAATTTATCATTTTAATTACACGTGATTTTATTTAAAAAGTTCGAACAACATGATTCAGTTTTAATATTATTCCCTGATTTGTGTTGAGTATTAAAAGTATTCTTATTTTTTATATTATACTCATAAAAAATATTAATTTATAATATTAAAAATATAATTAATAGTATAAATATAAAATAAAATATTTATTAAATATTTAATTATAAAAGAAAAATATATGAATCTAATTATAATTAAAATTTATGTATAAACTTTTGTACGTTTTTAATACATAATCAAACTAAATAATATAAGTGTTTTCAATAATTTTTATCTTTTTTTATTTAAAGAATATATATTTTTTAAATATCAATAAAATTTTTATTTGATAAATTTATTTAATTAAAAATTAAAAGTCATATTTTCAATTAGAAAGTTGAAAATAAATAATACATAATATATGACATGTAATTCGAATGATTTATTGGGATAATAATTTTTAAATTTTTAAAAAATATTTTAAGATATAAATTAAAGAATAATAGTTTGCTAAATTTATGAATTATAGATTCTCATTACAAGATTTTTATTAATTCTTATAAGGTTTGGAATACAATTGCATTTATTATACTTGAAAATTTATTATTTTGAGTACAATCAATGGGAAGAAAGAATTCTTATTAATTTTCTCCAGCATTTCAGGTTATTTATATATTATTTAAAATTAAAAAAAATTAAGCTAACTAAAAGAAAGTCAAATTATCAAATTACAAAGCGAAGCTGAGAACAAGATTATAAAAATAATTTTTAAAAAAAAATATTACTTTGATATTTGTATAATAATTTAGTACACAGATAAATAAAATTTACATGGAAAAAATATCTATCACAAATTTTTCATTAACAAAATAAAAATGTATAACATATGATGATTCAAGGTTTTATGAATAAGAAAATTAGTATTTTCTTTAATTAATATGAAATAATTTAGGATAATTTTTTATGTAAATTCATATATTTTATTAAGTTAGCACATACTTTAAAATTTTAAACGAGCAATTTTAAAATTTTAAATTAATCCGTTAATACTTTGAGTCTAATAGTAGTTTTTTTTTAAATAAAGTTTAAAAAAAATTTTTGGTGAGTTATATTAAGTTTATATTGGCTTAGTCTTCGTTGAATCAATAACTTAATAAAATATTTAAATTTTAAAAAATAAAATTAAACCCTAAAGATAATATAAAATTGAATTAAAAATAAATTTATTGGATTATTTAAACTTTATTTTTTATATTTTTTATTTAAATAAAAAAAGTCTAAATATTTAAGTATTCATGAACAATGGCATTTTTAACACAATATATTTATTTTAAAATAATTTAATACATGTATGTAAAATAAAATATGAAAATTTTATCGATTAAATTTAACTTTTAAGTTTAATAAATTAAACTAAAAAATTGAACATAAAAAATTTAATTTATAATTTATAAAATAAAAATAAAATTATTAATTGAATAGCTCAATTTGACTCAATTTAGTCGGTTCGATTCAATTATTCAAATTTTTATTTACCTTTAATGTTAAATAATGCTAACTTTTAGTAATATATATTTTTTTTAATTAATAATATTTTTGTTTAACTTTTAATATTTTCATGTAAAATTATAATTTTTTAATATGTTAAAACAATTATTCTCCAAACTTAAATATTATTATTTTATTTATTAAAGTAAACATTTTATTAGTAACATGCATTTATAAATATTTATATAATTAGTTAGAAATTCAAAAGACTTAATGGACTGTGTAATGAGCAGACCCTCTCTCACTTCGTCGGCGGTTATTTCTTATGGAAAGGACAATCTCGTCATTACATCTCTATGTTATTAGATTGTCCAACCATATGATGACACGTTTCTGTCTTTTTTGCTCCTGTCTTCCGCCGTCTTGGTTATTCTCTATAACCTCGGAGTACTGGAAACTGAAGACCCACAGCCGATGGACGCAAAAACTACAAAACTGCTGCTACTTACGAAAGCTGACTATAAATTTAGAGGCTTCCTGATTAGTTAAAAACCCTCCCGTCCTTTGCATCTTCTACTAATTCGTGAGAATAGGGTTTCATCATCCTTGCCATCAGTTCCGTCACGTCGATTGTGCGACTGCTGATTGCATTGCAAAGCTGGAGATCAAGATCACGGAACAATGGATGAAGATAAATATTTGTGCAAGCAAGCAAGGAATCGTTCCATTAATGTTGCATGTTGGTATACAACGATATATTATTCTGCGATATGAGTATGCTTCTGAAATAGTTTCTAATTGAAATTCTGCCGGCTGGGCCAATGGTACTAATTCAACAAAGATGTTCCAATACATGTATATATAATAACCACAAAGCTAGGGGCTGTACTGGTTCTAGTACCAGTACCAAATATAGGCATCCTTCTTTTTCTCTTTAATTGCCAACGGCACATAGGTGGCCGGATTCTGGGCTGAATTACCTACCTTTTTGTTTTTCACTTCTTTTCCTTTAGTCCGGTTTGATGACTTGCTTTGCCAACGCCTTTTAAAAGAAGTTGATGCTGGAGCTGTTGCTGCACCCTTTTTCTTCTTCTTCTTCTTCTTCTTCATCTTTTGCCCATTTGATGCTGGAGCTGTTGCTGCACCCTTTTTCTTCTTCTTCTTCTTCTTCATCTTTTGCTCATTCTTTCTGAAAGTGTGTGCATATGCATGCATACAGCGTAGTTAATGCATTTTTCAAATAATTATTCCGTAGACAGTAAGCAAATAAAAAATTATCTACAGCTTGAGGAAAGCAAAGTTATCTCTCATACCTAGCCTCAATACGATCGAGATATTCACAAACAAGCTTAGGATCAGGCACAAGTGTGCGTAATTCATCCTTGCACACTTCTTCCTGTTTGTCAGAATCCTCCTGTTTCTCAGAATCCTCGTACACAATCTGCAGTACGTATATGTTGATGGAGGTTTAACACAAGATTATGCATCTATAAAACATAGTTTTGATAAGGAAATACTCAAACCTTAAACCTTCCAGTCTCTTCGTCAAAATCCACCACATGTCCCATGTATCTCTCACCATCAAATATTTTGGTTACAAGTGTTCCAATCCATCTTCTTTCTTTGGCAATCAGCTCAGCCTTATTGTATTCCTGAAAGGAATTCATTATAAACAAAATAATAATAATAATAATAATTATTATTGTTATTATTATTATAAACAACTTGATTGCATGGCTCAAATTAAATAACCTAGGGTTAAGTTGGTTTAATTGAGTGAATTAAAGAACTTACATGGAGATCATTCTTCACCTTAGTTCGCAAAGCAGTAACAAATTCTCGGCCTCTGGTATCTTTTGTGCCATCCAACAACGGAGTCACATTACTGGTGCAATGATAATTATTCAAATTGAAGGTGCTGACCACTTCATTTGATGAAACACTGGACTCAACAGGTTCTTCTGTTTCATCACAATGATGGGGGAATAGAGACATTGGAAAGTTAATTAGAGGCTACAAGATAGCAGCAAAAGAAATGCATATGCAAAATACAAAAGGGGACTAAACCCCTAAAGGTGAGAAAGTTTCAATCCAGCAGGAAGCATGTGTACACCAATAAATCATTAATATTCTATGTATGGGGAACCTTTTTTGTACTATTATGATGGTTTATTTTAGTTTTATTTCCTTTAATATTTGGGTGCCAACTAGGAGGCCTGTGGTTTTATAAGCAACATAAGAAATCAACATATTTATAGGAATGAATTCATCTAGGGTTAAAACTCTGGTTGAATTCAATGGAAACTCGGTGGAGCATCCAACATTTTAATTTTTAAAATCCTAATTGGGATTTTGAAACTGAAGTTATTGCATGATGAAATTATTAGATATCAAACACTAGTTAAAAATAAATAAATTTCAATAAAAATTTATTTAGTATTGACTAAATACTTATTGTACTTTTAAAATCACAGCAAAAGCACATCATTCTCATCAATGATGTGATAATTAATCTCTCTCTCTCTCTCTAACTTCAAAATGATTCACCTACAAGCATTCAACACATTGGTAATCTACCATCAATTTCATGACTAACTATGTGGGTTAAACATATGTCACATTTACAAATTATGTTGGTAGGAAAGAGTTCTAGCTAGATTTGCCAAACTACTGAAATTTCAAATTCTCTCTGAATAATAGATTTATTCTTCAAAAATGAAAATTATGTATGTATGGCACTAGCAAATTATTAAGTGCTAAATTTTTGTTCATACATTATTTGTATAGATACCTTAAATGTATGTATATAAGCTATCTAAATTTATTATAACTAACATATATATATATATATATATATAGCAAATATTTAAATTTCAACACTTGGAGATATAGATCTAA
This sequence comes from Xylocarpus granatum, assembly GCA_019650275.1. Classification (NCBI taxonomy): domain Eukaryota; kingdom Viridiplantae; phylum Streptophyta; class Magnoliopsida; order Sapindales; family Meliaceae; genus Xylocarpus; species Xylocarpus granatum. The sequence goes on along the minus strand of BNST01001733.1, from coordinate 351,502 downwards.
TTGCAATCTTGTCATTCAACTTAGTAAAATAATAATTATGTATGTATTAGAAATGCAATTAGGGTTAAGCATGACGTGACACACCTAGATGCACTACAATAAAAGAGCTCATATACCACTTGTGTACCACGTACAAAAATATGTTGTTGATATTCACATCTATTATAACATTCTTATATGTGTTGTAAATTTTAACATATCAATACTTTTGTAATTATTACATTCCCAACAAAAACAAAACACTACAGTTTTAGGCTTTCAAGTCATTTTTGTGCACTATCAAGGAAGGGTATGTTTGTTCTTGACCATGTGGTGTTGAGTCACAAAAGGAACCAAAATATGGAATAGACTTTGATTCTTAAAATTCTAGAGTTGCAACAATTCCACAACACAAGCAAAATTCGAACAGCTTTTGCATGATACAAGAATTCTTAAATCCACTGTAACTAAAAACCTTCCAAGCAGATTAGCAATTAACAAAAATTTTAATTTTCAGTGTAAAGTATAACTTTTAAATCTCAATATGACCACACTATCAACCAAAACTCTCAAACAATAACCATAAATCAACTTCAATCAAGTGTTAAAACAAACTCAAATTACATACAAACTAAAAGAAGTTCAATCAAAATTAAGCAAAACCCACAAAAAAATGTTTGTTCATCATCACTTTAAGCTGGAATTTCAACCTCAAAAACCTCAAACCAAGATTTCAAAAGTCCACAAAATTCAAACTTTAACAAACCAAAACTCAATTACTAGTCAAATCATCAAGCAAATAGTGAAGAACAACTAAATAGAACAATAAAATCAGCCTCAATTAAGCCCCTAAATGGATAAATCAATGATCAAGACCACAACTAAGTGAAAATAAATTAATGGATATCACAGCATAGAAGACAAAAAAAAAGTCTCTCTTCTTCTCTTCTCCTCTTCTCCTCTTAAGGCTTCAAATAATCTTAGTAGGGAAAGCACAGTGACATAACTTGAGGGTTCTCGTCCACTCTCAGGACAGTTTAACCTCTTGGCACTATTGTGTATTTGTTTCCCCAATAGATTATTCTGCGGTTCTTCTGATAATATGTACCTCACCCTCCAATTGGTATCAGAGCGAAACAAATCTAAGAATAGTTAGTTAAGCCTTTGTGATTATGCAAATTTTCCTAAAAACTTGATCCAGGTTAAAAAACTCTTACGGAGGTAAACTGAAGTACTAGGCAGAAGCTAGATGCTGATAAGACCTAGGTGTAGGTGAAAACTTGCGGAGTCTATTAACCTGATATCATGACCAGTAAGGAAGAAGAGGTACTTCATAGGCTTGACTATCTAAACTTAGAAAAAGAGAATACCAAAGAAAGAGGACTATAGATAAATTAAATTTAGTTTGTTTTTCTAAAAAAAAACTATAAACATAAATTTCACTCTGAAGATCTGCAACTGAATACTATTTTTGATATTTCTTACCATATCTTGCACAATCAAATTGCTATAAGTCAATCTCATGATATAATATTTAAAGCTTATTTAAATATCTTACAAAAACAAAGGGTTAAAATAGATAATTTAATAGAAAATATTAAAGTAATACAAAATAATTTAGAATCAAAGAAAAATAGTAAATTTTCTAGAAAAATAGAAGATAAAATAATAACAAGAATAGATAAATTAGAATTAATGATAAACAATCTTGATGAAAAAATAATAATGTTAACTGAAAAATTAAAAACATTACCAGGATGAGTTTAGAATAAGATCCTTTTTACTTAAACAGTTTAGAAATTACTGAAAATGAAATAGCAAATCCAGCTATAGGATTTAGTAATGATAATAATAGCTTAGGATCCATAGCAGGAATACCTTATAAAACTATTATTAGACAAAATAATACGATAATTTCTTTATTATTAGGAATTAATAAAAAATTATTAGCTCTAGAACGTAGTTTAGACAAATTACCTAACCAAGATCCCTTATTTGTTAAAACAATATAAAATATTAGTAATCAGTTAGGAAATCTATCATTAGGAACTAAACCAGTAGTAGGAAAATCTTCAGGAAAAATGTTAGTTTGGAAAAAGTGGGAGTAAATATGTCTTTAAGAAGAAGTAATACTACTACAAGTATAGATAGACAAGGTAATATAACTAGAGAAGAAAGAGGACGTAGAAATATTACTAGTACAGAAAGACCATATACTTTGTTAGATAGGATATTAAGAAGACAGGATAGGGAAGGAAATAATAATGTAGGATTAGAAGAGATAATAGATTTGGAAAGGAATCTTGATTTGTACAATCAAAACCAATTAAGATTATTAAACCCTAAAATATTGTATAATGTAGGAACTATGAAATTTAGAGTTTCTTTAATAAAAATATCTACGGAACAACAGTTAAGTGTAGTAGATGGTCAAACTAAAACAATAGACATAGTAAATAAGAAAACAATCAGGAAATTAAAATTAGAAGGAAAAAAATTAGTACACTCAGGATTAATTGTAATAGGAGTCAAGGGATTAACAAGAATGGGAGTAGGAACTAAAACATTAATAGTATTATTAGATATTAGTTGGATAAAAAATATGACAAAAGCAGTATTAGGAACTATAGAAGTAGATATGAATAGTAGTTGTTAGAATGATAGGCTAAAATACTATTTATCAGAAATAGTAGTAGGTTGTTAGATTCAAAGTAGTGAAATAAATTAAAAGTCTCTCTTCTTCTCTTCTCCTCTTAAAGCTTCAAATAATCTTAGTAGAGAAAGTACAGTGACATAACTTGAGGGTTCTCGTCCACTCTCAGGACAGTTTAACTTCTTGGCACTACTGTATATTTGTTTCCCCAATAGATTATTCTGCGACTCTTCTGATAATATGTACCTTACCCTCCAATTGGTATCAAAGCTAAAAACTTAAAAAACAAGACTTAGCAAAGTTGAAATTGAACAATAGCAACAGATAAATAATTGAAAATTTTCAATAACAACAACTAGATAATTGAAAATTTTCAATTCTTTTAATGAGTATGAAATTAACAGTGACAATGTGGACCTATAATTGACATGAATTGATGATGTGGACCAATTGAGTGGTTCAACTTTTTTTAAAATTTTTGTATTTATTTTGATTGCAAGATTATTTGGCGCCTATTAAATTATGGAGCTTATCTACTATGTATAAACGCTAAGTTATAAACATTAAACTAATAACTACTTGCAATAAATGCACGTTGTCAAAAATTAAATATATTCACCAAAATATCATAATATATTTTCCCTATAGAAATGCAAATGATAAGTACTCTATTTTCTACTACATAAAAATATAAGTGGTAAATGTTAAAATAATAATCATTTGCAACACACACAAACTCATATTTATCATATGCAAAAACGCAAGTAATAAATACTCTATTTTCTACTACCTACCAACGCAAAAGGTAAATGTAAAAATTCTAATCACTTGTAGAAAACTCAAGTTGTTAATAATTGAATACACACACACACACACACACAACATGCTATTGCATGTTGTGAAAATAAATTTGAACCACTTACATAAAATTACAAGTAATCAATAACAAAATTTTTAATAACTTGTGATTGTGAGCGGTGCTTAGATTACTTCTTAGCTTGTTGACAACTTTTATGTTTTGCTCTATGTCAATATTAATTTTAACCACTCACATTCTTTATAAGTGGTCTTAAATGAGTGGTAAATAATATCTTTTGTTGTAGTGATGCAAAATGCTATATGCCTTTACATACTATTACTTGTACTTCAAAAAATCGATTCCTAACCATAGCCAAGTTTGTATGTGTATATATGTGTGTGTATGTGTGCGCGCACGTATATATATATTTGCAGGCAATACTAATACAAGGTACAAATTTTCTTTCCCACCTAACCATCTCGGTCTTCAATCACCTGATTTTATAGTCTACAAAATCCAACAAAGTAATTAACTAATCATTCTTGATCAAATATATATGAAGTAGCAATGACGCAGAGATACTCTTCCTACCCCAACAAAGTTCAACTCCTTAGTAATTAATCATTAACTTATGCTATATGATTAGTTAAGATTTGGCTCATTGTCTTAAACAAACTTTAACCATAAAAAAATATAATGTAATTGACCTATTACATTGAAACCGAAACCAAAAGCAATACCAAAACCTTGTATGATTCTACAAAGTCACCTTTGCTATGGTGTTTGAAAGTATTTCAAGAAACAATAATCTTTGATCCTTCACCGAAGAATCAATGGTGAAGCTCTTCTCGAATAGAACCATAATATCGATTACAGCACACAGGAATTTATATTTTCAAATAGATCTTGTTTTCTAGGGACACCCTTTTAGCTATTCTTCTTCTATTATTTTCAGTTCAAAATTCTAATGACTTTTCTCTTATTCGTCGGTTAAAGCATGGTTTAGATACAAACAAAACATTTGGAGGTTTTCAACCTCACTCAGTTCGTATTTAACATGATGGGGAGACTCCTCAATGGCATATAACACATCTTCGTTCGTCAACAAGAGTTAATCAACAATCAAGAACAGTTTCTTCGAGTAAGATAAACCGAACAAGGGAATTCAGGCATATGAAAGAAAGCTTGCAGCATATTTGCATCGAGAGATAACAATATCTCACCTTTAGGATAGGGCATACTGATAACTTCCACAGAATCACTCATTTTGAGATTAAGATCTGTAAAACCTAGACAAACATTCCAATCATCACTGTAAAAAACCAAACTAAAGTAACAAAGATCAACAAAATGATAATGACAAATAATAGAAGAAACAAAGGTTGACAACATGAAAAAAAGAACCCTGAGAATTGTCAGAGATTGGGCCAGATACCTGATGATCAAGGGTAATCTCAGAAGGATTTGCAACTTGTTTGGAAAAATGACAATTTATATTGGCTTGATTTTCAGGGCTTTGGTTTCAGTGACTAACCGTATTGATAATCGACACCTCCTCTTGTATTCTTACATAGGTTGCCATTCATGCAATTGCAATAACCCTATGCTGTAGTCGTATTTATAATATCCACTAATATCTTACCACGTGTCTGTAACAGACAGTACTTTGAATTTTACCCATTGCAATTACCATATTGAACCCTAAATTAATGAAGTTACTGGTTTCTTTCTAAGCAATTTTTGGGTGTTAAGCATCCATTCGCCCAGAAAAAATTTTACGCTGCATGCGAAACACCTGATTACGTTTTTTTTTCCCGCATGTGACGCGATATTTCAATTAAACAGGTGGCGAAGTACAGATGCGTTTCCAGATACGATAACATAACGCGCTTTCTCGGGAGTGGACAACACAGAAATTTGGGGCTCTCAATTTTGTAAAATTCCGCTATTCGTGCAAAGCGGGAGTGCTTCGGCTGCGCGTGGGCTTGGTTTCTGATTGCAGTGAAAGCGAGCGCGTGAGGGATAATAATTTCTTGTCCGAAGGCACGTTTCGTTGCCTTTTGTTTCGGTATTGCAACAAGCAAAGAAACGGCGGCCAAATTTTTGTAAAATTTATAAAAAAATTTATTTGTATATTAAATATTTTAAATTTTATATATTATATTTTTAATTTTAATATTTTAGATTTTTAATTTCAATTTTGTAATAAAACTTTTTACAACATGTTTAACATATTGTTATTAAATTATATTTATAAATATAATTTTATAATTTTATAATTAATATATATATATATATATTATGCAACATTGATTGTTATTTAATTTTGATGACAATAATTACTCTCAATTATTACCATTGTATTACTGATTCTTAAATATGTACTTTTTTATATTATTTTATGTATTAGAATTAATTATAAGTTGAATATTTAATAATATATAAATAAAAATATTTAATATATATATTATTTTAATATTTAATAAAATAAATAAGGGATAGGAATTTATATATATATATATATATATGACAACAAATAAATGCCGCCAGCTATGGGCTTCATATTCGCAAACGCAGGGCACTTGTTGCCTCGCAACATTCCTGCAGAAGCGGCAGCAGCGGTCGGCTGTGGCAACTAGTGGCTATAGGTTTTGCTACTCGGGCGAATTCTTTTCCATCATTCCTCACAGGTTCAACGAACCACCCGCCTGCGTCGCAGCACGCAGGATTCTGTATTTTTTATATGTCATCAAAATTCGAATACAGGGTGAAGAGTATTTCCAGAAATACATAGTGTAAGATTTCATTTATGAGCAAAAAATATGATTTTAATAGGGAGATAATTGGATTTAAAAATTAATTTTTGAATAATAAATTTTGTAATGTTCTCATCACTTTCAAATCTTTCAAAATCAAAGAACCTCAAAGAAAACTGTGAAAAGAAGAAGAATGGGACAACTTTGACAAGTAGTTCTAAACCAGTAAACAGAGCCATTAACAATGGTATTGGTAGTGTTTCCTTTCATCTAAGATAGAAAAGAAGAAGAAAATTTATATGTGACCTATTATATTATATTATATTATATTGCAGGATGTCTACATTTTCACACGTGTGAGTTTAAGATAGATGAAGAAAACTTATTTATGATATATTAATATATTATCGTAAAAATGATTATGTTGTAATTAGTTATTCATTTTTTTATTTATATATATAATTTATTATTTTTAAAAGATGTAATAAAATTTATATCGATAAAAAAAAATTCTCAAAAAAATTAATACGATAACGAATAATTTTTAATATAATAAAAATAAATCCAAAAAAATTATTAAAAATTAGTGATATAAATAATTAACGCGAAATATTTGTCATAAAATTGGATATCAGTAGAGATGGAATTAATATTGCAAATAACCTCTTGTTAAATTATATATATATATATATATATTAGCTTGCATTTTGCCAAATTATTTGATAATATGCTCTTAATCTTACCTCCATTTTATGACGAATCATTTAATCAACAAAATTATTTTAAAATTTAATTGGAGATAAACCTGGTATTTTAAAAATATTGGACTAAATAGTGTTTATTTATTAAATTTTTTAATTTTAAATAATTATTTATTTAATTAAAAGTACGACTTTCATGACATCTCTTTATTGGATATTATATATTTTTAAAATAAACATTTACCTTTATATTATTTGCTTGGAAGCACACAATATTTAACACATAATTCTTCCCCACACCAGCAAGAAATTTTAAGAACAAAACCTTGAAATGAGACATCATACATTTTGTCTATAACTTGCATTCTGTTAGTGTACAGAGAATTTGAAACTTTGAAAAAAATAACCGGGCATATCAAATAATCAAATTAAAGATAAACATTGAATAATACAAATCCTGAAAATCCTACAGTTAAAGAAACTATAGGAGCCGCCAGGCCAATCATGGACTCATCCTTTGTCCTTTCACATTCCTTGGTTGATTCAGTGATGATGTATATTATAGAACAAAAGATCGGCGGGCTTCATATATAAAAAGAGAGAAGCTCGCCCGAGATGCTCCCAAGTGTTTTGAGGCACAGGAGCCTTTTCCTCTACTCTGATCTTGGCCGATTTGCGCCGCCTTTATGATTGTTGTACAGAGGTAAAAGCCACCGTGAACCATGTTTCCTTCTCCCACAACACCGCCAATACAGTACAAATATTGCCACCACACAACCAATCGGAATAGCCCATCTATTCCAAGTGACATCAAGTAGAAAGAAGCATTAGGCATTATTACATATACAAACTTTTCAGATGCTTGGATAATTATCCAGCTATATCTGCTTATTAATGTTATATATTTTATAAATGCATGTCTCTAGCAAGCCTGAGGTTTTGCATAAAGATAGAGCACAATATACATATATATATATATATATGTATATATTATGTCACTCCTATACCAACAAGAGGTACAACAGAATTCCAAATTTGCTTTCAAGCCAAGAAAGAATATATTCATACCTGTCTAAATCCAGAACAGGGCTGTAGACAAGTGTTTCCCAAGTGGCTACAATAAAGTGCCAAACTGGATTGAAATAAAGAGATTCTGCCGACCAAAACATCCTCGTGTATGTTTCTAAGAAGATGAATAAAACCCATGCTCCCATTTCAATCAAAATAAACTTCAAAATAAACCGGCCAATCACCACCATGACAAGGGAGAAGGCCACCAACCAATTGAAGAGCCTCTGGTTGTATTCCTTTATAAATAGAGTTCGAGACTTCCCCATCATCTGTGAAATTTATATGGTAAACTTCGCAATACAAAAATAATATAATACTAACAATAATACAATGTAGCAAAAGAAATTGGGCCCCTATATTTTTTCTGGCTACATCCAGAGAATCGACACTTGACAATATTTCAAAGTGTTATCATTCCATCATACTCATAATGCCCCCAGTTTATTCATGTTTCCTTCGAGGATGAGGAAGCAAAAAATCAAGATTAGTTTTATTTCAATGTGATTTCTGAAGCCCACAAATATAAGCATTAAATCAAACTAAACTCCAAACCTTCATCATACGTTGCTCATAGTTTGCTTTTGAAGGCCCAACACACTCCCGTTCAAAACTTTGGCTGCACTGCAGGAAACCTGCATTAAATTTGGCCATCGTAGGAAGTCTGAGAAATTGAAGGTGGTCCATCTTGTCCTCACATCTAGTATATAATGCCTCGCAGATCTTTGAAGATTGATATTCATTTGCCATAATCACATTCTTATATGCCTGCATAAAGTTCCACAGTACAGAAGTTCATGAGAAATAGAATGTTCTTATATATGTTCTCCTATATATCACAGTGAAAGTGGTGCCTTCCAGAAATATATCTCACTAGGATTTTTACAGCCTCCAGGCCCAATTATGGTTGTTCTGCATGACATATGACCACGTGCCACATGTCCATGAGCACAATAATAAAATTTTCACTTGAATGTGTTCTATTAGCAATTTTAAGCAAGAAATTTCCCACCTGTCTGTATTAACTTAACTAGATCAAATTGACCAAAACCCGAGAACCAACTTAGATTCTACTTTTCTTCAACAGAATAAGACGAGTACAAAATGTTTGACTCAAAAACATGCTAAACAGCAACCAACCTAAGCGGAATTTCTTTCATTTGGGATGGTGCATGGAGTACAGTAAGGTGGGGTTGGATTATGGCATTTGGAAACCTGTTAAAAAAATGCTATACAGAAACTAATGTCAGAGATACACATACAGTTCATCTAGAATAATTGTATTCAACTTCCCCACTGATTCGATAAATTTGCAAATCCTCTTGTAATACAACTACCTATATCTTACTGTATATAAATAAAAATACGAATCTTTAGATTGTTTATTCCAGAAAAGGTAGTCCCAGTTTGTTTCAGCCCATACCTCTTGTACCTCTTCATCCAGTTGCATGACAGACTTCTTTGCATGGTGACGACCAAAATGTTGTACATCAAAAACATCCATGGCTTCCTTTTTAGACCTTTTGTGTGCATCTTGCAAAGATTGTTCGGAAAGAGGTAAAACTAATTTTGCCATCTTTTCATTATATAGCTTTAAGCAGCGGTCAAGAATACCCTTATTGAAAACCTCCACAAGAGAGCCTGTTGATGGGATCTCTCCTTTATTCAAGGCCTCAAGTATCTGAAAGTTGAAAAATGTAAATGCTAATAGCCAAAAGAGTGTAGAAGAAAAAAGCAAACCAATGACCAATTACTACTTGTAACAAAGGCAACTGCACCAATATGTTGGCTTATTGAACTGGTAAAACATTAATACAGCAAAGACCTTGTGTAAACACTACAACCAACCCTGTTTCTAGAAAAGTTTCATTGATACATTCTAACATGATTCGTGCACTGTCAGAGATACCAAGAACAATCAATGGGTCCAAAATAAAGGTAACAGAGATTTGATAAGGAATATCGGCCATTGCTAATTGATTTAGTTTTAAAACCACCTCAATTTCCAATAAGCCAACTAAAAAAATATATCATTAGTTTTCATGTTTAATCCACCTAAGGTGTCACAGGGATTTGAAATCACAGGACCCACGAGTAAGTAAAGACACCTGTTCTAGGAAAGTAACAAACTCCTTCCCATTTAGAAATTTGCCCTGCACAAGTTTTGGGCGAGTAACACTAGCAACAAGCTCTTTCAATTGTTCCTTTTTTTCCACATACATTGGGTCAAGTTCTTCATCTTTCATGTCACAAAGCTTTGTTCGCAACAGATGAGGCTGCAAGTTCAAAATCATAGGGCTATTAGATTATCCAAGACAATTGAAAGTATTAATATGTCTGCACCAAGAATCTGCATTAGATGTATATGAACAAGAAATACATGCATTGCATGAACCCAGATTAATGCCGTCTCTGCTAGTGCATGCATTTATTTCTTAGTTTCATCATAGACTGCCTTGCTTCTCACAACTATTTCAAAGCAGACAAATCTCAAAGTTAAGCTACAAGGATTCTGCACATTGCTTCTTGAAATGTGGCCAATTGACAATTACATGCTTTTTGGCCATCAAGAACAGTCATTTAAACAAAAGAAGTTACATTAAGGCATGCTTAAAACAAATTTACATCAATGCTCCATTTGTTTTGTGGAAAATAACATCACATAGGATAATATTTTTGACAAAAGGAATTGTCAAGTTTTTTGGATGGAATGCCAAGTAATATTGTTAACAAAAGCACGAGATCAAACCACATAATATTGTTCTAAGAAAAGAAACATTGATCAATTTTAGCCCATCATCCAACCTTCAGTCACCATAAATATAAAATGGCTAGACTGCAATTAAAGTCACTGATGGTCTCAAAGAAGCCTTAGACAAGGGAATAACTGAAACTCCATAATCTCCTTTTAAAATATCTTGGCCAAAAGATTCATGTCCATGTCGACAGAATCAGGACTGGTTTTGGGTTTAAATTGTTTGAAAAAGAGTGTGTTTAGGTTTGACGGAGAAAGGAAGGAGCGAGAAAACAAAAGACAGAGACAACAAAAGACAGAGACAAAAAACAACCAAGTCAAGATCAAGTACGCAGCAGCTGAAATGAAGTTGTCAGTCACTTCAGTGAGAAGTTGAAGATTATGAATACCAATGATGCGTTCAATCATCCATGAGACAACTCAACCCATTTCCCAATAACCATGTAATATTCAAAAATACTATGTATGCAACCCATACATCCAGCAAGTTGTCGAAGCATTCCTCTCATCATTTTCCAGGCAACTAAGGACTCGCAGAATCATTCAAACAGCCATCATACAGCAGATCAAGTGTCCAAGAACAATATATGGAAAAGGATGAAGAACAGGAAGGCAGAGATTATTAAAGACAAAAACTAAATAGGTACTTGTGGTAAGCTAAAGGCTCTGCTGTTATCACCCATTATAGCCAAGGAATCCCGGATCTGATTAACCTGATAAATTAACAAAAGAGAAATTTATGATCCCAAAAAGATAATATCTCACTGGAAAACAGAAAACTGATGTCTGAAAGAGAAGTACCAGATCAATATTTTTGTCCCCTGCAGTTACAATAAGAAGTTTTCATCATATGTTTGCTCTAAAATGCATTATAGAATATGTAAACTACAAACATACATATAAATAGATATGTAGATATGTATAAAGACTAACGCATGCAGAGAAAAAGAACTAACCATGTTCATTAGGGACACGTTCAAGAGCTTCATGCACCATTTCCTGCACAGATTTCCCTTCTGTACAGCACCAAAGACAATGATGTCAGACAATTCACTCTTGATTAGATAAGATGAAGCATAAGCACCACAAAAAAAGATGTACCCAGCATAGAATACTTCTGGAATGTGGAAAAATGGAAGCTAGCAGAAAGGGTAAAGAAACCAAAAGAGAGGTGTAGTGGGTACATGAATGAACAAGTAGATCAATGCAAAATCTAAAAGAAGGAATTTTTTTATTTTTGGTAAGATATGAAATAATATTTTTCACTGGTATACATAGTTTGATTACCACTGAAGAGGAAGACAGCTATCTTAAACCCAACTCCAATAACCCATACCATATAATCATCAATTAACTTACGCAAAAAATCACGCTGGATAAGCCACACAAGCTTTGCCGGCTCAAAAGCAACATCTTGTCCCTACAACCATCCAGCCAACCAAATGCATATCACTAACAAAACAATTGAGAACAAGGGAATAAACAATAAGAATTGATAATAAGAGAATCAACAAGAAGAATTTCACAAAGTGGCTTCCAAATTACCTTCACTCTACTCTCCATGAGTAATAAAACCCAGAAAATTGAAAAAGTTAGTGTGGTAATACAATAGGGAAACAAATTTATTATCCCTAGTAAGCTGATTCATTTAAGTAGTATATTGAATTCAGAGCAAGGTGCAGATACAGACCTTCCATAGAATTCTTCAGCAAGCTCAACAGCAAATGACAACCGTGCTATATCGGCTTCGCGGATCTAATACATGAACAGAGAAACATAATATATAGACAAATCAGCTAAGATTTAGGCAACTACCAAAAGTAGGCTCAAAGATAATTGCCACACAATCTAGTGTATAAACAACAGCCTTGGACTAGGACTTTTAACAATAAAAAATAAGAGGCAAATGTCCAATCTCCAGCAAAACAACATCCAGAGTTCTACCATACCATCAATTCAGTTAAACAAAACAAGTACAATATACCCTCATATTTGATTAGGTCTCCGTGTCTTTACCACCAAGAAACACATTTTTATTTTTCTTTCCTCTTATGATTGGCAGAATTTCAAGTCTTCTCACAGACTTGCTAAAGTGTTATAAACAACTTTAGTGTTCCATTCAAGGAATCAAATATGGCTTCGTAAAATACAAACAATGAATGAACAAGGCAGTGTGCCAGTTCAGGGCATTGGGCTGCTTTGAAATTTATTGGTTTGAACACGTGCATGATGACATATGCAAACAACTCACCCATTGGCCAAAAAGGAAATGGAAATCCACACTGACCTTACAATGAGATGGAGTTAGTAAAACTAAGCACATTATTAATGTAACATTAAGGTATTTCGTGCCAACATATGTCGAAAACCCACTTGTGGAATTAAAGAAGAGAAAAAACTCTGTAGGAGGACCATAAGGCAATGAAGTACCAGCTATAATGGCCAAAGGCCTGTCCGAAACAGCTATGCACACAAAAATGATTAGCCAAAAATTACCAAAATTGTGTACAATTAACAGTAGTCCATTTGTATTCAAATAGATTCTAATCATTTTGTATAGATAATTTATCCCCATGTTGATGGCTTATCCCCATGTTGATGGCCTCCAACATTGAGACAAAATCTATGATAAATAAAACTATATATGCTCAACTTTGTATTATGCCCACAATTTTTTGTTCAGAGAGGAGCTACCCCACCCTTTCCGTCTGATCACAGATTTAATAATTAAAACAACTCCAAAGTCTATCATTCTGCACATAGTCCTAGAAGGGAGTGATATAACATCAATTAACTGATAAGTCTAACAGGTCCAAAGTCTTCTGCCTGAAAAAATTCTTCTGCTTCATACGTAGCAAACAGACTTATTCTCTTCAGACTGCCCAAACCAACAATGGATCTGAGCACAAGCATCTAGAAACTCAAAGAAATTTCAGGCAGAGTAACTAACCGTCTCAGGCAGGTTATAAATTAGAACAGAACTCATTACAGTCGCCAGAGCAAAAATCCTGCAACAGCAAGCAAAAAAACATAAATGTTTAAATGACCAAGGCAAGTTCATGATTTCACAAGGATTTGGAATTTACCGGTCATCATAAACATTTGACTTCCCAACACTCTCAAACCCTTCAGTATCAAGGTAGAATACAGAAGTTTTTGTACCATCAATATCCATTTCCTGTGGCGTGCCCCAAACCCAAATACCTGTAAGAAACAAAGAGATAATATAACTGATATCTAAGCAACCAGTTGCATAATATTATGAGATCATATTCACATTACCTTTTGTTTTTGTGTCACGCATGTGTCCAACACCAAAACCTGAGGGAGAAAAGGACCAATTAGTTCAGAGGTCATAAATCCATAACAAACATTGTAAATTGATCAAAACAAGTTCCACATGAGTATATACTGGTAAAGACACCTTCATAACAAGAAAGGGAAAGAAGCTGATTAAGCAGAAAAGATTTGCCGGAGCGGTATGGACCAATTACCTGAATATGCATTATACAATCATCAAAATGGAGTCACAATTGGAAAAATAGAAGACAAAATTTTACTGACAGGTTATTTGATCAAAATATAAATTTGGCGTGCATACAGAGCCAAGGGAAAGGAATAATAGCAATTGAGCTAAACGGGCACTTGTGCAACAAATTACACACAAAAGCATCAAATAATTTGATGAAGCAGCGTTGCCTAATACCAATACTCTGAAAATATCAATGATCAACAAAAATCCAAGCAAGGTGTTTGTCAAACTTAGTTTCTTAAATTTAGATAGCGGAAGCAGTTTCATAAACTCCTAATCTATACGAATTTCAGGTCACACCATTTTAGGGACAATGGTAACATCTCCACTAAGGCACGAGCTTTGGAAACAACATTAAAGAATTGACACAGCTGCCCATAACATCTAGAAATCATTGCAAATTCTCTTCTAATCCAGTAATTGTTGCCAATTCTCTTCTAACACCATATTTAAGTTGATGCAAACAAGTTTGAAACTTCTGCTTCTTTTTAAATATTGGACTGATTTTTAATCTGGCCACCAGAAAACTAACCCCCATTAATAACAAACTAGCATCAGAAACCAAAAGATGCAAAATAGTAAAATATTCAGGTGGAATCTAACCATATGTGTAGAAGTCTAATTCCAATAAACAAAGGGAACATTTTTCTGTGTGTATGGTCGCTAATAAGTTCCTCTCAAAACTGCCACTAAAACAATTAACCAAAATGCAGGAAAGCTTTTAATGGAAGCTCAAAATACAAAAACAGGTACAACCAAAGCAAGACATTCCAAAAACATTTTCTAAAGAGTAAATAAAATAAATTGCAAATACTAGATTCTCAAGAGGATGCATCTCTGGCTTACAGCGACAGCTGCAATCGGGTTTGTTATTCTTTTGATGGTTTCCAAGCCTTCCTTTGATAGGCGAAGTTTTGTGTGACCAGGATCAGGTTCCACGATAGGAAAGCTAGATGCACAAAAATCAGACAAGCCTTAAATGAGATAATATACATACGTGTGTATATATATATATATATATATATATACTAATTCCAGAAAAAGTGTGTTCTGTCTCTTTCCTTCACTTGTCAGGCAAGGAAGTGCAACAATCAAATAGCATTAATGGATGTAGTGTGTACTTCAATTTGATAAAAATGATTTGAAGTTCTACAGAATGCACAAAGTTTAAAGCTCTCTAGCAAATGTACACCAAATTCCACCTTCATAGGAAGCACAAAATTGCACACCAGAATATCCTATAGTAGATATTGGCCAAGCAACTCCGCAAGTAAACCTAATGATCTTCATTCAAAGTCGACAGAGTTCATTAGAGACGGAGGAATCAGCTTGTGTGATCAAAAATTGCTACGTCAACACCCAAATAGCTTATCTTGACACTTAATAGAACCTTAAATACATGATAAGTCATTTTCATAACTTACATGTAAGCCGCCTAATTTACGCATCGTGGATTCCCATTGCCAAGAGGCAAATAAGAAAATAGTAAGTACTCAATAACATCCATAACGCAACACCTTCAAAAGTTGCTAGATTGACGCTAAATAGACGCAATGTAGCTGCTAGATTGACGCTAAATAGACGCAATGTAGCTGCTAGATTTACGCTAAATAAACGCAATGTAGCAACTAGATCACTAAAACATATCAACCCCAGGTAAAAAAATGTTCAGTTTATACAACGTCAAAGTAAAAAAGACCACATTTTATAATTCTCAACAACAACTAAACCCATAACTCAATCCCAAATTAGCTTCAAATTCAAATAATAACCAAAAATGAAAATCATGATAGCAGTAACTAAAATCGAACTTACGCTTGGTAAAAATTCTCAACTGCCAGCGACCCAGATGCGAAAAAGCAGAGAAGAACCCAGAAAACAAGGCACCGACACGAAATCCCCATCAATGAAAAACGACGCAGACCAAAGAATGTCATCTCGCAAATGCGTTAGAGCGAGCGGCTTGCATATCTAATTGCATGGACAAAGCAACCATGAGAAACCAAAGAAAGCGGGATTTGTAAATAAATAAAAAAAGGGGTTAACAGCAAAGAATGGGATCTTAAGAAGGAAATTGTAAAAATTGGTGTACGTTAAGGAGTATGCACCCGCAAAGTACGGTTTTCGCATACACAGAGTAAGGAACAGCGAATGTTTTTGCTGCGAAAAGTAGACGATTCGAACCTCACGAGAGTTTAGACTTGAGAGAAGCGAGGACTTGGAGGAATTTACAGCAAGGTACAAGATTTTGAACCAAGGATGGAATAAAACAAGGGTATTATTGGAATTTGAGGATATTACACCAAGCTTATCTAGAGAGCAAACGCTACAATGAGTACGTGTCATGGTTTGGTTGGTCTATTTTCCTTCGACTTAAATTCTGACGTACTTCAGAGGTTAGAGGTTGAGCGTTGAACTTTGGAGGAAATCGTTGGTCCTTGCGTCCTTTACAGGTTCCGTTACGTTAAACGCACCGTTTTGGAAAATAAGAACGCATTAGGTTGACGGGGAACATCTTGGGTTGACCTGTCGTGGTCACAAATGGTCCCATTTCGCCCGTGATTAGCTTTGACGGCCCTTGTTTGTTTATCAGGCTCCAGGAGTTTCTTATTACATGCCTCCGCCATTTACATTTATAGAACAAAGGGTATTTTAGTAATTTAACAATAAAATGATTTGTTATATTGTTAAAATTATTTAAATATTATTTAATTTAACAATGTTTAAATATTATTAAACAAAAATTACTATATGATATTTAAATATTTAATATCATAAAATGATTTGTAATAAATTTATTTAAATATTATAAATAAAAAATTAAATAATAATTTACTATTATCTTAAACATAAAATGCATTTAAAATAATTGTGATTACTATATTAGTAATTTATGCCTTTGATTGTAAAATTTTTTAAAATATTTTTCATCAATGTAAATAGATATTTTGTTAGATAAAAATATTTTTATATAATAAAAATATCATATTTAATTAGATTAGATAATGGTGGGGTGACCAAGCAAAAGAGGGGAGGTATGTGATTATTTTCAAATTATCGGTGTATTATTGAAAAATTACTAAATCTAAAGGGAGGTATGTGAATGATAATATTCCTATCGCCAATAATAATAATAATACTTCAGTTTTCAATAAAAATTTCAGAAACTTCAGTGTCAAAATCGTCAATTCAAAAGCATACGATATTACTTGCATGTTTTGCAGTTGCGGAAATTTGAAATTTGGCCAAACCAACAAGTGAATTAATTACTTTCCTTGGAATAATTAACACAAATTTGATTACGTATTGGGTATTAAAATTCAACAGAAGCTCAAGTAAGAAGGGAAAATAGAACTTTATTGAGTGTGCTCGGAAAGAAATGGTATTTCAACTAAAGCTCAAGTATGATTATTGAGGATATCCGAGCCCTTCAATTTGTGTAGCTGAGATTTCTGAAAGAACTGCTCTCTGGCCAAGATTCTCACCTGCCGGATGTAGTTTTCACAGCTCCCAACTCCTTGTTCAAGTGCCTTATCCAATGCATATATCACGTCCTCTATAGCCTCGGCTGCAGCCAATCCATCGAGCACAGCGTTTGACTCCTCATCGGCAGCTTCAAATGCTTCTTCTATTTCATCTCCTAATATAATTCCAATAGCTTTTGGATCCCTGTTGACTTTCAACCAATTCGAAAGCACATCAGCTTTCTCCGCCAGCGCCACTTCTCTCTCTTTCAACTTCTTTCTTTCATGCTCTAGCTCGGAAACTATATTTCTGATGACACCAGCTCTCTTTGTCATTTCAGCTTGCAATACCAATAGCTCTTCTATTTCTCCCGCAGTCTTGGCCTGCAACGCCGCCAGGTCGTAGTGAATCATGCCCGAAAGGCGGTCCACCGCCTCCCTTGGTGAGACTAGAAGAGGGTGAGTGAAGTTAGACTTCTGCAAATAAGAGAAAGGATGATCGAAATAAAAGAGTTTGACCAGGTTGTGCACCAGGCCAGATAAATTGCGACCAGGATATGACCAGGTTAGGAGATAAGGAGAGATGATTACGCCGCATGGACTGACATAGGGATAATTTTGACGAATTGGGTTATTAGAACTTGATGAGATAAAAACCATGGGCGCCACTGAAGGGTAGTTCTCATGGACCCAGATGGTGAAGTGAATGGAAGGTGTGGATCGTGAGATATTGAGATATCCACTCAAATTAAAAAGATTCACAGTGGTGCCATCGTTGTGTATGAATGTATCAGTTGAAAGATTGAATTTGGGATAATTTTGAAGAAGTGAAAGGAGGTGCTTACGGATGATCCATTTTTGGTTAGGGTCAGTATAGGATAAAGCGAAAGGTGTTGTGCATGAAAGTGCAACATCAATGAATCTGACTGATGACGATGACGCCATTGATGCACTGAGAAATTGCTTGCAGTGGCTAGAGAAGAGATGAGCTATAACTAGACCAGATTGATGAATTGATGGGAAATTGTCAGGCTTGCATTTAATCTAATACAAAAAGACTTTTCAGGATGAAGTCAATGTTGAAAAGATAGATAATAGAAATTTAGTTGCTTGGAAATTTTCTTTGGGCTTTGGGTCGTTTCCAAGTCGTTGCAGCTTCTCTTTCCAATACATACACTAGTCAATGTCACCCAGCAACCTAATTTTTTTCCCATTAAACTCGTAACGGGAAGGTGACTATCCAATTCAGGGTAAGAAGGAGAAACCATGGAAGATTTACTTCATACTTGCTAGTAGCTTCCATTTTTCATTTCAGTGAGTTAAACATTTCTTCTAATCAACAAATTATTGTGTGCGCCACAATAACAAATACAGCAAGACGTATTATCTGCTCTGTTGAGTGATATAGGCGGCTTAAAGCTTATCTAAGCAACAATTTTATAGTGCAATTTTTGCCTCCACATTTTTATATAGAATAAATTGAGTAACCCCGCTGCTATATTTTAGTCTAAAGTAGTAATCTTAAATAGCCAGTTTAAGCCATTGAAGACGTTTCAAGCCAAACCTCTTATTCAGATCCAAGCTCTGCTGTAACTCTAGATAACGTCTGATTTATGGGGCACCGTCACATTCGAGCAATACGGGCATGAGAATTTGACATTATAATTATCTAAAGAATTGTCTTAGATGTACCCCTTCTGTTTCTCAACGCCCCTGCTTCTTCCATGCAACAAAAGGGGTGTGTAATCAGAATACAGGTGTTGTCCCTCCCGTAACAGTCCTTGTGAGAATGGACTTAGTTTCTTCCAGGCCCATGAAAGGCCTTGTCCTTTTCGGCTCCCGACAGATTTGTTGGCAGATGGTAGGAATATAGATTGCTTGTGGGTGAGGGAGATGAGATGAGAAGAAGGATTTTGTTTGGTACTTCAAAAATGACAGATCAGCCAACTTTTGCCTAACAAAGCAAAAGAACCTCTCTTTCTTCTTTCCTCTTCTTCTTCTTCACTGTTATGATTTGTAGTTGTTATTTACTTTACCATCTTCTCTCTTTATTTCCTTCCGTTGAGGCATCTCTTTTGGTTTGGCCTTTGGCGTGCACTACAGGTTTCACCCCCCGCCCCAACTCTTTTGGCCATACACTTTGTTCCGAGGGACCAATGTCTTTACCCAATCCTTTCTTTTCCTTTCCTTTTTTGTCGTAATACTGTGAAAACAAGTTTACATGTTTACTGTGTTATTATCCACACAAATATATCCGAACTGTATTAAATAAAAGAGGGTCTACAATTGAGTGAGGTGGTCCCAAAATGCCTATAAAGATTGCATTAAAGGCACAAGGAAGGAAGCAGTCCAGTTTTTGGACCATCAGACATGAAATGAAATTCTCTTGTCCTGTCTTTAGCACCGATAAAAATAGTTTCGAAAATTTATAATTCACGAAAAAGAGAAAATAAAATAATTTTATTATATTATTATATTAATATAATAAAATTATTTAATTAGTAAAATAAAAAAATTATAAATTAATAATTAATAAATTTAAAAAAAATTAAATTTTTTTTATTTATTATCAATTCACTCACGACTCTAATACTTTTGGGTTCTGCTTTTATGTTGCTTAGTACCACTTAATTAATTCTGGCACCGCTGCTGCTGGTCAGGTTTCTGGTCTCCATTTGTAATTTGATAATTCAGGCTAAAACATTTATATCCATACAGGGTATACCAACCATTTAGGCTTATAAATATCAACGAGGTAAAATGGATTTGGAAGGAAGCCTCTGGGAATCAATTTTAACAATGGTAATTCAAAGTAAAAGGCTGGCACAGCAACAGCTTTTCCTTTTTAAAATTCACAGAGAGCAACCCACTAAAGGTAATAAAAGCTGACAAGTTTAGAAATTCAACATTATACCACATGTTCAATGTCAAGTTTATGTCTTAAAAAGAGTTCTTCTGCTTGGCAATTCATTCATTTATTTTTGTTCTCACTTTAAAGTTACGGAACACGTGACTGATAATGTTACCGTAAGTTATGCACAAAGGAGGATTTTCGGATCACGCATTTTCAGGATGTTGAAACAGAGTATACAGATCCTTTTGCCTCGAGCAGAAGAAGAGAAGAGACGCATGAATTACCACCCTCCTATTCACCTGCCTGTTCTCTGTCATTACAAATCAATGAAGCATGTTAATTGGAGGTAGAAGAATATTGAAGAATCCGTATTAGTTGAACTACTGTTAACCAAATTTGTAGTGTTATTATCGATTTAGGAGTGAGTGAGTGTCTGGTCAAACCAATCAATTGAGTAGGGGGGGAGGGGAGGCGTTGGGTGATCTTAAAGTTAAAATAAATTATAATAATTTAATATTTAATAAAAATAGATAAATATATAATACATAATTAATTTTAATTTTAAAATACAATTAAAATTTAAATATTTTAATTAATTTTCTATATAAAAATTCTGGAATTCAGTACAATTTTTACAAAATTTTGAATAATAATAATTATTTTATTCCGTATTATTCATTTGGTTATAACATAATTTTATTTTTTTTTAAACTCAGTTAAATTTAGCCCGAAGTTTACTTGTAACCGGTGCCTGCATAATCATCAGTAAAGTAGTGCGGGATTTTGAAAATAAAATCCCGGTGGGTGAAGTCAAACAAGAATAAAGAGAAAGGTATCAAAAACGCAAATGACACTAGAATAAGTAATGATGGTTAATTTAATCAAATCCGATCCGGCACTCTTGCTGGTTTTGTCCCATTTGTATTCCACAAGCGACCCAGCTATTCTATGGACAAGCTAACGAATTCAAGAATGGGAGAAAAAGGAGAGGAAAGAGATCAAGAAAAGTAGGTGGTAGGTTGCTTTCAGAAAGTAGTACATTAATGTCAAGCTTTGGACAAAATTTAAATACATTATTATATATTTTATTCTATTTTATGCTGGAATAGTTAATGATTTAAAAAAAAAGAATAACGATCCCACCATAAGCCTCGTTGTAATGGTCTTGATCCCACCCTAACCGTACCAAAAATCTTTCGTATTCAGGCAAACGGATAGCAGGAGCCTTCAGGTTTCGGATTTTAGCTCGTACAAACCGTCTCTCTAAATTTCGGTTCTCTCTCCAAGAATGAATATACAGAAACAAACATGTAAATGAACGACAAGCAGAGGTAACTGCTTCTTCGTGTATGCAATTTCCAAGATGCAAAGTGGACCCGGTCAGTAGGGGGAACAAAAAGGACGAACACTGTGCACGTTAGCCAAATGTAAAGGATAAAACGAAATGCGTGCGCAGGAGTAGTAGGTAGAGCAACGGCATTCTCTACGTGAGATATTTTACTTTTTATTTATTTAAGTTCAGTCTCCAGAGTGAGAAGTTGCCGTCATTGTTATGTTGAAAACAAGAGGCGGGAGGGATGGTATAGGAGATGGACAAGGTTGAAATCTTATAAGAACTCAGTTTAAAGACTTTTTAAATTTTTTATTTTTTTGGTCACTCTGAGCCGGCTCGTGATGCGAGAGTATTTTAAAGATAGGGTGTTATCCGATATCGCATGAAATTCAAGAGCTGTGAAGACTTTTGGTGTGGAAGCTTCCAGAGTAGCAGCATTTTGCAGTTAGCAATACGCATAATAACTAAACTTTGCCTGTGTTGCAAGTAAAATGCCCCCCATTTGCCCTTTTTGTCAACGGCGGGCAAAATTTTTCTACCCAGAGGATTTCTTGAACCACGATAAAAAGGTTAATGGGCTATCATTTCAGTTTTCCTCTTTACCTTGTATACAATGTTATTGCGTCATGAACAGAATTAAGCTCTGATGAAATTCTAGCGTTGAGTCAAAGTGCGCAACGCAGTCCTACCAGAATCCAGTACTAATCTTTCTACAAATCTGACACATACGCCTCGTTTTAATTGGACACGGGGACCAGCTTCTTTGACCGATTCCTCTTTTGCAATGGTCTAGGCTAATGAAGATAGAGAGGGAATTGGTCGGTTGAGACTATTGACGAAGAAGAAATTCATCAGAAAACCATGGCACACGACGGAGAACAGCTCCAACTTAAAAATACGTATTTTCTCCTCACGTAACACGAGATAGCACGAGTCTGTTCTCTATTCATCGTCAAATTCTCTTGGTCTACAAGTTCAAGAAATGAATATAAAATCAACATTCCTTTTTTCATAAAAAATAATAATAATAATAATAATACCTGAGGGCGTTTCTTTTTAAACAAAGAATTAGAGATGGGGAACATACCTTTTCCTGGCTCCTTTCTTCGTGTCCACCCCGCAGAAGATCAAATTAAACAAACAAACAAACAGACTTGACACAATTAATGAAGGAAAACAACATGAGATAATTACACTTGAGGATCATAAGAATGCTCTGGTACGAGTAAGCGAGAATAACAGAGACAAACAGAATGAATGACAATCTGGAACAAAGTTGTATATATTTTCTGTGTATAAGCTATTTTTACGAAAATTTTATTGATACTAGTGAAATCATACACAACCCTCGCATTAAAACAAGAAGGGGATTTAGGGATTATGTGGTTATTTCCATTATACCGCATTTGATTCTCGGATTTTGTTTTGAAAAAAACAAACAAACCAAAATTTCATGGTTGAGGGTCTTCAATGACCCAAGCCAAACCAGTTACAATCCTAGCGCCAATCTGTAAACCCTTGGGCTTAATTTCAGGTGGCTTCCAATCTTTCGCCACTTTCACTTTCTTCTCTTCCTCGGAACTCTCGGACAAAGCAAACACCGACTCGCCCTCTCCCAGCTCAGTATCATCCAACGAGTGGTTCTTCCCACGTCTCGGCACAAGCTCGCGGTCGGGTCGTTCCAGAGGCTGACTCTTCTCAATTTCGGAACTGGACTCGTTTGACTCACATTGAGTAGCTCGCACGTGAGGAGAGAGCCACTTGGCCTTGATATATTCGGCTTTTCTCCACGGAGGGATGTGCATTCCTTTCTTCTTTAGGCTCTGTTTGGCTGCATCTGATACGATGGTGATGATCTTCTGAAGACGGTCCGCTTCTCCGACGAAAATGTACGGCAGTGTTTGGAGAATCAATTTGTATGTCTTGGTTGATCGAGCAATTTCGAACTCTGATCTGAAGTCTATGTCGATTATCAATCTCTCATCTTCAATTATCACGTCAATGTATTCATACTCGCCTGAAAATTGGGAAATATTTGTAAATCTACAAATTTTAAGATGAATTTTCCTTGTTAAAAATCTTTTAAGCAAAAGAAAGAGAAACTACCTGCGGGATAAGAGGGGGATTTATCCCAGCGAGATTTGCAGATAGATGCGTCGTATCCGAGAGCCAATAATCCATCAGTCACAATCTTCCTGCAAATATCGTCTTTACGTTTACAGATCTTGTTCTTCTCGACAATCTTAGCCGTGTCCGCAAGTAAATTCCTCTCGCCAACACTCGCGCATGGCACAAAACTCTGTTTCCACCAAAGGCCAAAGAAATTTTCAGTTTTTCTTCAAAAATACACAAACGATGAAACGTAGACAATACGATTGAAATTTCATTTAATCGGACCTTGAGAATTTCACAAGCTTCACCAGAGGAAGCTGGGTTACAGTCACCGAAATAAGAGTCCAATTCATCTTCAGAACTATCGTTACAGTTACCATTGAAGCAATTGCTGCGGTTGCGGCCACCCTTGATTGCACCGGATTGCTTCTCGTTGTTCTCTTCGATGAAGTTCTGAACCATCTTCGCCAAGCAGACCGTGCTTGGCTCGAACTCAGTTGAGCCATCGTTCAAGCCGTCCTTGTTGAAATGCAACGGCTCTTCAATGACGCCGACTTTTTCCGCAGCAGAGTTCCTCAAGAACTGGCGCTCAAAGAGCCGCTTGAGTCGCGATTTCACTACTGGCTTTACTGTCTCGAACCGAGTCGGTGCTTCAGGTGAGGGAAAATCTATTGGCTGGATTTTCATCGGAAAAGGCATTATTAAGACAACGATCACCGATCGACCAAGATTATCAAATCTTCTCCCCCATTTCAGAAAGCTAATCTCTATTTTTGAGTTAATGAACTTTTGACTAGCTTCTAAACCAAAATTAGACAGTTGAAACCAGATTCTAAATTCCCATACACTATTTCTCTCAATCCTTCGCCTCTGCCCTCAGAATATGATACCTAGAAATGTAACGCTTAAAAGAAAAAAATTGAGGCTTCTGCTACTCTCTACGCATCAATCGAAACAACCAATCCCTGTTTCTTCCATGAGATCAGCGAACCGAATCGACACAGAAACCCAGGATTTCTTAAAAAACCAAAGCGTTTACCAAAATTCTAGAGACTCTTAATCTAAAATGGATACCTTTTATCTGTGATTATTATATACTCTTTTGCCTCTGATTTGCGAGACAAAGCATGGAATAACTTCGAAACACTGCTAAGTAAAGTCGCTTTTGCTTAGGGTTTCCAATTACGGTTGAAGTTACCGAAATACGCGACGACACGAGAACGTGACGTCTTCGCTTTGGCAATCCAAGCAACGATCGGCCGCCGAAGCCTCCATTTTCCCGGCGAATAACTTCACTTTTCCGGCGATTTTTCGCCGGTTACGGAAGGAGAAAGCTCACGATACTTGGTAGAGAGAGAAAAAATGAAATAGTAGATTCGTCTCGGTGTGGTTTTGGCTTCTGTGAAGGAGCGATAAGGAGAGCAGACCAGATGGTGTGGCCTTTATATGGGAGACGGTGAGGCACTGACTGGGACACTTTGCCACGTGTTATTCCTACGTGGCCAAGCACATAATCTGTTGTGTTCGTGTACGTGTCGAGAGATGAAGTCAGTGTCTACCATGGTGTATGCACACGATGACACGTTATGGAGGAGAGACGATAAGGGCCAAGATTGCATTTCCATAGTTACCCTCAACTTTGTCATGAAATACGTGATAGTTATGTTAACCTTCCTCGTGATAAGGGGGCTTTTGAAACCGCTTCATAATCGTGGTATGGACATATTCGACAAGCCAAAATTTAGTTTTATAAATTTAGCGCGTTTCAACAATTGGACGAAAATACCCTTTCTCGTAATAGAAAATGAGGACATATTCGACAAGCCAAAATTTAGTTTTATAAATTTAGCGCGTTTCAACAATTGGACGAAAATACCCTTTCTCGTAATAGAAAATGAGGATCAAAATGGAGTCAATATCTTGACCAGAATAGACTAAAAGATGGAAAGGCAGTACAGTCAGTTCGGGGGCTCAACCTTTCGAGTGGTTTAGTTTGGTTTGATTTGACAAAAATATCCCTCCTGAATTCCCATACCAACAAATTAACGACCATGCATCAGCATTCTGTGCAAAGAACCAAAGGATCAATAGCTCAAGATGGCCATTCCAGGCAAAAACAATTAGCCATAAAATTAGTGAGAAACAAAGAAATTGGGGATGGCGGGGTCCACAAGTAAGGTGGTAGGAAAGAGAGGTGAACAAGTGTCAAGATAAGCATAATGGGGCCGTATAATGATAGTAGAAGTAGACCCACAATTAATGTCATGAAAATGCAATTTTGAAACTCCATTTATCATCACATATATAAAATGCCAAGTTCCTTTCATGTCAATTTGCGTGAAGCATGTATTTATTACCCTTCCATATATACGTATACATATACATACATATATATGTACATATGTATGTATGTAAGAACATGCATACACACACATACGCGTACATCTACTCTAAAATTTACCTTATAAAAAAATATTATATTTAATTTAAGTTAAAAAAATTTTAATTAATAAATAAAATCTCTTCAACTTTTTTATATATAAATTATTTAATTTTTTTTTAACATCATTTGATTATCAAAAATAAAATTAAAAAATTAAACATTTTGTTTTGCTTTTATGAACATTCTAACATTTGGGGCTTTGCAACTTAGAAATATGATCTTTTAAAATTTTTTTCATTCACAAAAATCTTCCCTCAACAACTTCTCTTAAAACTATTGCAAATAGACTCGATACAAACCAAACACGACCTAAGATGTTGGGGATATTCAGACATACAAAATATAAATGGTAAGTATGGGTTCAAAGTACATGGTCCTGATGTTAATATGCGGGCTCCAACAAAGTGTAAGATTTTAGAGTACTGGGCCCCATTCCTTTCCTCTGGTGGGCCTCCTATAATAATTTTGCCTGCCCTTAAATTACCAAACTCTCCCCCGTTCATTAACTATTTCGATTTAAGCTTTCTCCAATTTGATCATCCGTCCATCCATCCATCCATCAATCATATGATCAAAGAAAAATGTATGGGTCCACAGCATTCATCATATGTTTACCGGCCTTAGGTGGGCCATTTTTAATTTACCAAATTTTGGGTAATTATTATTATTATTATTCCCTCTCCTCAGAATTAACTTAATTATAGAAAGAATATTCAAATATCAAGGGCAGTAAAATTATTAATAATTAGTAAATTTGAATTAATATATATTTATATATATGGTGGATGAGGTGTCAAATCTAGGTGGGGCCTAAAAGAACTTTCACCATATTTCAGTGCCAATTATTCTGATGGCCTCCCTCCACAACCTTTGGGTGAGTGGTACAAAAATTGTTGTCATAGTTTTTTTAACTGAGAGCTCGGCCTATCGAAGGACAAGCCAGCCCCAAAAGTAAAGGGCAAGCAAACTTGTACATTTCTCAGGAATTAGGACAGTGCCCTTCCCCGTGCTTTATTCTCTAGACGTGGACCACCTCTTATCTCTGCTGTAATAGCCCAGTCCTAGTCCCTAGGCTCTTTCTAATTCTCGGCAATCTTATCCCTGCTGCAATAACCCAGCCCTAGTCCCCAGACTCTTTCTAATTCTCGGCAAACAATGACAATGACATCTTCTATTTGGGTCCAGTGAGGATTCAGGCTGCTGCTCTGCTTTAGTTGGACTTACCTGCGACACATATAATAATAATTATTATTATTATTATTTTAAAACAAAAAATTATGCATATTAAATTTAAATTTATTTTTATAAAATTTAAAATTAAAAAATATAAGAAATAATACTAAAATTATATATAAAAATTAAAAAATATAAAAATTATATTACTCAAATCTTCCAACTCAAGTTGTATATAATAAAATATCTAAATTACAAATCCACTTAACAATTAATTAGCTAAAATGTCAAAACTTGACAAGCCACTCAATAACTTACCAACCATTTGTTTCTTCAACTTTTGGGGAAGTCAATTATGTACTCCACAGACTCTTACCTACAATTTTACCTTGTCCTTGGGCCAACTTTTGAAGCTCTCTTTTTCCCTCAATCCATAATAATGCCATTGCTTTTGAATTTGAGATATAAAATTAATAATGCTATTAATTAACACATAACATTTATTTATTATTAATATATCAATTATTAAAATATTTTTCTAAAAAAAAATAAATAATAAAAGTATGATCTGGGATATGAGAGTGAATCACTTTTAAAAAAGAGAAAACCCACGTCTCTTGTTTTTTTTTGGTGGTTTTGCATTGGGTCATTGTCTACTTTTTCTTGGACACATCTAAGGGATATACATGTATTGCTCATTGTATGTGTGTTGGTAGTGGGAATTGCCAAAAATTCTCGACGCGTTTGCATTCATTGATGGCAACAAAGGGAACCCCACCTTTTATTGGAACGTAGATATGGGGTCGGCTGTCGCGGTTGTGTTTGTGTTCGTTTTTTCTACGGATTTTATTCTTATTGGAAGTTAAATCAGTTGATTTTATGACTGCAAAATAAAGACGGTGGAAAATTAAATAAATAACACGGCAATCCTATCCTATCCTAGCTAAGCCTTAGACAGCCCGACACATCATGTTTATAGCGTCGTTTGAACAGTTGGCTGTCTATTTTTCAACAGGATCTTGTTGGTTCAAGATTGCAAGAGACCTCTTCTCTTGATATTCATAGGTCGGCAATTGTTTTCAAGTCATAGCATGGTAACAGGATTCAATTCTACAATAGCATTTGCAGCTCCTAAATTCTCCGACGCCACTCTATTTGAATAATCCATCCTTCTACTTGTTTACTCTTTGTTTATCCCACAACAACTTTCTGTTAGGGCTTCTAGAATTGAAATTATCTCACGACTGTGTATCATCATAGATACTCGATGGTAACCAGCTCTAATCATGGTGGAAGATACATTTTTGCAGTGATAATTAGCCGCAACTACGACACCACAATAAACATCCTGCGAGTTAAGCACGTCCAGGGAAAATAGAACACACTCCTTGATCGAGTAGTTAATAGCAAGATGTTGTATTATAATTCAATTACACGCAATTACTGAGGAAACTGATTGCTTTTATGGATATTCTCTATAAATGTGTTTGCAATTTCTCCAACAACTATTTTAAAGCTGCAACTAATGCAATATCCTTTTCATGGTAATTACGTTAAAGTCAATGGGAGTAGGGCAAGTGAAAGCAACCCAACTCTTGCCGATCCTTTCTAATGGTTTTGCAGAGCATGTTGAGATGGAAGAAGGATATCTCCCCGGCAGGTATGGTTCGTTTTACCCTGCCAAAAAGCATTAATGACTTCCTAACCTAAAATGAATCATAC
This sequence comes from Xylocarpus granatum, assembly GCA_019650275.1. Lineage (NCBI taxonomy): Eukaryota > Viridiplantae > Streptophyta > Magnoliopsida > Sapindales > Meliaceae > Xylocarpus > Xylocarpus granatum. The sequence goes on along the minus strand of BNST01001733.1, from coordinate 322,158 downwards.
ACGCCCCCTACTTTGAAAATGAATTTAGTGGAAATGCCCATCATGCAGTGTAGATTCTGCTTCAGGGTATATTAATAACTTCAATGGAATACTGCATATCAGAGACAACAATGATAAGGTCAACAGACTTGATCACCACTATTGCTTAAAGCAAGGAGAAAGTTCTCTTGAGGTTGCTCTCCGTATCATCTGAGAAGCCGAGTCAGAAAGGCATCAAGCCCCTCCTCCGCACGGATCATGTCGGAGTGGCTGCAAAAATTGGGCAGTCAGGTCGACCACGGGACAGAAGAGATGCCATAACACTACAATCCCAACAGAAGTTGCTTCGGCACACTTCCACTTTCACATTTTCTGTCATAACACTACAGAAATAACCAAACTAAACTCTGCCAGTTATCATAAATTAAAAGCAACCCCAATATGAACAATATGTTAAATGAAATAAACTAAAGATTTATACATATTTAATCGCTAGAAATTAAAGAAGATAAAATTAGGTGCTATGCCGGGCTTATAATGAAATTTTACAAAGCCATAAATCATGCATGAATCTTAAAGCATTATTCCCTATACCACAGCTGAAACAACCATAAATCATGCATGAACCTTAAAGCATTATTTGCCATACCACAGCTGAAACAACCATAAATCATGCACCTCGGCCGAGTTTCTCTTATTTGCACATATTAGACATACAACTCACTCTGTTTTGCGTGAAATTATGTGTTTGTTTGTTGGCTATTTTGCGATACACCAAATTAGAGATAGCAATTCCAATTGTCATATTGTATTCGTATTATGTTCTATTTGTACTGTGTCAAAGAATGATTAATCATAATTTGATTCGATTATTAATCATGTTAAAATAATCAAATACGAATATGATTCATTTAGATATGGATAGTAAGCAAGTTAAATTCTTATCAAAATATAATTTGTTTAGATAAAAAAATTAAACATCATTCGTTTGAATACAATTAAATATGATTTAAATTCGATTTGTTTAACTTCAAAAATTTTAATTTAAAAAAATATTTTAACAAAAATAGTATTATTTTTCAATATCATTTATCTAAAATAACAACATAAACTCTATCATTATTAATAACCTTAATTCTTTCTTGTAGTAACTGTTAATAACATAAATAAATCAAGTGTTACAAACAACACAACACCCAAATAATAAGTAGTAACTGCTAACAACATAAATAAATATAGAATATTATCATCCATAAAATCAAATTTCAATTCTCCCAAAGTAACAATAACGTAAATAAATGACATCATTCGTAAGTTTGAATTTAAATTGAAAATTTCTACAAAAGAAGCTTAAAAAATAATTACAAATATGTAAAAAAAATATATAAACCAACAAAATTAAATAAAATTTAAGTAATAGATCAAACCTGTTGAATTTAGAAACAATTTCTAAGAATTGATCACTTTTTGTAAATTGAATACTATTAATGTTTAACTTTATCGTATCTCTAATAAACTCATCCAATTTGACATTATCGTTTTCTATGAAAATAACCAATATATATATGATAAAAATATTATAACTTATAAGCAAAAAAAGAAAAAGGGTAATTAATTTTGTAAATTTTAATTACCATTAATCCCATCTCTTGTGTAAACTAATATGCGTTCATTGTATCCGGCTTGAGTGTACCTCGAAATTGATCAAGTACTCTACTATGAATGCTAAAATCTAACTTAGATGCAATAATGGATATAGGTATACTCAAGATATTGCAAGCCATGGAAGTAAGGCTAGGATAACGAAAATCATTCCTTTACCAAAAGTTTAAGATGTCCAAATTCCTATTTTTATCTAATCATGGTTCATCCAAATGATGACAATGGGCCCAAATGCACCCCTACCATTTCTATATGCATCGATTATTGACAAATACAGCCGAGATAAAGCAAAATCAATTAAGGGTGTCTTTAGCATGATCCGCCAGTAATCTTATCTGAGTGGATCGTCTTTGAAAATGAGCTACAATTTATTGGTATCAAAGCCCAGCAAAGTCCAAATTAACTATCGAATCCAAACTATTTAGAAAAAATTTGTTTAATGTTTTAAGAGAATAAAATAAAAAGTATCACGTGTTTATGAACAGAAAAGTTAAGAAAATGGACCCTTTGCTTTTTGGCACAAGTTCAATCCCCAATAAGCAATATTTGTGCCAATTGATTCGAACCATTTTTCACCCTTTAAGAGCAATTAGCTAATTGATTTGTTCTCTAATTTTACTCGTACTGTTAGATTCGATAGATCTCACTTTCACGGCACGAACTCGCTTAGAATTTAAAAAAATTTATATAAAATTATTTTTTTATATTATTATAATTAATAAATAAAAAAATTATTAAATTATAATTATACAATTTTTTTTAAAAAAATATCGTATAAATTTTTATTTCAATAGTACTATTTTTTTTAATTTTTTATTTATTATTAATATTTTATTTTATTAATTAAATTATTTTATCACATTAATTATTCTTAATTTTTATGTTTTACGAAAGGAGACATTTGATTGGAAAAATAAAATAAAATAATAATAAAAGTAGGGTGGTGAATGGTAAGAGTAGAGACTGGTACTAGTAGCTGACCAGCTGTTTGTTTGAGGTCCACTCCAGTATTTATCAATCTTTATTAGGCCACGTGTCGAGAGTACACAGCTTGGACCTGGTTGGAAAGTCATTAAACTAATAAAAGAGAAGTTGTATTGGTAAAGTGCAAAAATTTTGAAATCCAAAAACTTCAGCTTTTTCCCGCCGAGATTAAACCGCCCTTCGTCCCCTAGTTTAAAAAGTTGAAACATGCCGCTCGATAATAAAAGCCCAAATGCAATAATAATTTTTGCTATTCTCACGCCCCTCTATCCCTCCTCAAATTTTCCGGCTTTCAAGATTCTCAGGTCTGTCTCCGTGTTTAATGCAATCTGGGTTTTCATTTACATACTTGTTTCTTGCTTAGGTTTTCATATTTTCAATGTGGATTTTGTCAAGGTTTAGGCATAATAGAGATATCACTCTCGCTTGTGCTTACGTTTAAGATGATTTTTGATAGATCCGTTCACTCTTTAAGATGATTTTGCCAGATCTGCGTTTCTTTCAAGTTTATACCTTTTCGTTTTTTTTTCCCAGTTTAACTATGATCTACCTTTGGTCAATTTCTGGACAATGAGACTTTATTTTGGTCTTGGTGCCATCGTGGTATAATTAATTTAAATTTTCCCTCTTTTCTCTAGGATCTTTTTCCCTGATTAAATTTGATTTTGTTTTAAAATTTGAACAGGTGAAAGATGGCGGGAAAGGGAGGAAAAGGTCTTTTGGCGGCAAAAACCACGGCGGCTAGCAAGGATAAGGACAAGGACAAGAAGAGACCGATTTCCCGATCGTCCCGTGCCGGTATCCAGGTACTCCAACACCACTCTTTCCAATAATATGTGTTGTTTACCCTTGTTTTTCTTGGGTAGAGATCTCTATGGAGAGGCTTATCAGAATATTCATTTAACTTGTAGATTTCTTTTGCACGCATTGTGTTTTATTTACATTTAGTATTGTTTGCCATGTGAAATGTACGGTATAGTGATTATTAGAAAAGCATATGTTAGTGAAAATTTGATTAGTTGGCTTAGTTTTGTTGGGAAGGATCTCCTGTCATAAATCAAATTAGAATAAATTAATTAACAGATTATAATATTATGAATAAATTTGTTGCTTATATTTTGCTGTCCTAATTGTTGAAGTTTATCGCAACTTATTTCTTCGAGCAATTTGAAAAACAATACGATGCTCTTGAATGTATGCATGCATGTACGGGTATGGAAAGAGCTTAACAGTAGTGTTTCTGTTTGCTTGTGTTCTTATTCTTCTGATGATTGTTTGTTGAGGATGTTTATGCCTATTCTAGATTTTATTTTAGTTGACTTGTGATCTTTTTAATTGTTTATTTATTCATCTTTTTTTTTGGTTTTTGGGTATGAGTTTAGTTTCCTGTGGGTCGTATTCATCGCCACCTAAAGTCAAGAGTTTCTGCCAATGGTCGAGTTGGCGCCACTGCTGCTGTTTACCTGGCTTCAATCCTTGAATATCTGACTGCTGAGGTTCTTGAGCTGGCTGGAAATGCAAGCAAGGATCTGAAAGTGAAGAGAATTACTCCAAGGCATCTGCAACTTGCTATTAGAGGAGACGAGGAGCTCGACACTCTCATTAAGGGAACCATCGCCGGAGGTGGTGTAATCCCTCACATTCACAAGTCACTTATCAACAAAACTACCAAAGATTGAATTCTTTGTGTGGTTTTACATTACTTTTCAGTGAAGAAGTTTGTGGTTCTCTGTTACTGTTTTCTGTTTAGGGCAATCTAGACTTGATTGGTGTTGTTGACAGTGTTTGTCTAGAATATATCGGTTTAGTAAATATGGCTTTAACTTTTATGCGTGTCCTCTGGAACTAATATCTTTGTTCAGGGTAGGAATGCTACATATTATGTTCTAACTTAGTTTGATTCCCATTCATCCTGTCATTAGTTCTAATGTGTTATCTTCTGCCTTTCGCTTTCCCAAAATGATTATGAGAACAGCCATTATCTATTGTTTGTTTTTATTCAGGACCATTGCCGACTTGTTACAAAGTATTATTGCTTTCTTGATGTTTGTTAATTTCCTTTTGAGATAGCTACAACTGTTTGCACAATCCCAGTCCTTTTGATCTTATCCTGGTCTTTTTGTACTGAGCAGCTACGGAAGAAGTAGAGCACTCTTTATATGTAATTGAACTTACCGTTAAATTCATAGTTTTTGGTTGAAACAAAAGCTCAGTTGCCATCTTCAATAATTGCGTGATTTTGCCTAGTTGATTAGACAAAATGGGGATGCAATTTGGTCATTTGCATGACTGATCAATGCTTGGATCAATAGCAAACGAGACGGCTTTGATCACCAAGGAGATCATCTGAATTCGAGTGAATCAAGGAAAATAGTGCAAGTCCAGATCCTGGAGTAAGGTTATTGCTGTTATTTTTCTTCGTCCTTTTTTTCTGGTAAATTTACAGTGACAAATTTTAATCAGAATACTGTTTGAGTGAAGACATTACTACCGACTTTCCCCTTAAATTGATTGAAATCTGACAGTAAGATCAATAAAATACGTTCTGACATTCTCTATGATTGGTCAATATACATACATACATGCATGCATAATGTATATGTATATACACACGCACACACACTCTGCCCTATATGTTCTTGCAAGAACTTCCCGTGAATTGCTGCAGTTCCTTGTAGAAAGACTGGTATAACTGTTCACTACCATAACTTCAATGTGAAAGAATCTATAGTTCAATTACAAGTGTATAAAAGACGGGAGATGGTCGGGCTTCTGATTGCTGACTGCTTAAAAGATAAGATAAGATCCATGGAAGGTAAGGAGCAAGCTGTGGGTGTCTGACATTACCTTTTGATGTCATGTATAATGAGGTCAATGCATGTTTGACCAGTTAATAAAATATGAACAATTCGGTTGAATTTTGTAGTAATACAGTAGGCAGCTGATAACATTAGACTTTTAATAATAATAATAATAACAACATCGTACTATTTATTAATTGATATTACCTAATTATTATTAAATTATTAATGATAATAATTATTTGTTCACGATTTTATAAATTTAAGAATTATTTGAAAACAAATTCAAGCAGCTGAAGGATCTCAAAGAAGAGGAAAGGATTCTGGTCCCTCCAAGAAATGCCTCAATAGCAACAAGAGCTTGCTACAAAGAACATCTTTGAATGGAAGGCGGCATCTCTATGTCTCTGCAAGATTCCAAAACTTCGGCATCTCCGCCATGAGTTTAAAGATTCTCTTCATGTGCACTTTGTTGTTATATACGCCGAGTCTGTTTTCTTGCAACAACCAAGTTGTTCACTTCACTGCCGTACAATCCTATACTCTCTCTCTCGTACTCTCCTAAATGGATGCCAAACTACTCCCTCAGAACAGGAGCCCCTTCACGGTGCTGGCTCGCCGGAGGCAACATATGCATAAGCCGGGATGTTTTGGCGTCGTTGCTGTGCTTACAAGGCCAACGGAGAACGTAGTAACAGATAAAAGGAATGTAAAACTGGCGGAAAACGTAGCTGGGGTTGCACAAAAGACTCTTTATAATGATAACTGGTTTGATCGAATGGCCATTAACCATTTATCACAAAGCATCCAAGCTACTACAGGTTTATTTCAATACACGTTTGCTGCTTCAAATCTTAATGAAAGAATCATTTCGAGATAATGATATGATGAAATTTATGAACATTTATTTGTGTGTGTATGCAGGAATAAGAAGCAAGAAGGATGGTTATGAGGGCATGGTGGAGGCAGCGAAGGCAGTTTTACGAAAATTCAATCCAAGCCAACAACGGGAACTTGTCATTAAATCTCTTGAAAAAGCGTTTCCGACGCCAATCCTCACCATTGCAAGTTCACCCTCTTGTTCTTGTTTGTGTTGTCGTCTTTGTCACATTTTCATTTGTTCTACTCGGAGATGTACCAGAAAAGAAAACGACAAAAAAAAAGAATGGAATTAATAAGAGTTTAGAATGCATGGAAAAGCACCAGATCATTGCAAAATATCAACATCATCATCCACGCAAGGTTTGCAGAGAGAAACGATTGCCATATTGTCATGCATGGATCCAACTCTGCAAACAATATACCGACCATGGATGTCTTGGGAATGAGCTAGTTTGCTCCCTTTGGAATTGCCGTCATATGTCTTTATATTTTCTTAGATTAAGTTATTGACTTGTTAGAATAATTGTATAATGGTGATGTTGTGGTTGTCAAAACCAGATTCGGACGATGCTACCAGAGTCTAAATTGGCAAGGGAATTTTTCGCCGTCTTCACAACAATATTTTTTGCTTGGTTAGTCGGACCATGCGAGGTAAGATCAAAAATCACAGTATTTATTTACATTATTTTCTCAATTACAATGCCGCTTAGTTCAAAATAAACTTAACCACCATCGCCACCAGCCTCAGAGCAGGAAAAAAAATAAAGGTTATAGAACTAATAAGAATTTGTGCTTAAAGATGGTCAAGCCGTAGGTAAGAGAACATGAACCAAATACATAAATCAGAAGGAAAGAATATCCAATAATCCATTCATGACGATTGAAGCACCTGTTTATCAAACAATTTTAGCCTGGCATTACCCAAAGATGTAAACTGTGCATCAAGATTATGATGAGAAAGATTGAACACTGGAGATAAATCGCTAAAACACAAAGCAGAGCACACAACACTCACAATTGTTTCAGTGAATTTGTAATGTATATCTTACATTTATTATCTTACCTCATTGTCTATCGGCTACAAGGTGAGAGAATCAGAGCTCAATGACAGAACAGAAAAGAATGTTGTCCACATTAAAAAGTGCAGGTGAGTAGAGCATCTCTCTTGCATTTAAGTTTACATATTAATCCAAAATTGGGGTCCCATGGCACCAAATTTAATGCACTTTATGCCTGAAATAATCTGCTTTACTGTTGCTGGACTCAGTCTTCTCCACTGCTATCATGGCAGTAATCATCATTATTCATCAATATCATGATCATCACTAATATTTTCGTCACTCTTAGATCATCCAGGTAAAATGATAATTCTTCAACATCGCTTCTAACATTTTTGCAGGTTTCTAGAGGAGAGTAATTGCGTGGGGATGTGTACAAATCTATGTAAGGCGCCATCTCAAACCTTTATCAAGGACTCTCTGGGAATGCCACTGAACATGGTCCCCAGTAAGTACACTTATCCCTCAAGTAATTATATAAGCATGGTTGAGAGAGAGGCAATATAAGTGTTTTGGAAATTTCAAATAAAATAAGCACATAAACTTTATTTTTCTATAGCTAGAGAGAAATTTCTGAAAATAATATTTCATGATACAAAGAAGATCTTCAATAACTGCACTAATAAACGCATTAAATAGGCAAGTTATCACTGAAGCAAATGCATAATGAATTTCCACCTGTTGAAGTAAATCTACAATGCAAAATCTAATTAAAGAACAGCAAAGTTAACAGAATCATACTCCAAAGAGTAATAGTACCTGCACTAGAATGTGGAGACTATGCTCATCACGTCAATGAAGGGCCCACGTATAACCACTTGGGGTGCACAACTGCAAGTAGACCCATCTAATCTAGGGTAAGAATTCTAGCATACGAGTTAACACAACAATTGTCTATTTGAAACCATAAAGTAATACCTGAATTACTAAGTTTAAATTATTTGCTATCATAATGCTAGTGTGATAGAGTCCATCACGTTGTTGAAGACAATGAATTTTTTTTTCCCATGAAGCCAATCATAATCATCTTTTGAAACCTGCTCCATGTATAATACCATCACAAACACAAAAATGCCTTTTACAAAGCATCCAAGTTGAGCGATAGTTACATTTCCACATGCTAATCATTTGTTGAGAAGCATAGGGCTGCTCATCAACTTTCCAATGTTAGTTGAATAGCAAACAACTTCAATAAATTAAAAATGAAGCTCACCAATCAGACACAGTTTAGATAATTGTGGTTTGCCATCTGATTTGCAGATTTTGATGATATGAGCTGTGAGCTCATATTTGGTCAGGAGCCTCCAGCATCACACGATGATCCAGCATCCAAGCAACCGTGCTACAAATTATGTAATAATCTATATAGAACCTTTCAATTGTGTCTGAATATTGATCTTGTCATTAACTCTCCTCAGTGTACCACACTGCTGCATGTTATATAACTTCATGTTATCTCATCCCACCTGGCCTGCTGATAGGCAATAGGTGGATCAAAACAAGCAGCTTATGTAGGATACAATTTCTGATTCACATTATTCTTGTATATGTATGCAGGTAATGAAACCCGAAAGCACGGTGTGAAGTGCTCCAGTTAATGCAGAATATGAAAGAAGGATATTTTTAGATAAGGTCCCTTACTACTCATATATTCCTTCTTGTTGGTATCAAAAATAAGTTTAAAAAAGATTAGTGATGTATGCATAAATCATATATGCACTTTCGCCTCAAACAAGCAGTTGCAGGATATGGCATAAAGTGTTCAGTATAAATAACAGTAATAAATTATAACAACACCTACGAGCAAAATTCAATATGGCACAGATTGGACTAATTTGGAAGTTATTGTACAATCAAATACAAATAAATATATAAAGAGCAATTTGATGATGACTACTTGTTATTGGGTTATGTTAGGCACCATGTCATAACAGAAACAAAGAGGTTACAGATCAAAGCAGCTGTCCAAATGAAGAGAAAATATCAAAATAAAATCTTCATTCGTTTAAAATTGGAATTGTGTAGCGGTGAGTTCTTAAAGCATAGGAACCTGATACTCTAGGAAGTTTCAGTGAAATATTTGATGAGTCTTAATTGCACTAATCGCAGTTGCAGATAATATTATCAGTGTTATTAGGAGAAATGAAAGGGATTTTATTGTAGGGTTTAAGAAGAGCAACGGGGACCAAGAATGTCTCCCACCATGTTCAGTGCTGAAAAATCAGCAAGCTATGATTTTCCTGCTGTCATTTTTGTCTCCTTGAGATAGTGACCTGACCCACTTTCACCCGTTAAAATATTCAGATGGAAGTGGGCAACCTTCATTATAACATTTTGAATCATTTTTGGTGTTGATTTGTGATAGACAACAGAGCAAGTAGTGGATGGACAAGCTGTCTTTGGGTTTTAGCAATAAACAAATAGTTCAGTCTAAGACCGCGTTTGGATCTCTATAGCAATCAACATAATATTGAACTCAAAAATCATGCTACAACATCATCCATTCTTAAAAAAAGATCACAAGAATGAGAATTTAAAGCAGAGAACATGCAGAAACTCACAGAGCGAATAGTGGAGATTGTTCAGTTCTTATTAGCTATTACCAGAGTTGCAACTCTGCGAGCTCAACAACAAACAAACATCTGCTGTTCTCTGACTGAACTGAAAAAGTCATTTTCTTCGATCACCGATCACAGCTGCAATTGAAAATTTCCCCAAGTCCGTTGCATTAGAATGTTTGTACAATATCTGGTACTGCGGGGATTACATATGGGCCTCAATCTGAGGCACTTGCGGAATTGAGATAATTTGTATTATATCACTGAAACGCTGAATGCACTTTGGGCCCTGATGCTGCTGCTTCTGTCTTGGTCAGAGTCACCAAGGTTTCATGATTATTTCTTACACACACACACACACATTCTTAATCTATTCAAATACTAATCAATTTTATTATATTAAAACATGATAAATATACGATTCAAAAACCCAATGGCATTTGCATTTGCATTTTGAGGTCAAGAAAAACAAGTCACGCCCAACGGAGTTGTGTTTGCCTACTCAGCTTATCAGCGAGATAACAAGGATACAGCGACAAGGATGATATTGAAGGTGACAACCAACTGCGGTAATATTGAATGAGTATTTTCTCGTTTCATGAATTCTCAACTTTGATAGGCCCAGAAACAAAACCCAAAATAATAATAATAAAAAACACTGCAGCTCTTTGATTTAAGAAAAGTCCATAGAAGTGGCATGTGGCCATGCTAGTGCACCATCATCTCTTAATAGGTACAGAGACAAGCCTGTGCCCTTTTGGGATGACAAAGACACCCAAATACTTTTCACTTGTTTGAGGAATTCTTGGTTTCGGCTTACTTTGCATTTAGAAGTTTTCTAATTTCGAAGGGAGCAAGGAAGTAACGATGGAGGACAAAATGAGGCAGGATTTGGGAATTGTTAGGTGGGCAACACACATCAATGGCTGCAGAGAGGGTAGGACAATTAGGCCTGAAAAAAGTGGTAAGACGGGACGACCGTGTGGGTATTCTGGGCCACAAGCCCTATAATTTCTAAAGTGAAATCAAGGCGCTAAATTGAAGGCCCGCTTTTGAAGAGGGAAGCATGTTGAAGTTGGCTCTTATCTTGTTTAACAACCCCACCGTGAACAAGGGAAGCTCTTTTTCTTCGCCGAGGCTGTGTCTATTTCGTGACAAAAGCTTACAATGTAACGTGATAAGCAGGCACGATTATATGAGCGTAGTCATAGTAGTTCCATGCTCGACGGTTGAGAAACAGAAGAAAGTTGCTGCTCAAGTAACTGTTCAATTATACAAATATTAACACATTTGGGTTTGATTTTGGGACGAAGATCAAGACATAATCATCAAATGGTCAAAATTATTTATAAACACTATGATAGCATAGCATATAATCATCTCGTACCGGAGATTGGATTGACACATGCAATACTGCAGTGGCTGCATGATTGCGTGGAATCACACAGGATTTTCAAAGGGAAGAATAAAATTACTTCGAGTAAATCGACCAGTTTAAATTTCATTAGATTTGGTTATGGTGGAGGGCTCCGACGTTTGAGTAGTTTTCTTGCGAACAGTTGCCAATAAGGCTTAAAGGTTATGAAAGTTAATAAATTGCTCACTCGTACAGGATCACAGGACCATCTTCTAGTTTAATACCTCAACGTCATGGTAGCATAGAAAGTTTTGAATCGAAGTAAATGAAGACTGAAAGTGTCTGCTTTAAGAAGGAAATGTACCATTCTCACTCTGCTCTACTTTTTCCCAAGGTTTTCGGGCATGATATTGTGGTATAGTTGAGGATTTTGCTTTATATATATTAAGAAATCTTGAGTTGTGTAGATAACATCTCAAGCCTTAAAGAGGAGGCAAAAATGGTCAAATGTGTAAAGCATCAAAAACGGTAGTCTATCGCCAGTCAGTGAAGTGCCTCTACTAGTTATGACGGTGCCATCACTTCCATGGACCATGCTGGCATAGACACGAGCACAGTACTTAAAAACATAATTCTGAAAGCAAAATGGATTCTAAAATGGCATGAACCTGACACATACATTATCGAAGATTATGAAAAAGTCTTGATTACTATCAAAGATCCAGAATTCACATGGAGAACTTGTCTAAGAAAACAACATAGTATGTATTGAAATGAAGCGAAACAAATAATGACGGGATTTGTGCCAAAAATGGAAGTTAGAATGAATGAGTGCGAACAACCAAGCATGAGATTTGGAAAACAGCTTCAAATCAAGGACACTACCCCGTTTCACTGGCTCTTAGACTTGGTCTTCTCTGTCGTCGGTCAACTCCAGCTTCTTCCCGATAGCATAGAAGCCCTTTTAGAAGGGCAGTGCTACATCATACCTCCTGCGGTGTTCCCTACTAGACTTGAAGGAATTGGACCACTTTTAGCCTCCAATTCTTACTATAAAAAAGCTTATGGACCATGGCATCCAGAGTCAGTAACAGTGGAAATCACTTAATGATGACCAACTACCACCAGGGTGGCAAAGATTATGGAAACCCTGAATTAATGACCATAATAATCAGGGCGGTTCAATGGAATGATTCATTGTTCATCACCTAACTAAAAGAGACAAAACTCGGGTTCTGAATTCACCCTTTGCTTTATTTAATGGTGAAAACAATGCTCCATTTTTTCTCCTCACTTCCTCCTGAATATTTAAATGGCAAACGTGATTGTTACTGTGCTTGAAAGCTCGCACATGTTTATGATGCACTACGAACATTTTCAATTGTGATCTCAAACATCGTCTCAACTTTTTACATCTTTCATAAGTGAACGTTAGATGTGTCTGGACTTCAGGTGAATCAGAGATCAAGCATTTCCCAATTTCTTAAACCCAGAAAGAAAGAAGTTGTCTAACTTAATTGAAGGAAAAGAATACTAATAAAACAGAAGGCAAGGGGCCTAGAAAAGCTTGTGAAATTAATTTCAAAGCCTTCTTCTGGTCCCTCACTTTCAGAATATCAACTTCCTACGCGACACCCCGGATACTGAATTATATTTCCCGGAAAAGGCAGCAAGATCCCGGATAGTTTCCCCGATCAAATCCTTAAATATTAGCCGTTCGATGTCAAGGACAACCTCGGACAACTCGATCGGGCAATCCCCGTTAATTGCATCCCCTGCAAGATCCTTTTTCAGCACACCACAAATGATGTTAAGCAAGTCCTCAGATGTGTCCCTCTCTCGGATTCTCTGAAACTGGGACCAAATTTGTTGCAATGAAGCCGGCCCAGAATTGGAATTTGTATAGGAAACAACTTTCCATGGTGGCAATTGCTTCCTCCGATTGAGAATTTCGTGGATGGTATCAAAAATAAGCTTTCTCTGGAGTCTTGAGACCTTGGTGGTGTCCTTTCCCTTGAGATATTGTTGCTTCTCCAGCAATGAAAACACATCTGAATCATCAGGTAGGTAATGTGATGCTCGGAGGATATCCGAGATGTAGATGAAATCACAGTCATCCTCAGATTTTGATTCAGCGGACGAGATCCCTGAGCTCCAGATATCATCTTCGAATTCGACTCGTAGGTCTGCTATTTGCGCCAATGAAATGCACAGCAGTAAGATGTTTATGCTATAACACAAGAAACAACAGTTAAAAAGGTCTAATCAGATAGTAGAGGCCACCATTGATTAAAAAGCTAAAACGATGCCCAGGAACTGCGAGTAAGAAATTAAGCTGTCCCTGGTTTGTTATCGTGGTGAGCCATTTTGGAAACGGCTTAGCTAGCAGCTGGTGGCATCTAACGGACACCTGTCAGTCCGAGTTCAGCAAATACATTCTCTTTCAACTAAGCTAGCTAAGTACTGCCCGCCTGGGGTTAGTTTTTTCTTGCGTCAGGTAATTTGCCATTGAGTTAATAGAGGTTTCAGTCACTTTCCTATATAGCTTTTAAGTCCGTTGTCGATTATAGTTGCATTTCTTGCATTTACTATATAGCTTTTAAGTCCATCGTCGTTTCCAGTAGTCCAACTATCTCTGTCAAGCGGTTACGATCAATAACCAGTCCCACGTGGTATGCTTGCACCACGAATATACTTTAGATTTCGCACAAGATCAAACGGTTGCTTCTCACTAAGACCTAGTTCGTCAGTATGCACCCAAGTAATCAATTATTTTAGCTAGCCAACAAATATCCATTAAAACCTAATTGATCACGTTTTCAGACATGGGAAGTGAAGAATTTAACCTAATAGCACAGTTGACTACACAGAACATAATTCACTGGAAGTGAGTTCAACCATCAGGTATTACTGAGCCTACTGTATGGACCTAAAAACAGGCCTAGCTAATAATCAAGGACGTCACCATAGTCAAATGTAAATCTAGTAAAATCATAATCTAAACAGAACATAAATGAGTCAAGAGTGGCAGGTAAGAGTACCACACCTTTGAAATCAATGCTGCGTTTCATAACTGGGGAAGGAGACGACTCGTCCTTGTAAAACGACGAGTCAAGCACCGAGACCGGACTCGGTTGCAACTCGCTCGCAGTCATCTCTGCTATGCTGTGTAGCAGCTTATCACACCTCTCCAATAAGCTCCTCCCCACCTTGTATTCCTCCGCCTTTAATCTCTGCAGTGCAAAATTAATCCACTTAGTACATAAATGGCAAAACAAATTAAAATTAAATCAACGATGAAAAAAGCTTTCTTTTACCTCGGTATCGGTTTGAGAATAAGTGCTTATACTGCACTCGGAAATAGTGGATAATTCGTCCTCAGCCGTCGGTTTCGTTAATCTGGGTGATCGATTCGTGGTCTGATCTGATCCAACCCGTCTCACATTATTCCTTGGAGACACTCTTCTCTGCTCCGTGGACTCGTTGTGCACTTTCCTCGGCGTCTCGATACTCAATGGCCTTCTTCTACTTGGACTCGTAATGCTAGTCTCACTCCTAGTCGGTGAAATCGAATTTCGTCCTCTGCTAGGGCTGCTCTGGTTCCGTACATTCCGGTCAATTTCCGGTCTGTCACGTCTCGGGCTCATCACTGGCAACATCTCACCTGAGAAATTCAAATTCCGGAGAGATCCGGTCCTCGATCTAAAACTCGTAGGAGACGAGTCATTGGCAACCCTTCCTTGCCGATTAATCGCCCCCGGCTTCATGACGACGATTGGAGATTCATCGTAGACGAAGTTTCGTAGATTTCTCGCTTGGCTCGGGGGTTTCTTGGGATGTAAAAGTCCTTTGAGTTGCAAAGCTTCAAGGATTTGCTTAAGTGTTTCGAGATCCTTAGACGGCTCCTCGATTCCTCTCATTTTGAGCCGCTTCTCAATCTCAGACTGTTTTGGCTCCGGAAAAAATTCGGCCGAGTCGAAGAAGCTCTTCTTTTGTCCAATAACTCTCTGTCGTGCTCTCGCTGGCTCACTTCTTATATTTCGTACAGTGAACTGTTTTGGATCTACTTGTCTTCTATTCATCGTTCGTTCTTCTCCAGCTGCGTTGTTTTGATTTTGTCTAACATTCATCTGAGAATTCGACGGCTGTGATTGCTTTAACTGAAAATTTATTCCGTCGATGAAACGATACTGATCTTTGGAGACTCTAGACTCAGAAGCGGATCTTCGTAGCTCAACTTTCTTGGCCGGTTCAGGATCCCGATTAGCTAATGGTTCAAGTCCCATGAGCCTCGCGATTACACTTGTAGACCGTCGCTGCTTCTCGATATCTTCTCCAGCTGCTTCTTCGGTGTTCTCACACCGGTTTGCTGATAGAAACGACGTGCTTGTGTGGATCTCTCTGGGTTTGAGGCTTCCCTTAGCATCAACAACGGCTCTACTGTCAAGGGAAAGCCTGGGCGTTTCTTTGCAGAACTTCCAAGACGACCTTGTACCTTCCCTGAATTCGAATACTGGAAGAGGAAGTGTCGATTTGCTCTGAGCTTCCGAGCAAGGCGCTGGACCAGGCGCCGGAATCGGAGATCGAAGCTCCATCACCGGAGACTGCTTGAAACGGTCCGTTGACTGTATTGAGCTTCCCTGCTGCTGATTTAGCTTCTCAAAGTCTGTCAAAATAGCTGGAGACCCAATACTCTTCTCCGATTCAATTGCAGAATCAACGACCTGAATTAGTTCCGAACAAAAAAAAAGAAGTTAGAATAAAAATACAATAAGCAACCAAACAGAGCATGTGTATAGAAACAGAGACAATGATAAACTGACCGGAGTGGGAGGGAGGCGTTTGGTGGAGTAGATGCGTTTTCCTGTGAGAATCTGGTGGCGGTCGAAGATCTGAAGGAAACCAGCCATGCAGCCCATTTGCTTCTCTATCTGCTTCTCCAGATTCTGCTCTTGTACTATTCCAGTCGTCATTTTCTCCGATTATTTATTCCCTAATCTTCCTTCTACTCTCGTTCACTATTTCTTCTCCAAAAATCACTCTTTCTTACCCTCCAACCGCCATTTTAACATTCAGCTCCCCGTGTGCCTTTGTGTCTCTGTAACTTCGCCTCTATCTACGTCCCCTGCTTTTCTGGCCTTTTAAAGGGTACGCGAAGTTAAAGCCGAGGGCGGGGGCCAGACAAAAGGACAGGACTACCCTTTTCTTTGTATACGATTTCAGATAAATCATGCAGAGTTTCGACCAATTACTAATTGGCTGTTGGGTCCTCCAGAAGGGTGCTGGGCTTTATGTCGGAAGATTATTATTTCTTTTATTAGGGCCTTTGTTTTGTGCTTATGGATACAGAACGAGCACGCATAACTGTAGCTCCGTGGGTAATGCTGTCCACGTATCAGATTCCCACCTCCTTGATTTTCGTAAGTTTGAACGACGACCAACTTTGACTCCTTTTCCCCCTTTTGTGAGCCTAACTATGACGCACGCGCCTTTCTTTCTCTCTGTATACGCTCAAACACTAAAAACTCCACAGAATCTGGATTACTCTACGACAGGTTATTAGCTGAAACATGCTGTCTGATTGTTTGGATCGTTTAAGAGAACCATAATTTTATCAACAACGTCCTTAACGGTTAACGCTAATACAGAACCAATTGGTGATTTTTATTTTTATTTTTTTTTAACGCTGGATTTTGTGGACACCTGAGATTTGAACGAGGAAGAGGAAGACTCATCACTGCACTGCTTGCTCCATTGATCACCGAGTGAGCTTGCATATGAACCAGTTTATTAAATCCGCCAGCAGGGAATACGTAATAATAACGCACATCACGAGTACGGTTGATAGTTGAGACTTGAGTGTGTAATAATGCGTAGAGAAAATAAAATGCATTAATATTAACAAAAGATAGATCATACATCGTGGAGCTCATAGAGGGTAGCCTATGAGCACAGGCAAATAGCCCAACATTCATGATTTTGATTCTTAAACGGATTCGGAAACTTGAAGCCACGCGGCATTTCATAGACTGACTTGATTTCACCGTATCACCAAAACTACCCGACGGAAGTTTCCGAGTTGGAGTTAAGACCTCGCTTTCCTGGCGCCATTCTAGAGTTACGGCTAGCAGTTAAAGTACACGTTAAACAAACCTATGCGGCGGACGATATGACAACAGCTGCCACGTCAGGATGAAGCCCTGGGAAGGAGTAAGTTGTTTCGATACATACCGTTAGCAATACCTCCTTGTTTCTTTGCATAAAAACATTACATCCCCACGTACTTTCCATTTGCACAATAGCTCGAAGCTCGCCGGTTAATTATTTCTGTCTTTTAAAATTATAATTAGTTATTTCTAAAACGATTTAATTACAGTGTGTAAGCTGATCGGCGACTCCAGCCTCGATGATACTCATAATCGTATTAATGATTTTCTTTTTAAATTGGGGATTTATTCTTCCAATTAAGCGTAACGGTAAACTTGCTCCTCTATCTATGAATAAAAGCTAAATAATTGGAACTACTCTCCATGCACTGCTTTACTTGTGGTTTCAACATACGCCTCTTTTCATCCTCGTGCTCGTGGCCAACGGTCAATGTCCAAAAGCGTATGTATGCCTACTAAGAAACACGTTGTGTTTTATCTTATTTCTCAATGATATATTAGAACACTCGCTTCGTAAAATTTGAGGGTGACTTCTACGGCCTTGATAGAATATAGTGCATGTCAATGTGACCGAGTCTCGTGAGGATGTAGAAGAAAAAGGGCAGTTAAGAAAGAAGTAAGTGGTAACATTTAGTAAACCATGCTACATATCGTTGAATTTGGTGAGGAAAGCAGATCAGCCGTAAGAAAATAAGTTTCCCGGAAGCCAAACAAAACCCCGTTGAGTCGAGTCCAATCCAGGCCAAGCTATAATCACTTAGTACGACGTGGTCATATGATATGTGGGGTTTCAAAATTAGCAATCTTCAAAATTGGGGGTCAAGCTGCCACCCATGTGGATTGTCTGGTTCGCACCATGTGAGCCTATTACATTTCTTTATTTATCTTTGCTTTCGGATACACGTCTAGCTTATAGCTAGCTACGACTGCAAACAATTATTTTCATATGTCTTGTCTAATCTCTAAACATTCATAATTATATTCCACAGCCAATGAAATCGGCCCTTTCGTTTCTTGACCTTTATCTCTCTCTTTTCATTTAACCCACATGCATTTCAGATCTGCAGACACTTTCTTCAGCCATCTGAATCTGACCGCCAACTGTAAAAGAAAAGAGATATGTGTAATTAACGAAGCACAACAATATACATTGCGGGTGGGGGGTGGGCCAGTTTCTCGTAGATCGGGTTCCCATGTCCTGGTTGCATGAATCAGATGAGATTGCACGCTTTTCAATCTGAAACTCCCATGTTCCATCGACCGGCCCTCTTCTTCTGCACACAACAACAATATTCCTTCCTTTTTCTATTGTGTTCAAACTGTGTATTTCACATTCTTCCAACTTTCCGTCCTATTAGAATGTAGCTTAAAATATTTGTTAATGTTCTGGGCGGGTTTAGCCTTGAACGAAGAAGTAGATTTGTTTATGAGGTTGTTCAGATAATGGCAGGTGGCTCTATAGATAGGATAAAGGATAAATTGAAAGTATGTAGAGGGAGCTGGGCAAATAATTGTATAACAAGTGGTTTCTCACACGCAGAGAGAGAGAGTAGTAATTCCCCGTTTAAATTAAGGTGAAAAAGAAGTGTGTGTGGGAATGCTGAATCAGCGATGATGAAAGGGAGAAGGGATTCTGATTCCTCTCTCTAGGGTTTAACAGTTGGACCACTTTGAAGATTGCCCATCCACGTGCCACACCATTTACATACATTTTCTGTTAGCGTTTTCATTTTCATGTTTCTTGAATTTGTTCCGAAGAAATTTCCAACATCTGTCACGTTCACGGATACATTCTGGCGACAAGACGTTTGATGAAGTTGAGTACAGGCTTTAAGTTGCCTTTAAAGTTTTTGCATCTTACCTGCAAAACATTAATTGAAGGGGCAACGAATTATCCCCTCTTCAACGCTTACCTGCAACATTTTACTCTTCCAATTAATGCTAATCCCCGCATTCTCCGGTAATATTACATTATCACAGTCCTCCAGCTCTAACGTCGTAAATGGAAAGTGTCAGGCTCAGCCTGAGACTGAAACAAGAGTCAGGTTTTCTATGCAGTGCTTGCACTTGCACTTGCACCTGCGCTCGCGCACAAACTCTCGTCTCCGCTTTCACTCCGAAGAGATTGAAAGCAAGCGAGCAGGTCTTGCATTCACTGCGCGCTTGCATGCATGTTTTTGTGTTAGGCCTTGCTTCTATATCCAATGCTCTAATTAGCCATTCCATTTCGCAGCACCAATTTCTTTCAAACAATCAGGATCCCACTCATTCACATTTTCATTTTTAAATCTTCACATACATCATATACAGAGGTGATTACAGGATATGCAACGATTGATTAATATTAATTTATGCAGAGGTGATTATAGGACATGCGATTAATACTCTTAGAAATTAGTCTTAATAGTGATATTAAAATTTAAGAAAATTTAGAATCATCAGGCTATGTGGACTGTAACATGTAATAAATGTACTTGTGCATTCTTGGTCGAGGTCGGAAGAGCAAGGCACGTGCATGAGTGACGCGGTTCATTCTCCTCGGACGTTTACAATGGAGCAAAGAGGACAAATTGAACAGACGGTGAAAGAGAGATGACATGCTTACTTTTAGTTAACGGTCTTTTTACCCACTTTAATAATAACTTTGTTGGGGAAGCGTACCCACTCACATGCCTTGCTTGCTACCTCTTCATCCAGCAGACCAAACTTGTTATGTTGTCACTACCCGTTATTTATTCTTAAATTAATTTTAAATATTGTATTAAGAATTTTAAGCAGTTTCCCATGATAATTAATTAATTAATTAATAAAAATAGTTTGGCGCGTGTAGACACGGCTTCGTTTTTTACAATGAAACAGGAGACAAATGAAATGACATGATAGGTAATAATGAGGCTAGAAATAAAAAGAAATGGGGTAGGTTGGTTTAGGTTTATATCTCTTGCTAGCTCTATGGTTTCCCTTCGCTAATGGAATGAATAGGCGAATTTGTAGGTTCTGAACATTCTACGGTTTGCTTTGCCGCCCATTAACTTTCATTCTACGGTTATTGTTTATTGGACTAAATTGCTTTTTAATTGAGATCGTTAGTGAAAATTGACACTTTTGATGATTAAACAGGTTTTCCCTGATGGGAATCTTCATGATTGTTGGATGGACGCCTGCGAGTGAAATGGGCTGCATCGTACATACACAAGTTTAAGGGGGGATAGACCTTTCAAACATGATCCCCACAAGTATCCAAAACTTTCAGGGTCATAGACAGAGTGTTAATTCTTTCCGTCAGGCCTCTTCTACAACCCAACGGGTGAAGCTCGTACTTCAAGGAGGAGCCCCCGTATGTCTTCTTTTTAGGCGAAAGGGTACGATAAGACGTGATCGGGGGGCTAAATAGTAGTACTTTCCTCCAACACTAATCTATGAATCGGCAAATGCTCCAACAGAATGAATTCGTGTAAAACGGCGAGCACAGGCAGGCGGAGCCGCCAGTGATTTCAATCAATTCATTGTGGTGATGCAATCAAAGCAGGAAACCATCCCAAGCAAGTCACAGACAAGCTTCAGTTTAAAAAAAGCTCGAGTTGAAACGGTCCATTGTATATGTTAATCAACCCATTTTATTTTTATATTAAAAAAATTAAATTATAATTAATTATACCAATACCAATTGATTAGATCTCATCCGACGGACTTCCCACAAGCGAGAGAGTGTATAATGATATCACTAAGCTTTTGAGTTAAGTCGTTCTAATTAATTAATATTTTTTATTGTACTTATTTAATAAAAAAAAACAAGATATTAATAAAGATTAAAAAAATTATTATGAAAATAAATATTTTTATTTATTTAGGATTTGTTATGATATTATAATTAGTGTTAAATTAGTAAATATAAATAAATAAATTATTGGTACTCTTCGATAATTGGTGCTGTTAGATCATTTGATGATAGTAGTTTGATGTAACAAAGTTGATGGAAGTGGTTCAATCCAAAAAGAAATGAGAAAAATTCATCAACGTGCCTAGCAATTGGATTTGATTGGATGGGTGTTTTTTTTTGTTTTTCATGTGAAGCTCTCCGATGGATCATCAGTTCACCTGCCCATCATGGAGGATTTGTCCAAAATATGATACGCTTTTAGTGTTAGTTACGTACGAAGAGTAAGCAGATACGAAATTTATGGTACATTACGTGATAATACCAAACCTGAAACCGGTTTTAAGATACTTTCACCCATGCTAGTCTAATGGCTAATCTTTAGAAGTTATTATTATTATTATTATATATTTAACTAATAATAAGCGAGCACATACGCACTCCATTGCCCATGATCATAGCAAAGCTCTGTCTTGTCTTGCCTTGTTCCTTTTCATCCCTCACTTCTAGGTTTGTCTGTCTGTCCTTTTCTATTTTCTTCAATTTCAATCGTTTACTTTTTTTGCTTTGTTTAATTGTGTTTTCAAATTCAAAATTGCATACGGGTCAGTTTAGTTTTGGTTTTTATATCGTTTGTTCGTTGTCATAATTCATCATCTCATGATATTAATTTCTGGGCAGGGTTCAATTTTGTTACCGAGTATTTTCTGAGACTGAAGGGAGCTGAAACCTGGGCAAAATCAAATTTCAGTAGATTTGTTCCAGTACGTTGTCGGTATCCTTTTGCCAAGAAAACTGGTTTCGTAGAATTTTTTGGGTTTGATGTGGAATGTTTTTGTCTGCTTAAGTTTGAATGCTTCGATTTTATTTTATTGTTTCTACAATGGTGTATGTACTGAAACTACAGTTATTTTAATCTTGTTAGTCTGTTTGTATTGTTGTTTGTTAATCTGTTGATGGTATTGACACTTGCTCTCTAATCGAGAAGGCTTATTGACACGAAAGTTGACACAAAAAAACTACTAACTTTTTGAAAGATAGTTGGATTTCTTCGAATAGAACGCCTGAGATTTGAAAATTGAAATACTTAAAGAAATTTTGTTGTTCAAAATTCAAAATTTCTCCATCTGTTTTGGCAAAGAGGTATCAGAATAATTCTGTGTGGATGGTTTGGGAGGAGCACCAAAGATTTGCATGTATTCTGTTTGTACTAATCAACAACAATAGTTAATGACGGTGAAGGTTTTTGAATTTTCTTATTTATGTTTGTATTTTCAGTTTAAGGTTGAGTTTTGAATGATGAAGTTCAGAAATGGGAATTCAGTGGAGGCACTGAGAAGAGAACATGATCCATATGGCTCCTGGTTTCCTGGGACTATAGTTTCAGTTGATGGCAACGATTGTGTTGTTAGGTACAAATTCGTTATGGACAATGAAGGAGAGCCGGTATCAGAGAAGGCTCATGGGGAGAGCATCCGGCCACTGCCTCCGCTTGAGACGGGGAAAAGATGGAAAGTTGGTGATGCAGCTGAGGTGTTTGATAGTCAATGTTGGAGGGTGGGCCAGATTGCAAAGGTGCTGCAGAAAAACCGGTTTGTCATTAGGTTGTTTGGGTCCATCCAGCATAAAGAATTTCATGAATCTAATATAAGAATTAGGAAGTCTTGGCATGATAACAAGTGGTCACTGAGTGGGAAGGTAAAGGCACTTTTGTCAAGTTTGGCATTTCTAGTGCATTGCAGTTTTGTTTACTGCTGGTTTGCCCTTGGTTTCTACATCAATTGTTTAATTTAGAAATTTCCTTTTGGTTTATCTTGGACCACGAGGGTTTCCTTTTTATAGTTACTTTTTGAAGTCCTTGCATGCAGCCCTTCCTATTGAAAATTCTTGGATTTTTTTTATATTTACTTTTTGTTTACAGCTGCATAATGAAAAGTCTTATTGAAAATCAAATGTCATCATTCCTTCCTCTTGAGTTTGTGCAGAAGATCATTGTTATAATGGCACTCTGTTATTAGTTGTTTAGTAAGTTGCATTTACAGATGCTTGAGGTAAACCAGAGCACTGGTATTAGTTGACAGAATCTCTATATTTGGTGGTAGTTTTTGCCATCTTGGATGTCTTGGTATCCAACAATTATCTTTTTAAACTCTATGAAGATGTAATTTAGAAATGTATCATGCTATTAGTTTTTACCAAAATTTACTATAATCTGACATACTTTTTTCCTTGTTTTGCTTTATCATATCTTTTGTTAATGACTGTCAATATGCTCTTGACCTCTATCTTATACAGTTATCATGCATTTGACAGCTGCTGATGTGTAAATTCTACTGAGGATTATGGTATACAATCCTGTGATCAGAGATATGACCATGCAAAGATCGCATGTTACAGCATTTTTTAACAAATTTTTTATGCTGATTTGTGGATGTTTTGATGTTTCTGGTAATGTGTATCTTCATTTTTGGGTTGCCCAGGATAAACTACTTACTGCAGAAAATGATTCAAAATATTTTTTGGATTTGTTTTCTGGGGCACAGTCTCAAAAGATGGGCACAGATTCGCACTTAAGAGAGAAGGGTGGACAGAGATGCCATGAGGATGGGAACAATGATTCTAAAACGCATTTCCCAGAGGGAATCATAAAAAGGTGCCATGCTGACAATTGCAAAACAAACTCCAGTGATCTGCTTATTGGAGGAAGCCACAAGAAAAGAAAATCAGGTCTTTATGTAAAACTGGGTGAGAAATTCGTTGAGGGATCTGGCAAGATAGATGCTAAAATTGTGAAAGCAACTACAGACTGGTGTCATATTTCTTCCACACCTCTTTGGTCTAATGAAGATAGCAACCAGTGCTCTGTTGCTAGTTGTGGTTGTAATGACTTCGCTGAATGTCCTGGAGAAAATTATCATAAATCAGAAGAAAATATATCTAACAGTTCAGATGCAGAGTCATCGTTTCCTACTTTGTCTGGGAGAAAACATCTGTTCCCGTCTCCTAGGCACAAGGTAGAAGTAGACATCCATGAATTAGAGCTTCGTGCATATGAGACAACCGTGCAGGCATTGTATGCTTCGGGTCCATTAAGTTGGGAGCAAGAGTCTCTCCTAACAAATCTCCGCCTTTCCCTTAACATAACAGATGAGGAACATCTGCTCCAGTTGAGACGCTTATTGTCTGCTCAAGTTGTGTAATCTATTTTTTTATCCCTCTGCTTCTTCTGCCCCATCTTGGATAGTGATTGGCTTCCAGGCGATTCAAATAGCAATTCTGGAATTGGTGTAATGCATTCCATTCGATTCTACAAACAACCTCCTAGATACTTTGGCAGCCCTCCTGCTGTCTTGTAAATGTCCTGTGACCAAATAACTTTCCCAACTCGTGTATTTCTAGATCAGATTATTTGCACAAGTAGAATTTTCTCTTGGAGCATCAATCCATTCAATGCCATTTTGCTTGTTAAATGATGCACCAGTGGACCTCTCCAGTGACCCATTCCCTATTTCATACATGGTTTGATCCTTATTTTCTCTAAACATCACATAGGTATCCCTTGCTTTTTTCATACAAATTTTCTAGCTCCAGACTAAACCCACTTTGAAACTTTGTTATTTGGTCAAATGCCGATCTTGGAAATCTTTGTGTTTTGACTAGTTAAGCTAAACTTTGTTTGGAAGGAAAAGTGTTGTGACTTCGAAGTTACCAGGGCGGAATAAAATCATTAACTATTAACTAACAGTTAGTGGAACGTTGAGTAATTTCCGACCGAGAATTGATTTTATTAAATATTTTATTTATTATGCTTTTAAATCACAACTAAAGTATAGCAGTTCTAAACAAAACTTTTTTAAGTATGTTTGAAACTTGTGTGCTTTAATTATAATCATAGAAGACTTGTAGTAGAAGTATAAATACCAATTTTTATTAAACAGTTAAATGTTTATTAATCACCATAACCTATTTCTAATTGATATTTAGTACATTATCATAACAACTATTGTGGATTAAAAACCACCTATTTGCTGAACTTACCCATTGTCAAGAAATCCAGGGTCTAGCATTAGTTTGTGCTCTACAAGTTGGTTGACTTTGGCTGCCTCAATCTCCATTGTTTACAATGAGTTCCCTTCTCATGACTCACGAGTGTTGCCAGTTCAAGAAAATCGAATACACTTCCCATTTTCTTCATATGTTTTCTCTTAATTCCTCAAGTGGATCCAAAACAAAACCTGTTGTTCAGACTAAAATGGCCCCAAAGCAGATGGGAAATCTCAGGAAATTTGAAAAAATTCAACAGTTCTTTTGCTTACTCTGTTCCAACAAAGATAGTTACGGACCACGGTCTCTCAGCTTACCCAATATGAATGAGCTGATATATATATCAGCTTGATCTGTTTAGAAGCTTAGAGCTGATGTACTTGATTTACAAAATTTATCTGAACAAGAAAATTTTGGTACTGCACAAGAAAGAAAATTCATTGAATAATTTGGTGTAGCATGTCAACAAGATCAATACCAAACATATTTTGAAGCCTAGTGGAATAAATGGTGACAAATGTTAGACTGCTTCAAGTCAGAGTATAATGCATCCGCAACCATGTGCATCCTGGGGCCCTTCAAACCATCGATCCCATACAGTGTTTGTAGGGCCATTTGTTCTGTAATCGAAATACATTGAATGACAAGCATCAGAGATGTAATCAACTTGTATTATGAGAGACAAAGTTGAGAACATAGGGTACGAAAATTACACTGAGAGTAGGGGATCAGGTCTGTTTTCAATGAATTGCAGCAATCTGAATGACAGCAACAAAACAAGAAATTAGTTCTGATCAATCTCTTACCATATACTTTACAACATCATCATTCAGTCATGCCATGCAAAACATGCTATCCATGTTGTTTGACTCAAATAAACAACCAATCAAGGCCCTTTCCCTTAGTCGTTGGTTGCTGAAAGAAAACCAGATGGTGAAATCAGATATCCAAGTTTCCTCCACTACATGTAAGTAAATATGATGTTAGATAAAAAAGACCTGAGCAATCTCCTCCTTCAGCCTAGTTCAAAGAACTTGTACTTACTCTTCACATATTGTTGAGACGTTCTTGGTTTTATCCAGATCTTCCAACTCTTCCTGTATAATTTGCATAAGGGGAGAGTTAAGAGAATGTGAATCAGGGATGCACTACAATTACAATTCCTGTCCCAAGACAACCAAGACTTTCAGCTGCATTTAATTATGAATATGGATGACAATCCTAAAATGGGTAATGGTCTGTAAACAGCACCCGAGCAACTAGGAAACTGAAAGTAAATTGCAGGAAAGTAGTAAAGGATAACAAAATCATGGGTGTACTTTTCCCTTTTCCTTTTTATAAGAGTTGAAAGAAAATTCTGAAGCAAGTGAAACAATAGCATAGTAAGCATGGATATGGAAACAATAGCTCACAGCTTCATACACTAGGCTTTCTGCAAGAAAACATGTGATATTAAAAGTAAGTTTTTGTGATAACAAACAAGACACATTGAAAAGAACTAAAATGATGCAAAATGTAAAACTTCTAAATGTAAACTTGGACTCTTGATTGGCATTCTACAGAATACAGAAATCTCTTAGCTATAAGAGGTTTAGGACATTAAATAAGTAGTCCATCAATAATCTAGGACATGCAAATATAACTACTTTTTCATCCTTTGTCTTGACCAGACACCTTCTGGTGACATCATTCCACACTGCATTTCAAGGGAGAAACAATTATTTTTACTCAAAACTTAATCCAAAATTTAGCACATTCAGTAAGTCAAAATGTAACTTTTAAGTGCTCTATCTCATGTTATGAGATTGACATTGGTGACTGAACTCCATATTAGATTGAATGGTCCCGTGAAGCAGCATGAACCTTTGCCAATTTTCGGGGAGTTCAAAAACTCATCTAGAATGGTGGTGGGGGTGGGGTGGGGTTGAGTGGGGATGGTTTGCAGGGAAGAAAGTTTGACATCCCTCCTTTGGAAAGCCATAAGAGGGACATCCTAATACTTTCTTGTAATAGAACTTTGAACAACATTGGGAACCGGCAATATAGCATCTTCATTGATTTAACAGGTTTAGGCAATATGGTTTCACAAAGGAAACAGCCAAGAATTTTTATCCAACATCTCTTAGCTACATCTAATAAAACAGAAATTCATGCGTGACTACTAAAACACCAAATACACTTTACCTTAATGACAAGTCTGTTCTCCTTTCTTCTGTTCTATCTCCCAACTAGAGTTACCAACAAATGCCTAACCCAAGTGAAGATCTTTTAGACCCTCTCCCATTAAAAGAAGTTTCATTACAATGAGCTCATCAAGTAATAAAAACATAGACGCCTGCTCACTACCTACTTGGCTTAACTCACTTTTAACATACTAAAACCCAAAATTACCGAATTGACTGGAAACCCTTATTTCATGCTATCAGCTACGCCACACAATGTCCATTGACATGCCAAACACACAATATCCACATCATCCTCCCGCAAGGAAGTCTAAAAACTCTACTTCCTTCTGGGGATTACAAACAATATGAAGAAAGGGAATATGTTTATGAATTTAAGGGATTTCTAAGCATTGCAAAAAAATCTCTTTCCTTTTCCCTCATTCTTGTGGAAAAGAATGAGGGAAAAGAAAACATCAAAAGGGATAAAAGTTCTGAGTCTTGGGTAAATGGCGTAGAAAGTCTTATACGCAATGTTTTAAACATTTCTTTACTTTCAAAACTTCTCACATTCAAAGCTTCGCAAAGTCGTCGACTGGATACATCATCGAGACAGTTAAATTCCTTAAAAAAATGTCAAGTCTGAATTCCCTTTTCCTCTATATGATTTTCTCGATTTCAAAGGACAAGGCAGCTAAATTTCCATAAAAATTAGAACCAACTGCATATTTTAGTTCTATCTGCAACTTCTGAGCTAGATAGAGGTGAACCCACCTACACTGAAAACATTATTACAATTCACACAATCCCTAACCTACTTCAAAATTTTCATAATGTTCCTCCTTTTTCCTTTCTCTTTCATCCGGTAATGAGAGTATAATATGAAAACAAAAAACAATCCTGCAAAATATGAAGAAAAGCACTTACCTCCAAGAATTTTGATTCTTGCTCGATACGTTTCAGTTCGGCGAGAATCCGGTGCTTTCCCGTCGTATCAGTTCCTCCTCCGGCTGCTTCTCTTGAACCTGCCACCTGTTCGTCCACCGACGAAGACATTTCACCGTCCATTATTACTATAGTTATTTTGATTCCCAACAACAAACTGCCCTCATTCATTCAAAGACATTGCTGCACCATGCCACTGCATTCAAAACACAGAATCTACAGATCTGACTCAGACAGTCCGTACAAGTTTGATTCTTTCTTCTGTCCGCGTAATCCCTGCAATCTGTACACTGCAATGACTTCCCCTACTATCTCAATAGCTGTTTTTCTGTTCTCCCAAAGAAGAAAGTTTGTTGTCTTTTTATTAATAACGGATTCAACATGAATCAGAGATTTTAACCTTCTCTTTGACTCGTCAAATTACAGTATGGCATTATCTGAAAATCTCAATTTTCACGGACAGCGCTAAGCGTCTTGTCGTATTGTCATCATACACACTGTCGCCCTGCGTACAAATTAATTACTCTGCAGGGGTTTTTAACACTCTGCTGTGTTCGTTGTCTCAATTGTTTACTCCCAGAAGAATATATATTGTTTGTTAATCCAAAGACAAACAATTAACAAAAGGGTATTGTTTATAAAGTATCGACAGCACATCAGGGTCTACGTCTAAGTCTTTATTTATTGTTCTTTTGTTTTGGAAATTTTATAGATGCAATGACTTTTGGGAGGCGGCCACCGAGAATATGCTTGCTGTTCTTCATCCAGCTGATGCGGATGAGGTTTCAACGCATGTACATACACATATTGTTTACACCATTTTAATTACGTTGAAAAGATGTAACATGTATGTATGTAGTATGTAACGAAGTCTAGTTTTGGCTGTTACTTTACATTACTGGTCTTAGAAAACCAATTTCTGATCAGAAACGGAAGATTAAAAAAAAGGAGAAGAAAAGCATGTTCAAACCTACAGTTGAACACTGATAAGCTTGTGAGAAAAACCATAGTGAAACAGCTCAGTATTTATTGAGGGTAAGATGAGTGCATCAAATACATTTTATCAGTAAACCCCACATTAGAAATCTTACATGAAGTTGGAAGGAAAATTAAAAAAAAGAAAACAAATAAAAATAAAAATAAAAGAGAGAAACAGTAATAAGAACAAACAGTATTGTTAAAGCAGGTACATAGGTCTCCTCTTCAAACCAAATTATCAAGCCATGTCAACTTCACCTTTTGGCCCAACTGGCCGAAACTCTTCAGCACCATAACTTCAATTACTCGTGGATTTATATTTCTCTCCATCTCCCCACAATGCATAAGCTTCCTCTCCGTGAAATGCATCATCGCCTGTTCGCAACTCTTCGTCTGACAATCTAAGCGGATCTACCAACCTAACCAACGGACATATCGCACTAGTTGTAACAACATTAACAGATATTACGAACACAATTCCTAGCAATTGGATCCCCATCTGCTTGAATCCTGCTGTTGCGCGCCAACTTTGGAGACCGTACGCAAGGCCTATGTAATGTTGCCAATCATCAACCAAGTAGAACAAACGCTTAAGTTTCGGGTTGGCGAAAAAGCCGGTAAGGATGCCGCCAAGGCTGCCGGTAACAGCATGAGTGTGGAAGACAGCCAGTGTCATGAACTTTCTTTAGCAGCCAAAATTTCTTGTGAAGAACCATCATGGTATACCACGGAATGCTACCAGACATCATTCCCATCAAGATAGCTGCCCAGCCTTAAACCACTTCTGTTGAATTCTAACTTTGACTACGAAATGATTTTCTACTTCTACGTATGAATGAATCCGAATTAATTTTAAATATAATCCATCTATCTACATATGAAAGGCAAAGTTCTATTTAAAAGCAAAGGCATGACTTTTTGGGTACCTACAGCAGGGGTGATGCAGACTAAGCCGGTGATCATTCACTGTGTGGCTCCAATAACAGACGGTTTTCCCAAGAAAAGAATGTCAAGGATTAGCCAAGTAAGCAAGCTGGTGGCGGTGCACACGTGTGTGTTAAGGACGGCCAGAGATGCATCTGTACCGACTGTGTGTGGATCACCACCGTTGAATCCAGTCCATCCCATCCAAAGTAGACCTGCTCCTCCCAACGTCGGCAGAATGTTGTTCGGTGGGAACCTCTCCCTGTCCTTGGTCGCTCTTGGACCAACCTAAAACAATATAGCAAGTCGATGCTTTATTAAATTCGCCAAAAACCCTTACCCAAATATATAAAATTCCGATCATGATCAACATAGGTGTTGAAAGAATGGCTAAGCAGCTGTAGATGGACTGAATAATGGGCTGAACAGTTGCTGGAGAGTTTGTCAAAATTGAGTATGCTATGTGTTCTTAAAGACCAAATTTTCAGAAAAATAATTGATGCGATTTTTATGACTTGTTATTAGTAAGTTGTTAGTTATGCCTTGTAATCAGCCAATTTCTTTTCTTTTCTAGATATATACGAAAGAGCAATGCAGTGAATAAAATTTTATCAATTCTCCTAACTTATTTTTCCTCTGCTCTGCATTCTTTTCCAGTTTTTCTGCTTAGCTCTTATACCCAATCACAACAAATTGGTATTAGAGCATAGTCTTAAGAGATCTGTGAGTTAAGTGAATACACAAACACAGACCAAAACACAAATGCAAAGCCAAAACACAACAATTGTGAAATGGAAAACGAAACATTCATCTCATATTGCAACACCATTTTTTGACAGTGATAATTATCAAGCCTGAGCTATTAGACTGACAGTTAATCTGGATGCATTAGACCTCTACGAGGCTGTAGAAGAAGACTGTGATATTCCTTCATTGCCTGCAAATCCTACTATGGTTC
The DNA here is from genome assembly GCA_019650275.1 of Xylocarpus granatum. Lineage (NCBI taxonomy): Eukaryota > Viridiplantae > Streptophyta > Magnoliopsida > Sapindales > Meliaceae > Xylocarpus > Xylocarpus granatum. Next base: position 290,822 of record BNST01001733.1, on the reverse strand, counting down.
AATTGAAAGCTCACAAAGTCCAAAGCTAAAGCTTACCCATATTCTACTATGTCAAGTACAATATTCACAAGAATAATGAACCTGAAGTCTACAAAGGATATTTGGGGCTATCTCATAAGGAAATACTAAGGCAATGAAAGAACCAAAAACATATAAGTACTCAATTTGATTAGAGCGTTTGGAATGCAAAAAATGAAGGAGGCAAAAAATATCAAATACTACTTTGACAAGTTACTGTGCATCATAAACAAGGTAAGAATGCTTGGCTAGGACTTTCTTGATGAATGAATTGTGCAAAAAAATTTTGTAACTATACTTGAAAATTATGAGTCTAAGATTTCTTCATTAGAAAGGTCAAAGTATATCCTTGAGAGAATTAATGAATGCAGGTGTATGTGCAAAGAAGAACGATGAGACAAGAAATTTGTGCAGGGTGCTTTTCAGGCAAAGGCATAAAATTTAGGATGCAAAGACAAGAGGAATTACAAGAAGAAGAACAACAAGAAAACTGAAAATAACAAAAAATTCGAAACCAGCAAGGAGGAAACATATCCACCCTATCCACATTATAAAAAAATTAATCACTTGCAAAGGAAGTGTTAGTGAAAACCAGATATCAAATGCAGAAAATGTGGCCAGACTGAACATATGAAAGGGATTTGCAAATCACAGCAATATAAATGCATAGCTAATGCTGCTGCTGAGCAATATCAAGAAGAGCAGTTGTTTGTCACAACATGTTTTGCAACAAGTAATAGCTCTAACAACCCTTGACTAATTGATAGTGGTTGCACACACCATGACTAATGATCAGGAACTCTTCAAAGAGCTTAGCAAAACTATTATTTCCAAAGTAAATATTGGAGATAGTGTGTACATCTCAATAAAGGGCAAAGAAAGTGTGGCCATAAAAAGTTTATCAAGTTTGAAGGATATTACGGATCTATCTATGCCTGACATTGACCAAAATTTGTTAAATGTTGGACAGCTGATTGAAAAGGGCTTCAAAGTTATTTTTGAAGACAAATGGTGTATGATTAAAGATAAAAAAAGTAGAAATATATTGAAGGTGAAAATGAGAGCCAAAACCTTTGCTCTAAATTTTAATGGAGGAGAAGCAGATAGCATTTTCATGCTGTGAAAGCAATGTGGAAGTATGGCACAAAAGGCTTGGGTATTTCCATCATGCTAGAAGCACAACTTAGTAAAAGGAGTACCAAGGCTAGAAGACAAGTTATATGATTGTGTGGTTTGTCAGTATGGTAAGCAAGTTAGAATACTCTTCCCTCAAGGTGCATGGAGAGCAACATGTAAGCTTCAACTAGTACACATAGATGTTCAAGGACCTTAAACAATGTCTTCTTTAAATGGCAGTAAACACTATATTATATTTATTGATGATTATACCATATTTTGTTAAATTTATTTTCTTAAATTCAAATATGAAGTTATTGACATGTTTTAGAAATATAAAACATGGGTGGAGAATTTGCAGGATGCAGATAATAAGATCAAACGATGAGAAAGAATATATTTGTGAAAGTTTCAAACAATTCTGTGATGAAGTTGTTATTGAGCATTAACTCGCAGTATTGTATATTTCACAATAGTTTATTTAATGGTTTATCACAATTAACAACACAAACCACCTGTGAAGTTGGGATATTTTGTGAGTGGGTATTCCTTGTTTTGTTTCTAAAATATTGAAATAGTAATAATCACCACTTTTCCTTTGTGGGATTTCTTACTTTTGTCAGCCCATGGCTTCTTCGATGCTTGAAGGAGCTGAAAGCCTCGCACTCATGAGAGGCGTAGGCATAACTCCAAAGGGGTTAGGTTTCTTGGGCTCAGATTTTCACGGGAAACATATTCCCAAATTGAGTTTGATCTTAAAGCCAAGAACCATGAAGTCCGTAAAGTGCAGTTTATCAGCTTCTAGACCAGCTTCACAGCCAAGATTTATTCAACACAAGAAAGAGGCATTTTGGTTCTACAGATTTCTTTCAATTGTGTATGACCATGTCATAAACCCCGGTCATTGGACTGAGGACATGAGAGATGATGCGCTTGAGCCTGCTGATCTCAGTGACAGGAACATGTTAGTGGTTGATGTTGGTGGTGGAACTCGCTTTACCACTCTTGGTATTGTTAAACATGTGGACGCCAAGAATGTTACGATTCTGGATCAGTCACCACACCAACTTGCTAAGGCTAAGCAGACGGAGCCATTGAAGGAGTATAAGATTACTGAGGGCGATGCTGAGGACTTGCCCTTTCCTACTGATTATGCTGATAGATATGTTTCTGCTGCCAGGTATGTTTTAATTGTTTTAGTTGGCTAATGCTTTTCCTACTTTGTTTACGTAAAAATGTGTATACATACGTTTTTATTGTATACTTATGTTTTTATTTTTCTATCCAAAATGCCATATTCTGGGAGTTTTTATTTTTTAGTGGTTGGAACCATGGTCTTGATTATTGAGGATAGTTTAGATGGTAATTGTGTGAATTTGTTGTTGTTCTTGAGTTACTGTGTGCTTGTCCATATACTGAATATCCATTGCCCCTAAAAAAAAATTAATTTCTGTTTTTTCAAAAGTAATACTTTTCTGTCATTTATTGCTATTTTTGCATATTATCTATTAGAATCAAATTAGTGCATACATCTGTTGGGTTCATGCTCTATTTCCAAGGGGGTTTATATTTTTAAGGTTTGCTTACTTGGAATTTCGAGGGAGAAAGAGAGAGAGGGATTAAATTCTCTCTAGTATGTCTTATGGGCATTATATCACTGTCATTTCAGTATCGAGTACGGGCCAGATCCACAACGTGGCATCAGGGAAGCATACAGGGTATTGAAACTAGGAGGAAAGGCCTGTATAATTGGTCCCGTGTATCCAACATTTTGGTTGTCTCGTTTTTTTGCTGATGTTTGGATGTTGTTCCCAAAAGAGGAAGAATATATTGAGTGGTTCCAGAAGGCTGGATTCAAGGATGTCCAACAGAAAGGATTGGACCAAAATGGTATCGCGGTGTTGGCTGGCATGGATTGATCATGGGATGTTCTGTGATGGGTGTTAAACCTGCATCTGGGGACTCTCCATTGCAGGTAACTGTTTTTGAATTCTTAATGCATTCTTTGGAATTTAATTAAACCCATATGTTGTTGCTTTTTGTCGACCTCACTCTTTGTGATGTGTCTGTGTCTCTGATGTAATATCTTCCCTCCTTCCTATGACTATTTGACTAAACAAGATTGGAGAAGTTAACTTATTTAACTTGAGTGAAAAACAAATGCAAAAAGTACCGCAAGTTAACTTTAATTTTGATAACCTAACACCCCATATTCAGTCTATGATACTATAATTTGTTTTCTTTGTGCCTTTTCCCAGGAAACATGTAATGACTCACCTTTGGTCAATGTAAATATGTTATTTATGTACTTACTTTTGAGTTCAATTTGAGATATAGATGTGTAATAATATCGACAATCTTTTTGAATTTTCGATTCTCTATTAGCTAGAAAGTTAGGTCAATACTTGACTCAAATTAAGAATTGTGATAGGATGTAATGCATGTCTAAGGAATCTAGAAGAACAAGAAGAAGATCGATACTGTCAAGTTGTCAACTATTTTAGCAATAGTAGCAGTGTCATTTATTTCATAATTATTCCTGATAACCATCTCAGCAGACAACTATACCAGCTGCAATATACAGTTTTATAGTTGTAATAGTTATTGATAAGGGGAACAAATAAAGCTTTAAATTGCTAGTATGATTCAAAATTTTACATGTTTGGTGTAGACTACACTTTGTTTTGTTTCATTGTTGTGGGAATCTTTTTCTCCTTTGTTTCTCTATTTATTTATTTTCTTGAACAAACACAGACACTATATCTTGCAACTTTAAGAATAGTCCATTTATCAGAGGTTGTTATGTGCATTCAGGTTTGAGTTTCAGCATTATCATTAAATTGTTCCACTTCCATGTCTAATTCAGGGCAAAATCCTAACACCAGCAAGTACAGAATAATGTTTATATCGTATATGCTAATAGGTATTGCTCTGATATGAAGCTCTTTGCTGCTACAATTTTTTCTGTGCATGTATTCAATCTTTATCTTCATTGCAGCTTGGCCCGAAGGCAGAGGATGTATCCAAGCCAGTAAATCAATTCATGTTCCTAATGCGTTTCCTATTGGGTGCCTTGGCCGCAACGTACTATGTATTGGTTCCTATATACATGTGGCTCAAGGATCAGATCGTACCCAATGGCCAACCAATCTGAGTATAGTAGAGATTAGAGCTGCTATTTGTGTGTTGTTTCTTTTGTTTTCGTATCTAATAATATCCAACTACATTCTAATTCTTAAAAACAAACCAAAGCAGGACATTTTAATTATTTCATAATGAGATGATGTATCACTTCATGCCTTAAACACATCTCTGTAGCTTCAAATTACAGATGAGAAAGTGCAATGGTAAGCTTTCCAAATGTGCTCTAATTCTCACTTTTCACTCTTTACTATTTGTTTGGAGGCGGCTTTATTTGTCTGGGTAAATTCATTTCGAATGAGCTTTCATTTTTATGTGAAGTCTTTGCCGATTGAGAAGTCCATTTGAATTGAAAAAGTTCTTTTAAGATCCACAACAATCAATGTAACACGGCAATCCAAGCCCCTTATAAAATTCTAGTTCACTTCCCACCAGTAGGTAGTACACTTCTTAATCCGCAATGCATATTTTGAATTCAAGAAAAAGGAAACATACGTCAAGGTCTAAATACCTCGCATAATCTTAAATCTCATATGCATACGCTTCTCGTTATGCTAGATGCCAAAGCATATAGAGTGTCCATAAAAGGTCCTAGGAGACCTTTTTCAATGACTGAGAAGCCACTAAGCCTACCCAGTTCCAGTTCAGAACTAATCTCTATACGAAACTAGGCCCCTATGCCCAGATGGTGAGCTTGATCCAGACCTGCTAGGAGATGCAGAAGATATTCTATCACGATTCCTTGGTGGTGAAGCCTCGGGAGACTTTGAGCGAGAAGATCCAGAGCTCCAGGACCTGTACCCTTGCTTGGCAGGAGAACGCTCTTCATCAATTTTGGGACCTAGAAGAGATTTTAAGCCCTCACTAATGGGAGGTCGCTTATCTCTCGGACTAGGCCTACAAATAGGACTCCTGCTAGGGCTACAATTCCTGTAGGAACTACGATAACCATCACGGCTACGAGAGAAGCTCCTACTTCGGCTCCTCCTGTGTTGATATCTATAAGGAAAAAAAATTAAATATAGAATAGTTGATTATCTTATGGCTGTGCATCAGCTCGATACTAAATCACTTGGTCTCAGAAAATATTAATATCATAGTGTCGCCCAAAAAAAGGAATGGCAAGGCAGACTTTGCATGCACGAATTCACAGGTAGGTTGTCATGTTATACAAGGTATTTGTCAATCTGTCATGTCATGCAAGTAATTCTTTTGACTGCATTCAAAATAACTGTGTCATTTGCCATTGTCTACTGTTGAAAAATATAATATCACTCCAATATTTAACTGATTGTTTGAGCAATCCAATGAACACACAAACATTCATGAGCATTTCAAAAGTGTGCCCACTGATGAAAGTCCACTGGCTCAACTGGTTTAACTTTCCTGCCAAATAAGGCTTACAAGACCTCCCTATGAGAGTGTGTGCCTGACAAAATGCAATGCAGTGCAGTCGAACGCCACAGAAAAGAGACACAAACACTGCCATGGTAAATTTTCACATCTATGCGTCACACAAACAAAACATAATGGAGATGGGAGAGAGAACCTGGGGGGACTCCGGCCTCTCAGTGGGCTTTTATAATGTCTCCACGAAGAGCGCTCAGAATAACCTCTGTGACTTGAATACCTTCACAAAAAATAACACGATCAAGTTATACAACAAAAAATGAAATGAATTCAGCAACAATGTTGGCCTGATTCAGTTAGATGAAACTATGATTACCTATTTTGGGCCCTTTCATGAGTATTTCTCCCATTGTAGTGGTAGGATCTAGGAGGTGAACGCTCTGGAGTACGGTAACGACGTGCAAACGAGTAGCGTTCAGTGAAGCCACGTCCTTTTCTAACGCGCTTTGGAGCACCATCTGGAGATGGGCTTTGAGACAAACCCCGGCTGCGGCTATAAGCAGAAGGTTCAGAAACTCTGTGGGCAGGACTCCGATCATCCAACTTCTTGGGAGGACCTCTACCATCATTCCGAAGGATCCTTTTAGGGGTAATGATAGGGCTGCTCCTAGATCTGTTGTTTGACCTTCTTTTGGGGCTGGGAGTAATGCTCCTGTCAGTTACATGGTCATAAATACTTTATCAGCACAACTACATAAGACAACTACAGAGCACACTCGAAAAACAAATAACAATAAAATGTCAAGACATTCAAGTAGAAAAGAAGCAATCAAAGAGCAAAACCTGGATTTGCTTGAGTCATCAGAATAGGGAGGTTGATCAGCAGTTTTATCAGATTTTGCTTCAGTGCCATGCCCGTTGTTTTGAAGCCTATCATTCTTCAGAGATAATTCACCTTCTTCACATGATGAGTTGTCCTCAGTTGTCTTCAAATCATGGTTACTATCATGATCTACAATTCCTTTTCTTCTGGGAGGGTTCAGGGATTTCATTCCCAACTCTATAATGTCAAAGTGAGCCCAGGGTCAGTGTCTAATTGCTGTGTAATTCAATCAAGACAATGCAGTCTCACACACAACCACTACTCACATTCAGTACTCCACAAAAATTATGAAAAAGTGACAGACTGTAACCAAGAATAAGTATCATGATGTGCCCAGATTCCGTGGCACTTCTGCATGTGCTGCATTACCAGTTTTATGAGCTGATCCACAACGACGATCTTTTTCATCACCAGAGCTGCTGCTACTGCTAATACTCTCACTCTCGCTATCACTCGAAGTCTCCAAACTCCTATAAGAAAAGGCAATATCAACAAATATAAGCGAAAAAAAAAGAAAGAAAAAGAGAAGGGGTGACAGGGCAGAAAATATTGTCTGAACATGAACCAAAAATAAACCAGACCTTTTAGATCTGCACTTCAGTCGTTTATCACGCTGACTTCTCTTCTTCTCCCTTCGTCCATCCTTTTTTCTCCTACGTTCTTGTTTGCCTCTTTTAGCTGATTTCTTCTTTCTGCGCCTTCTATCATCAGAGGAACTTGATTCAGATGGTGAGGGTTCTGAATCTGAATATGAATCAGATTCTGAAGAGTATGAGTCAGAATCAGAGTCAGAGCTGTATGAGTCTGATGAAGAGTCTCTCCTCTTCCTTTTCTTTCTTCTTTCTTTCAAAGCCTTTTTGTGCTTCCATATGGCTTCCCCATCAGAACTATCCTCTGAAGAAGAAACATGCCTTGATTTTTTCTTTTTGGCTGGGAGAAAAACAACATTATGAACTTTATATACCAAAACAAGAAAGGGAGCAAACAATTAAGAGCAAAGGAAATCTGAGCAGAGCTACCTAAGACTCGTGTAGATTACCTCTCTCTTTGCCATCCTGAATTTTATTTTCAGAAACTTCACCACAGTCTATAATTTTAACAGGCAGGGCAGGTTTACCATCAGCTGTTCCCACCTGCTCAATTTTCTTAACAATGTCCAATCCCTTCACGACCTTTCCAAAAACAACATGTTTCCTGCCAAAACCAATAAATGAAAATCTGATAACCTAGCAATTGACAAAGTGTCATCGTAATTCAATTTTAAGTTTCACAAGATAGTGAAGAGCATGAAAAATGAGTAGAGAAAGATTAAGAGGTATCATGGCAAAAAGGCAATAAGTAAGAAAATAAGAGAGTAACAAGATAAATACCCATCAAGATGGGGTTGCCACTTGAAGGTTATGAAGAACTGAGATCCATTTGTGTTTGCACCACTATTTGCCATAGAGAGAATACCAGGTCCCTTGTGCTCCAGTTTAAAATTCTCATCTGCAAAAATGTTTAAATTTTTTTTAATCAAGAATATGCAAGCACATTAATCTTCATATACAGGAAACCTACCAGCAAATTTCCCTCCATATATACTTTCTCCACCAGTGCCTGCAAAACAATTAAAGGTTGTTCCTTACAAGTCTGGGCATAAATATAGAAGTCAAATAGAGAATCTGCACTTCATCAAGAAAAATTATCCCAGTAAAAATGTCAGAATAAAAGATCATACCATTTCCCTTGGAAAAGTCACCACCCTGTAGGGAAAAAAAAGTTGATAATTAATGTATAATGAAATAAATAGTCCATTCAATAACCTCTTCTCCATCACCCCACCCAAACAAAACAGTGAAACTGCACAAAATAAAATACAAAGAATGGAAGAATCCTTCCTTCCATTCCAGACTTATTTCATCCATATTATAAAGGTAAGAGAACAAATTTGTGATATGTTAACAAGCACAGATAACAGTAACAGACCTGTTACAAACATTCCTTGATAATGAAAATGGTTCATCAAGGAGAAAATAACATACCTGCGCCACGAATCCCTTGATTATTCGATGAAACATTGTTCCTTTGTAGTGAAGACGTTTACCAGTAGACTTTCCAATGCCCTTCTCACCTACAATGGATCGAAACACAAACCCATCAAAGTCTACCACAATATTGTACAACCAAACAACGATGTTTTCACAAATACCAACTGATAAGCAACAGTGAAGTGCATTCAATTGTGTACAATAAGGGCAAGTATTTTCCACGTCAATCAAACAAAAAACAACATAAATCATAACAAAAGATTTGTTCACCAGCAATAACAGATCATGACATATTGAACAGAAACGTGATATCTTTACACCAAAACAAGGCAAGGGCATCAGAAAATAACAAAGATTTATTTTTCACATAATGGGGTGTGGGGCTAATGAACTTTAGATATCATCAACTTAGCAATTATCCACATCATTAAAGAAGTAATTATGCAGATTACTAGATTGCAAGCTTGGAGAGACCAAACAAGTCTCCACTAAGGTTAAAAAATAGTATGTTGCACAAACAAATTCCACACACACAAATAGCTTGATCTCAAGACATTTTTTGTGTTGAGTTCGGGTAATCAACTTTAAAATCATTTTTCGTTTTTGGGATTTCAAATCAGAGATTTGCCTTAGATTTTGTGCAGTCCTTAGTTATTGTTCTGAATCTCCACATTTTTGCTCATCTTTCTTTTGTTTTTTGTGTGGACAGCTTGTCTATAACCATTCACATGTAAACTCTTCTTTCCATGTCTAAGAATTTTGTACAGTTCCTTCTCAAAAATAAATAAATCAAAAGATCAATCTTGACCCCATGAGATGATAGTGAAATGCATAAAGAATTCACCCTATGCACTCACTTTAAGTAAAGATTCATGAGATAAGTAAAAACAAGCAGCATCAGTGCAACTACTTCATTTTAATATCTAGCAACCAGATCCAGATTTAAAGAAAAGTGAAAACATATTACATGATGTTCCATATTTACTGTCATATGTCATTGCAACCATTCATGCCCACAATAATAACAGCTATGTGAAGGAAATATATATGTTTATTAGACAGCATTCTTGACAGAATGACACAGAGTGGAGTTACACAACAGATGGACATTATTGAATTGGGCCACAGCAGGCATACATACTAGAACATTATTTCTGACAGAATCAACAATTACCAATTCACATTACATGTGCAAGGTGTCCTAAAAAATAATTACCTGTACAGAGTGCCCGAAAATTCTCTGCAGTCTTGGGAACAACATCAGCATAAAGCTACTCATCCAGAAATATATTATTAATATACATCATAAATGAAAACATAAATCTACTATTTCCAACCAACAAAGCTAAGAAATAAAGTAAAATTATAAAAAGGAAAAACAATTTGGCAATTGGATTATGAATTACCTCAATAACAATTTTTTCTGCAGGATCCCTATCAATTGATACATCTAAGAAAACAAGAGGGTTCTTTTTCTTACTCATATCTCCTCACTCCAAAATGCTGAAATGAAAAGTCAAAAGTTAAATTTATCTTGTCAAAGTATATATAAATGTAATCCATTTTAGGGTATACGTGTAGTTTTGATGTCTTATGCATTATGCACATCCATTGTATCTATCATAGTCACCAAAAATTTTATGCATAGATTTATTCTCAGAATCCCACTCATACTGATAACTTGAGTTGTTCTGAATTATAACATTTGTGACTCCATCGGGTTGTATAAGCAACCAAGTACCATTATCTCCAAGTAGAAGGGAAAACTAGATATTGCAACGGCAACAGGAACAAAAAGGACCAAGCAATTGATACCAGACCGCCAAACAGTTTGAATCGTGCAAAATTGGAACTAACTCATACAGTTTCACTCAACTTGGGCGAGTCCAGTTAAACTGTAAAATTTATTCCTCTACTAGCATATTCAGATCACTAGGAACAAAAGCAAAGTAGCAGAGAGCCTTATGCTGTAAGCAAAATCTGGAGGCTTCATAGTTTGTAAACAGAAAACAGAATACAACTTCTTTATGTGGCTAAAATAAACACTTTCCCAACACTTCAAAATGCATTTAAGAGTGCTGTTGTTGAAAGTTTGTTTGAGTAAAACGTTTTCTTTAAGCGCCTAGGAAGAGCTACTTCAGAAAGCATTTCAAAAGTTTTCCTGAAATTTAGAAGCACTTCTGTCTATTGCAGCCGGACAATACAAAATAAATACAAACCACAATTTGAATGCGTTTTCAACAGTCTCAAAGTACTCCCAAATCTATCCTCATTTTTAGCAAATTGTAAAATTCTACCCTAAACCCTAATTTTCCATTCAAGCTCTATTTCGGAACAAAAAACTTCATTCACATCAAGTTCATCGAATTTTTACACATTCCATCCGGAATTGCAGTTTGTAAAGATCAGAAATGAATGGTAGAACTTGAAACTTAAAATTGTACAAGTAGGAAAAAAAAATAAAAGCACCGAGAGTAACTTGACAAGCAAAAAGTCCGACCGAGTTAAAGTATACTCTAATCCGGGAATTACAACGGCAGCGAAAATCACCGGCCTCAATTCTCAAAACTCATGGTTCTGATTTTGAGAGAGAGAGGATTTACCTGCAAGTGTTTGCCGCTCAGAGGAATCACCCGAGTCAAAACTTTTACGGTGCTTCATTTATTAATTTGCAATCAAAATGCCATAAAATTCGAAATGAGTTAGGATTTGAATGAAAAATAAAAATTAAAATAAATTATTTATTTTAATTATAAAATATAAAATTAGAATAAAAAATTATTTTTAAATTATTAAAATATTTTTAATTATTATTATTTAATTGTAATAATTATAAATATTATTATTTAAAAAACTATTTTTATTAATAATTAATTATTATAATAATAATTTTGTTGATAATAGTTATAGAAATATGAACAAAAATAATAACAATTGTTTTTTATTTTTTGAATTAATTTTTAATATTTAATTTTTATAAAAATCAAAATAAATAATAAAATAAAATATTAAATTCTTAAGTAAAAATAAAAATAGACAATTTTAAAAATAAAAAATATTTTTTTTAAAAAACAAATTTTCATGTTTTGATATCGTCATAGTAGACCTACAAAGTTAAGTGCTTACTTTTGATCCACGTGTTGGTTTGGACTGGTTAAGAAAGCTTGATGTTTTATTTGATAATTGTATTTGTGGTAATTGTATTTTATAAAAATATAAATTTATTCATTTTATTAATTAAAAAATAAATATATTTTTAAATTTATTTGTTATATAGTAATTAAAATTTTAATTTATTCATCTTTATTTAATTTTTTAAAATCTATTTATATTAGGAATTAATTTATATTCTAAAATTTTAATTAATATTATATTTCTTAAATTAAAATATATATTATTTTAAAACATAAATAATATTAAATTTTAAAAAATTATAATACATGTATATGGTAAAAAATACACTATATCATAAAAGCTATAATATTTCAATAATATTATTAATTAATACTATTTGAATATTTATATTATAAATTTATATTTATACGAAATAACAATTAATTTTTTAGAATTAATATATATATATATATATTATAACGGGATAACAACATAAGTCTCTTGATTTTAGCAATTTTTTACTCTAATTTCTCAATTATTGGATTAAAGTATTTTTAATAGTTGAGATCAAATATAATATTTATAATTATTACATAATAATTAATATACATATAAAATGCAATATCAACTATTCAAATAAGATTAATCTAATTGTATATAAATGGTGCCAAAAAATAAGAATACTAGATCTTAACCTTCTCTCTCTCTCTCTCTCTCTCTCTCTCTCTCTCTCTATATATATATATATATATATATATATACTGATAATATATAATCATTCTCAAACATTGCATTTTAAGCTAAATTCGTCTTACTGGCTAAACATAAAACATATAATTTTTACAAACTTATCAAATTTAATTTACAAAGGAGTTAATGAAGTTGGAAAGTGTTTGTAAAAACTAAGAAAAGGGTGATGAACAAGAAAAAACTGTAGATTGAATTGAACATGATTCTATTTTTTTTTCTTTTGATTACTTATTGGCTATGGAGGTAGTTTTTGAATAGGAATGAACATTTTTGAATCGCATTGATTTAATCAAAACTAAACTAATAATTTGAACCAAAATGAAAAATTAGTAGTCTAGTTTTAATTTTAAAAAAATAAAATTAACGCGTTTTGGTTTAATTTTTTGATTTAAACTTGGTCCAAATCAAAATATTCGAACTCATTTAATTATTTTAAAATTAATATTCTTAATTTTATTTTTAAGTATTTAATCAATAAATAATAACTTATTTAAATTTATTTAATATAAATTTTAATAAATAATTTTTATTTACGAGTTTAGAGCTAAGAAAACTAGAAATAATAAAGGATTTGGTTTGGTTTATTCTTTACAATTGGTTGGTATTGTCTAAGCCAAATTGAAAAAAAAATAGTTTTGGATCAATTTGAAATATAGTCTAAAGGGAATAGAACCAAAGATATCTACTTCTATTCTCAATGGATGAACTGACAACTGTGCACAGTAGCTATGTTAGTAGTGTGGGTATTTTAACAATGATTGTATATTTTTTAAAAGAAAATTTATTTATTATACAATCTCTCTCTCTCTAAATATCTCAAAAATTAATAAATTAAATAGAATAATTATTTATTAAAAATATAAAATAAATATTATTTATTTTTATAAAATCTTACCTAACTTGAGAGTGCTTGTAAGTATTTAATTTTCTTAACTAATATAATATTTTTATGATGTGATAATTAAAATTAGATAAAATTTAAGATAGATTAGTCTTATTACGTTAGTGTTGTTGATGTATTAAAATTATTAAATTAATAAAATAAAGGAAATATATTAATTGATAACGAATAAAAAAATTTTATATTTTAATTAATATAATAAAAAAAATTATAAAAAAAATTAATTAATTTTTTTATTTGTTATTAATAATTTTTTTTAATTTTATTGATTGAATAATTTTATTATTTTAATTTTAGCTGAGACTTTGTGAAATTAAGTGATGAAATATTTGTTAATCCCACTTGCAATAGGAGATTACACTGCTCCTTGAACGCAATTTTGTTTGGACGATTTTGATATTTAAATAATAATAATAGGGAAATGGCTGAATTGAATGACATTTGAAATTTGAATTCGGGCTTAACAATTCCCATCAAAGAAAAGAAACAACATAATACGTCTATGTATGGCAATTGAATTTTGACCATGCTAGAATTCAGACCTCTCTATCGATCAAACCGATTCGGTCTAAATTTCCGTGTATGTCGGGGCACTGCCTACTGCTTGATCTTTTAAGGTTGAGTCACGTATTCTGGACCAAAGCCGGATGGAGTGTCAGAAGTCATGAAGTCGTTGACCATTAAGACGAGAGAAAAAGTGGAGGATGAACAATTTCTGCATCCCCCGGCGTTGATTTATGACTTTGATTTTGTCGAAAATTTCAGCCCCTTTGAATGGAAATTCCTGCTCAGGCGTGTCTTGACTATTTCTTCAATCCTGGTATAAATGTTGGGAGTTCATACCAACCATTTTCATGTCTTCACCCTCTCCCAGTCCTTAATTTGCTCATTCCCGGTTGATTAAAAACAGAGATGGCGGATGCGTTAACAAAAGATCAAATTGCTGAGTTCCAGGAAGCATTTTGCATGATTGACAAAGACAACGACGGTGCGTGTAAATCTTCTGTAATAACCGTTCAGTTTTTCTGATTTGCTTTAATCATTCTATTTCTCCCATGCGAATGCAGGTCTTATCAGCCTGGAAGAGCTTGCAACGGTGATCCAGTCACTGGATGGACATCCTACGAAAGAAGAAGTTAAAGAGATGATCAGTGAAGTTGATTTTGATGGCAAGGGAACCTTGAATTTTGATGAGTTTTTGAATATCATGGGAAGAAGGATGAAAGTAAGAAACACAAATACCCTAATAATGAATTGATTGATCAATCATTCCATTAATATTTCTTGCTTAATCATATGGGTTTGATCATTATATTTTCTCAGGAAAATGTTTCCGAGGAGCTGAGAGAAGCTTTTAAAGTATTTGACAGAGATCAAGACGGATTTATATCGGCAAATGAGGTATATATATATATATATATATATATATATAATCAGCAGCAAACTCTTACGTTCGTTAACTTGTAAAACTGCAAAATTTCATGTTAATGTCTGAAACCCACTTTTCCACCATGTCATCTGCAGCTGAGACATGTAATGATGAACCTTGGAGAAAGATTAACAGATGAAGAAGCAGAACAGATGATCAGAGAGGCTGATTTAGATGGTGATGGTCTGGTCAGCTACGAGGAATTCGCCAGAATGATGATGGCTTGCTGATGTTAATCTAATTCTTGGTCAATCCTCATAGCAAGTTTCTTTCATTTTTATTGTTGTTACGTAAGGTAATACAACAACAGTTGCACACCATAAAATTACAAACAATATGCTGCCCACTATGGCACGTTCTTCATTTTAATTTTATTATTAATTTTTTTAGCTGGTTTGGTAACATGTGACGCTATTTAATTGTAATCCCATTTGACTCTCCATTCCACGCATTCTAGAGGGCTCAAACCGTTGTTCGCATTTCACACTCATAACCCAACTAAACGGGACATGAATGATGGAGATTTCTCAACTGTGTTTTGTCCGTTTGTTGGGTTTCTCAGCAATCTTAACTAAGTTTCCAACTCTTGGCTCTCGAGAACGAGACTGTTATCACTTTTTGAATTACCCGGTAACTGATATAACTTATTATTTTTATCTTCAAACTCGAGCATTATAACAATTGTGTTTGACAATATTTTATTGACATAATAATAATATTGAATAGATACATAGTAGCAACATCACATATTTTTTATTCGTAAAAATGTAAAATTATTTTAATTATTGTAAAATATTTTTATGTTTAATTTTAATAATATAAATAGTTTATAATATCTAAAATAATTATATATAATTATTTTAATTAATTAACTAATAATTAAACATAATTTTTTTATTATTAAAATTTATAATAATTTTATAAAAATTTAAATTTATGTATGATTTCGTCAATTTAAAATAATAATTAAAATTCTATTTTTTTTAAAATTTCAAACCAAACATTACATAATTTTTATTTATTAGATAATAAATTTTCTAATTCTAAAAAAAACTATTTACCCTACTTCATTATCCAAGCGATAAAATTATAACAAGAATGAAAATTGAAATACAACTAATATTATTCAATGTCATATATTAACTCTTTTGGTTGATATTAGATTTTAGTTCGATGTCAACTAGCAAATTTCTTCTTAATTTCTCAAAAATTTACTATAAAATACTGACAACTCAGAGTCGTCGATTTCTTTAGTAAAGAGTTTCCAATACTTAAATTAAAACATTAACAACTTGTATTTTAAAACAAATTTGACGGTGCGAGAGTATATATATGATAATATCTCTTTCAGAAATATTAACTTCTTGTGTATAGATTTTTCTGTTAACAGTTACGTTCAACAATTTGAAAATAGAAATTGGACTGTAGATTTATTTAAATTATTAATATAAATAAAATATAAATGATAAAAAAAATACATTATTAAAAAATTATAAATAAATACAATAAAATTATATTATTATCATTATATATTTATATATTTTTATTAAAATAAATACAAGTTAATTTATATAAAAAAGAAATTGCATATACGATATTGATTGATACAAATTTATCGTCTTAAATGCCGTTACAAGCAGATTCGATGGAGTATAAATTATTTATTTATTTGAGAAATGGCAGGGCTTCATTGAAAAGAAGAAAAAGACGCGGCGGAGTTAGGCCAGTAACTCTGCTAGTTCGGCCGTGGCATATCTCGGCAAAAACTAGGGAAATCTCCCCGCAAACAATGGATCCCACAACACCACTACCAAATTTGGAGGAATACTCGGCCGCATCAACAACTATCAAGTTCGACCAAACAGTTCCCCTACTCCGGGGACCTATCCCTGCGGGCCCACACGACGACCCATCAAGGGGTCCCTATCTTCTCGCCTTCAGAAGCCCCCAATCCTGGGCCTCCGCGTATAAATCATGCGAATCCAGGATACTTTCACAGTGCGAGCACGGCGCCAGGATTGGGTGCGCCGTCAATGCGTCCATCAAGTGCAGGCCGCCTTGGTGGCGAAAACTAATCGGTCATAAACCCGCGGACTTTAAGGAGCGAGAAGACTGCGAAGTGCGTGAAATGGAAGCTTGTTTGGTTGCTGCTAAAGAGAAGTGCGACGGTTTCGCTAAAGAAAAGTTGTTGAAACCGTTTGGGGATGCGAGAATTGCAGGGAGAGTGGGACCCAAGGAGGTCGAGAAGTTGGTTTGGCTGGCGTCGTTTCCGGAGAGGAGTAGGTGGAAGGATTTGATTGGATTGGACCGTTTGAGTTCGCGGCTTTTGGGTGAGCTTAGATTTGGGGTGACGACTTACAGGGCGGGAGAGCTACTTGGCTCTGATAACAATTACGAATGCTTCTTGAAGTGATACAGAGGTATGATTTGTTACTCATGTTCATTTTTATGCGGAGCATGTTAATGATTGTTGTTGGATAGGTGATGGTAGAGCTTATTGAATTAGTTCATTAATTATAGATTAACTAGATTCTGAATTGTGAAATCCTAATGACTAGCAATTGGTAGAATCTGCATTTAAGTTTTTTTGCGGTATCTGATTTGGTTGCACATTGATCAATGTCTTTGGTTCGGTGCTGTTAAGTTTTTATGCATTCGATCTTTATGCCTGTGGTTGGATAGCGTTGATAGAAATTATTGAATTAATGAACTATAGATCACAGCGTTTGGGTTTCTAATCGTAGTCAGTAGCAACTGATGTCAGCGGAGGCGTGTTTAATGCTGGGCAAGCTTACATGAGTTGTTTCTAATTGTGGTTTGCACATTGGTTGATATGCCTGTTCTTTTGCATCATTATAATGTTCACTTGGAAGTGATTCCCTCTCATGTCGTGGTTTTTCTTGGCAGTTCCTTTTTTTATTCATTTTTGTACCATTAACATTTGTTTTCTTCTTTTGAGAATTATATGGGAATACTAACAAGGCAACTGGGGTTACACCTCAAATTCTAAGAATTATTTTTGCATGATCACATCATACCATCTCTGGAAGTGACATTGGAACTTCCTGACTATGGATATTCCTGGAGTCAGACTCAAGCTGTATTTAAAACCCTTGTTCCTTATGTTATTGATATTTTTGTTGATTGTGGCTCACCTTAACCAGTCAAATCCCTTTATTCATCAAAATGCATCATGGGGGATAACCCTTATCCAAGGCCATTCTACAAGCACCATGACCATCGGCATGGTACTGTCTTCATCCATCACAAACTGCTCATAGAAGCACCTCAATTAGTGTTAATATCAGCACTCAGCAATACCAAAGTTGCCACTGACAGCACTAGTTTGATATCTGCACCATTGTACTCATCAATGCTGGCTCAATCTTCCACATCAACAAAATGCCACAACTATCTTCTATCACTTTCATCGTTATCCTCTTCAAGAAATTTATACCAATTGATTCAGGAACTACTTCATTATGAATTTCTGTTTCAATAGTTGAATCGTTATAACTTTTTTATTTTAATTACTTAGTATATTCCTGTAAGATCATTTTGTTTCAGTCATAAATTGGCATTAGTTTCTTACCACTTGAAATTGACAAAATAGTTTTAGGTAGGTAAAGAAACTGCTGGACTGGAGCTTTTTTTCAGACTATGAAGAGCATATTATTGGGTTTGAGCCTAAACATAGATTCTATAGGGCTGAGACAACAGTTTGAGAGTCCTTGAGCATATTTGTTTGTTTTTGAAGTGTTTTTGTTTGGATATGCTCTAGAAATTGTTCGTGTTATCGACTTTAGGTATATTTTGTTTTGTATATACATTATGTATTAATGAAAGAAAAAAAATTCTTTATTCACAAATGTAGGCTATTTCTTTTATTTAATCATGTATATAAATAAAGTACGTTTGTGAATTATTTAAATAATTTATTTAATTATTAAAATTGTTCTTTACGAAGTTGATATCGAATGGGTAACAATATCACACAGTAGGCATATTGAATATCTTCGATTGATATTATGAGATAATATTAGTGCAGGTAACATAACAGTCACATTGTTTAGATAGATATTAATATAGATTAAATAGTTAGATAACTTTTTTTTTGAACATGATCACATAAATGATAAATTATGTGATGTTATCTTTTGATTTAAGACATCATAGTTGAATTTGATGTAGATACACATGGTTTATATGATGTATAAATACGAGACTAATAACGTCTTTATGATAAATTTAATTTGGTCATACATTTAAAAATGAATGATGGTCAAGACGAGACCTGTTGGCTCGATGTATAAGATTGGAGTTACCGTTGACTTGATATGGATTTGAGTTCCTAAACAAATATTGGTAAATGACTGAAATAGTAAATTTATGGTTTGAGTAATTAAATGTCACACGAAAGAGATTGTGGTGGCGAGTTTAGCGTGTATTGATTAATGATTCGTATTTATATCGTTGTAGGATTTTGACATATCATAAATTTTTACTTGATTAGGATTGGACGACAAAAGAATTTTACCTACACGGTATGTACAATTGAGATAAGGATTAATGAAATATGATTTCATTGTGGTTTAGAGAAAACATCGACACATTAGTAGATGTTAAATATAATCGTTAAATTTTCAAATAGTTTAATAAATAAATTTGTGAGGTTAGCACCTTTGAGATAATATTTAGGTCAAAATAAATATTTATAATTATTATATATATATTTATAAATTCTTTAAAGTATTTAAAGAATTTTTTGGGTTTTACATTAAAATTTAATTTAATGTAAATTGTATGGTCAAATTGATAATATTGATTATCTGAGAATCTAAGTATAAATGTACAATTATGAGATAATTACATGTTAGTCCATATATATATATGCTTTATTACATTTAGTTAAAAATTAATCAAATGCTTTACATTTAAGTATTTGGACTCAATTTAAGTCTAAAATGGAGATTATGAGATAATGACTATTTTATCCATGACACAATCACTTTTTAAATAAAGGTGAAAACAAATATAAAAATCATAGATTTATTTTAGTATATACTTGTGTGAACTTTACTAAAATGCAAGATTTGAAAAGGAAAAATCAAAACCTCCTATAAGCAATTTGTTCAAGCTTCTCCAAGGTTTCTTTGGTGGTGTAAATTTTGAGTTTTTCACATAATTGAAAATTTTTTTATCACCCCTCATCAAGTGAGTATCGAAAACTTATCCAAAGTCATCAATTTATGCATATATATGACGAATGTTTAATTGGCATATCACGTCTTTGTAGAAATGCATGAATGAATTCAAATTTTGATTTAGTACATTTTATGAGTATTTTAAACCAACAAATGGTATTAGAGCATGTTAGGATTGATATGCATGCTTGATTACTTGAAAAAAGTCGAAATTTCCACATATGCACACCATTTGCCCAACATGAGTGCTTGGCTGGAAATTGTTTTTTCCAATCAGTTCTAATGTCATTAGATGATGCATGGTGATGTATTTAACTCATGGATAGGGTGTTTGGTTGTATTGTGTGTTGATTTTGGATAAACATCGAAAAATGGAATGCTTATGTGATGCATTCGGCCACCAAGGATTCCGGTGCTTGAAAATAGTTTTCAATTGCATTGTATATGTTTAAATGTTTCATAGTGATGAGATATGCAAGTGTATGGGTGGATTTTGGTTGGAAATAAAAAGGAACGCAAAAAGAGAAGTTTTTGGCCATATGGGGGACTGCATGAAAAATGATTTTTTTATGTGGTTTTGGATGCATTATCTATGTATTTTGAACACTTTGTGATGTGGTTTGAAAACAATAATGTTTTAATAGGATTAGAACATATTGGATGAGTTTGAAGTACATGGTGGAATGGTCACATGGGATGTAAATTTGGTTAATCAAAATGGATTCTCTTTAATGTGTTAATGGTCATAATGGAAACAAAATGATGGTATGAAATATAATATGATTTGGCCATGGTCTCCAAGTCAGTGAAAACAAGTTTTCATCAATGTCTAATTATATAGAATGTTGATTCATGCATGCCCTTGGTGATCATGGTGCATGACCGAAATTCATATTTTGTGAAAATTTGATTTTCATGAATAATGATTATGCATGTATATGAGATATTTATGTATGTGAATATGTTTCTAGAAGTCCAAAAATGTATGTGAACCATTATGGATGTGTTAGTGATAAAATTGATTCATGGGTGGTTTTATGTGTTCAAATTTGTTGAATACGTAAATATATTAAGTGTTGATGCATGATGGAAATGCACGTTTAATGAGATTATATACATGCTTATGTATGTATGTAAATCATGAATTATCTTGCTTGTTTGAACTATCTAAATGCATGACATTATGTGTTTGAAATGCTTGACTACATGAATGTATGCATAAGGTTTTATTCATGCATCAGAATTAGATTTCATGCATGATATGATGCATATTTGATATGTATGTATGTATGTTAAGAATTTTTCTTAAAATATATATATTGGGTGCATATTTATGGTTTTATTCATGTTACACATAAGATTGACGTACATAGACTTGTATAAGATACTTGCATGTATGTATAATAATGTGAAGAAATGTATAACTACATCAAAACAAAACATTAGGATAGTTCAACAATACAAACAAGCATGACGTGATCATTAGTTGTATTAGTTACTGGAAAATCATAAAATCAATATAGTAAATGTCAAAATTTTTTTGTGAGATTAGATTTTTAAAAAAATCAAGTAATTCAATAAAAATTTGAAAAATAATGTATAAAGCATTTCACTTATATTAATAAATTAGATAATTATTAATAAAACATGTATTAAATATTTTAGTAAGAATAAAATGTTAATAAATGTAATTTTGATATACATATAAAAGGTTAGTAAATATTTATTCATGAGATGAATAAATAAATAATATTTTACATGTTTAATATATGTATATGATTCATATGAAATTAACTCCATGATAAAATTATTAAATTTATGCCTCCAATGGTGAAATAATAATGGGTTCTGTAACTTGATATTGTATTCTAAAATTTTAAAATATAAAGAGTGTAATATTGATGTTATAGAATTCAGTTAGCTGGTTCTTGAGTGTATATTATTGTTTGGGATAAAATTTTCATTATGTGATGTTCAAATAAGACGTACATCTGGGAAATGCACAATAGTTTGAATTTAATTAATTTAGGATACCAAAATTCTAAAATGTGAGGTGTTTGAGGTTAAAAGAAGGAAAATGAATCATTCTTTACATGAGATATATTAGAAAAATGTTTTCTACTTATTGACGTTAGTCAATCAAGATTCCAGAATATGAGGTTAATTAATTTTAATAAGAATTTGATTTCTTACTAAAATTTAAATATGTCAAAACTCTAATGAAATTTTTGAGTGAGCTAGAAAGTGTAAAATTCAAAATAAATAGCAGGAATTTATATGGTTTGCATTATTTTATAACCGTCAAAGGGTTTGATTGTTATTGTTTAAATTGTTTAAACACATACAAAACATTAATAGATACTTTTTTTATCTCATAGACTTTTATGTTTGTGATATGAAACATGTAAAATGTTGAACAATGCTCTCCTGAGAATATTGTACAAAAATGTTATAACGGGGTAGAATTTTAAGGATTGGGTTAGAAATCTCAAAATAGTTTTAGATTTCGAGAAGCTTGGTTATATTTTAGAAGCTCTTCTTTCACTTGAGATAAACAATGATACTTCCAAGTGAAGAATATGAAGCATATAAAAAATGGCACGATGATAACTGAAAAGTTCGGGCATAAATGTTGGCATCTATGAATAAAGCTTCAAACTACTCTCGAGTGGTGGAATATGAACTGTGTGCTTTCCTCTTTAGCATAAGGCTTAGGGAAGGAGTGTCGCCAGATGATCATGTCAATAAGATGAGTAATTATTTGGGGCAGTTAAATGTATATATGGCGTGGTCATGCTTGATCGCATTAAGGTGATTGATTCCTAAATCTTTTTCATCTTATTATAAATCGTTTATGATTAACTATAATTTGAACAGGATTGAGTAGACTTTATCAGAGTTGTTGAATGAGCTTGAGGAGTTCTATAGATAAAACAATTGAGAAAAGAGATATAAAGATGTCCATATGGCTTTTGGTAGTGGGACTTGCAAGAAGTCAAAGAAGCCACAAAAGAAAAGGCTACAAGTTGGTTCAAAGAGGAAAGACTTTAAGAAAATTCAGTCTAAAACAGAGAAGGCCATCGGAGAAAAGTTGTTTTTATTGTGGAAAACTTGGCCATTGAAAGAGAAATTGTCATCAATACTTGGAGTCTTAAGAAGACTAAAGCAAGTATGCATAGTTGTTTTGTGATTGATTATGAAATAAATGTTATTTCATATAATTAATTTTGAATAGTTAATTTATCAATTATTAGTCATGTATGTGTTTCTTTGCAGGTAATGTAGAATAATTTTACATTGCAGAAAGGTGAAATAGTATTAAGGATAGCTAATGGAGTAATAGCTAATGTTGTAGAAACCAAAGGATCATGCTTAGATTGGCAACTAGACACATTTTGAGTTGATATTGTATTGTATTTTGTAAAGGCCAGTAGAAATATTATTTCTATTTTTGTATTCTATTAATTAGGTTACACTGCACACTTTAATAAAAATAAATGTTTGATATATTTGAGAAATGTATTGGTTGGTAAAGCAATAAATGCAAGTGATTCGAATGTACTTGAGTTATGCAGTACAAATTTTGTTAAGTTCGTTGTTAAGAAAAGAGTTTGAAATTAGATACACCCTAAAATTCTGTGGCATCACAGATTAGGTAATGTTGTAGAAAAACATATGATTCAGCTTAAAAAGTTAGATTTTTGGTCCATTGGTTTGAAACTTTATGAGTCATGTTTTCAAGAAAAAATGACCAAATTGCCTTTTAAGAGTAAAGGGAAAAGAGCTAGTGAACTATTGGAACTCATATACATAGATGTATATAGATCATTGAGTAGACAAACTCGAGGAAGGCTTGAGTATTTCATTATTTTTATTGATGATTTGTCACAGTATGGGTATGCGTATTGATGAAATACAAATCTAAATTTTTTGACAAGCTTAAAGAATTAAAAAATAAATTGTAAAAAGAGTATTAAACATTTATGATTAGATTGTGGAAGTGAATATTTGAGTACATAATTTTCAGAATTTTTAAAGGATGGCAAAATTGTTTTCACCTTACTCTTTCTTATATGCTGCAACTTAATGGTGTGGTAAAAAGGAGAAATTGTATCATATTAAATATAATGCTATTAATGATGAGCTTCACAGCTTTGTCGTTGTATTTGTGAGGTTATGTCCTTCAAATTGCTGTGCTTATCCTGAATAAAATCCTGTCGAAAACAGTTCAAAAGACTGTATAAGATATGGAATGGTAGCAAACTTAATGTCAACTATATAAAAATTTGGGATTACCTTGTTTATGTTAAATTGGTTAACATTGATAAGTTGGAGCAGAAATCAGATGAGGGTCAATTTATTGAATATCCTAAAGATAATGCACACTTCTTAGATAATGAGTTCTTAAAAGAAAAAGGTTTAGGTAAAAATATTACGTTTGAGGAAGAGTCCTCTGAGCTCAAACTATTGCTGCTGTAGTTGGACCAATCTAGTTAATAGACTTTAGTATCAATTCTAGTTTGAAGAGTTTTTAGAGTATTGAAACCTCTAAAATGATGCATGCTTTTTCATGAGTATAAGTATGATTCATACTTATTAGGAGAAACTGATCATGGTGATAATCCTATAAGTTATGAGGAAGCAATAGATTCTGAAATTCAATCCATGTATGTGAATCAAGTTTGGATATTTGTAGATCCATCGGAAGGAATAGTTTTTATTAGTTGTAAATGAATCTTTAAGAGAAAGATTGGCAAGAATGGTTAGGTAAAAACGTATAAAGTTTGATCGGCGACAAAAGGTTATATTCAAAAAGCAAGGGTTAGATTATGAGAAGACCTTTTCACTAGTAGTTTCGATTAAGTCCATTTGAATATATTAGCCATTGTTATATACCATAATTATGAAATCTGGTAGATGTAAAAATTGCATTTTTTTAATGGGTATCTTGAGAAAAATATTTACATTAAATGGCTCATGAGTTTTGTATCTGTTGTAGATAGGAATATGATATGCAAGTTGCATTGATTTTTTTATGGATTGAAGCAAGTTTTCAGGAGCTAGAATGTACGATTTCATGAGGTGATCAAATCGTATTGATTTGTTAAAAACCCAAGTGAGGAGATCATGCCATCATGTTGCTTATATGGTATGTGGATGATATTGCTGATAGGTAATGATGTTAAGATGATGATTGAGGTGAAAATTTTGTTATTCAGAAATTTCTCATAGGACTTGGAAGAGATGATCTAAGTTCTAAGAGCTCGTATCTACAAAGATAAAGGGAGGAGGATACTTGGATTATTTTAGAAATTGTACATAAAGAAAATGTTGAAGAAATTCAACATGGAAAACTCTTAAGAGAGGATTCTTGTTCTTTATACATGGTCTTTATCTTCCTAAAGATATAGATGTAGAGACCAACGAGGAGCGATACTTGGTGCACAGTATACCCTATATTTCAATCATAGACAATTTGATGTATGCAATGCTATAAGTGTTATGAGTAAATATTAGATTAATCTAGTAGAAAATCATTTGTCGATTGTGAAATAAATCCTTAAAAACTTGAGAAAATCTAAAGATTTAGTTTTGAATTATGAATGTCAAGAGTTGAGCATTTGAGAATACTCGGATTTAAATTTTTAGTGATGTTAATGATAGAAAGTATGTTTCAATATTTATTTTTGTCTACAATGGAAGAGTTGTTAGTTAAAAGAGTTTCAAACTACAATAATAAACTCTACAATAAAAGTTGAATATATTGCTACTTTAAAAGCAATAAAAGAGACTACTTCAATGTGTAAGCTCATGTTTAAGCTTTGTGTGGTTCTTAACATGGCTTATTCGATAACCATGTTTTGTGACAATACTGAAGTTATTGTATAGAGATAATAGCGTAGAGGTGCAAGGATTAAATAGCAAATGTAAGACTAGAGATTGAGGCATTTGATAAAATGGTTGAAAATTTTGGCTAAAAATTTAAGCATATTTAGCATAAATATCCCATTTTGAGAGAGTTTGTTGGAATTGGAGAAATATTGGTTTAAAAAGCATTTTCAGCAGACAATGTTATTGACCCACTGACTAAAGCAATAACACGAAAACAACTGAACTATCATCTTGGGAAAATGGATATAAGATAGAATAGTTAATGGCTTTAATGTAAATGAGAGATTGTTAGGATATGTCTTAGAGGACACTTGTGTTATTGGTTTAAGGAATGTTTTGTTTGTATATATGTTATGTATTAATAATTTTTTTTGTTCACAAATATAGGTTATTTTTTTTATTTAGTCATGCATATAAATAAAATATATTTGTAAATTATTTAAATTATTTAATTATTTAAAAATTTATTAAAGTCGTTTCTTATAGAGATAATATCGAATGAGCAATAATATCGCATAATAATCATGTCGAATATTTTTAATGAATATTTTCGATAATATCATGATGTGATATTAATATGAATTAAATATTACAAAACTATTTTTTTGAATATAACTATACAAACAATAAATCACGTGGTATTGCATGTAATTAATGATTTATCGTATAATTATATTAATATGTAATGTTATATTTTGAGTTGAGATATTATAATTGGATATAGTATAAATGCGTGTGGTTTATATGGTATATAAGTATGAGACTAATTACATTTTTTATGATAAAACCTATTTGGCCATATGTTTGCATTTGAAAACGAGTGATAATTAATGCAGGATCTATTGGCTCGATGTATAAGATCGAAATTACTACTGAGTAGTTTTAAATTCGAGTTCTTAAACGAATATTGATAAATAGTTGTAATTATAAATTTTTGACCAAAGTAATTAAATATTATATGAAAAAGTTTATGATGGTGAGTTTAGTGTATATTGATAAATGGTTTGTACTTATATCAAGATAGAATTTTAATATATCATGAATTCTTAAATGATTAACATTAGACGACAAAAATATTTAACCCATACAATATGTAAAATTGAGATTAGAATTGATAAAATATGACTTTATTGTGGATTAGGAGTTATAGCACATTACTAAATATTAATTATAGTTGTTGAATTTTTTAATAGTTTAGTAAACTCAAAATGTTTGGAATAAATTCACGACTATTTCAAAATGAATTCATATGGTCACACTAATAATTAAAACTAGTGATAAATATTTGAGAGAGAAAAATATTATCGATAGCAAGAGTAATACTTCCAAAATAATATTAGGTCAAAATAAATATATATAATTGTTATGTATATTTATAAATTTTTTAAAGTATTTAAAATTTTTTCTTGAGTTTGCATTAAAATGTAATTTGATGTAAATTACATGGTCAAATTGATAATATTGATTACCTAAAAGCCTAAATATAAATGTGTAATTATGAAATAATTACATATTAGTGTGTGTGTGTGTGTGTGTGCGCTTAATTATATTTAGTTAAAAGTTAATCAAATGTTTTATGTTTAAGTACTTGTACTTAAATGTGTAAAATGAGGATTTATTTAAGGATATGTATGTGTGAACTTCACTAAAATGCAAGATTTGAAAAGGAAAAACCAAAAGCAATTAGGCCAAGCTTCTCCAAGGTGTCTTGGGTGGTGCAAATTGTGAGTTCTTCAAATAATTGAAAAAATTTATATCACCCCTCATGAAATAAGTATAGAAAATTTATCCAAAATTGTCAATTTATGCATATGTATGATGTATGTTCAATTGGCATATCATGTGTTTGTAGAAATGCATGAATGAATTTAAATTTTGATTTAATGCATGTTATGAGTACCTCAATCCAACGCTTCTCTTTGTACCAAAAGCTATAAGACTTGAAACCCACTCAGTAGTAGCTTGGGCGAACTCATTGTTGGTATGATTTTGGCGTGGCGAACTTCATTTTTGGTCAGTAGTTGACTCTTTTTTTTTAACTAGTAATATGGATGGTAAAATGCAGCCTGAAGTAGTTATACTATCACTCATTTCATATATATATATATATATTGTAGAGATTATTATTTCTAGATGTTGAACAAACAAACTCGATGGGTTATTTATGCTCTGGGATTTCAGTTGGGCCAAATCATATTTTTATGTGAAGCGTGTTAGTAATTGTCATATGGCAATGATAGAGCTTATTGAATTACCAAACTATACCTTATCTAAATTTTCAATTATCAAATCTTTGTGGCAAGCAGTTGATAACAGTGGAGGAATGCTCAATGCTAGGCACAATTTACATCTAAGATTTATTGGAGCATCTGATTTTGTTATGTGTATTAAATGTGTGCTAATGCCAGTGTTTCTGTGATGTTAATTCGTATGAATTTAATTTTCCTGTCAAGCACGTTTATTATTTTTATATAAACTATGATGAGATTATTGAATTAGTGACTTCTAGATTCACGAGGTTTTGAATTATCTAATATTGGGAGCATGTATTGACACCAGTGGAGGAGTGTTTGATGTGCAGCAAGGTAAACATATAAGTTGTTGAAATGTTTGATCATGGTTTGCTCATAGGTTATATGAGTGTTGTTGTAATGTTGGGTTCTTGCTTGAAAGTACCTGTTTTTTATGTTGTGGTTTTTCTTGGAGATCTGGTTAGATCTCAAGCAGGTGGCAAAACTGGATCTTACACATTTTTGTACGCTAACATTGCCTTGCTTTTCAATTTTAAAAGAACACTAACAAGGCAACCAGAGTATGCACCTCAAATTCCTTGAGTTTGTTTTGCAAGGTCTCATAGCACCATTTTGTGAGGTGACATTGAAATACCAGACATTACATGGTACTTGAATCACTCTGAAGCTGCATTTAGTAATCTTGTTTTGTTTTGTTATTGATATTGTTGATATTGCAGTTATTAGTGTTTCTGTTATGGAATTACACCTCATGTTACAGATTATATTCCTTCAACCACCACCATGTTAATAACCCCTAACCCTTGTCTTTTCCATAAAAGGGAGGCTGCCCAATTACTGTTGTACTGGTAGTCGTAGTGCAACTGCCCGGAGTGTTATTTTCAACACTTCGCACCACCAAAATTTTACTATTAACGGCACTAGCTTTGGTATCTTCACCACTCTCTTTTCATTGCTGGCGGACTCTCCAGCATCTTTTGTTGCACAAAAAAAATCCTCTCTTGATTTCTTTTCATCTGCTCTGTTATCCTCTTCAAGAAATTTCTTCCATTTGATAGACAAACTGTTTCATTCTTAAATTATTTTCTAAATAGTGATGTGTGATATTGTTGTCATCATAATTACTTTGTATATTATATTCTAGTAAGATCTTTTGCTTGCGATCATTAATCTGCGGTGGTTAGGAAGTTGCAGCTTTTCAAATAGGAACCGTGCAATCCATGAGTGTGCAATCCATGAGTATATCATGAAGTTTCAAAGACTGTCGGTGAAACACCTTTTAAAGGGAAATTGGAACTAGGAACAATAAAAGAGCAAGAGACCAAGCCAACCTACAAAAATGGAATGTTCCCCCCCTAACAAGTCATCCATTTTAATCATTGGCAAATTTACCAGGGCTATAGTCTTAGCGGTCCTCCTATTCTACTATTTCACCCATTTTTTTACACCTAATCTCATGGCATTAGTTTCTAGCACGTTATTCTTTCACCATAAGGTGAATGGCAGCTCCATGTCTGTTAATGTTTCTGTTATTCCCTTCCTTCTATTTCCTTGGATACTTTGAAAATTGTAATGAGATTTTAGGAAAGGCCTTTTTTGGGGAATTTGCAGAATCGTTTTAGACAGTTAAATCATCTGCTGAACAGGGACTTCCTTGTGTGGTTCTGGTGTAGAGCATGTCTCTGTGTTTGAATCTGACAATGGTATTATAGGCTGGCTTGAAGTCATTGAGCGGATTTCTATTTACTTTATTCCTGTTAGGCTGGGCAATCTCAGTCTTTTCTTATTGAAAGCCATAATTATATATTTTATTTGGCATTATTTTAGAGTTCTGGCAAGGAGAACCTATTACTACCGTTGTCAGTAGAACTTTTTGTTTTATTCAACTTTTGCATCCTAAATAGAGATGGCTAATGAATATCGTTACTCTTTTCTTTTTTTTTGTTTCCTATTGAAGCTGAAGCTAGCTGGCAGCATCTATGAGGTTATGCGGGGGGGTTTGAGCTGGGCCTAATAGGCTTAGGTTCAACCCGCATTTACTTTGCTAATTGTTGGACCCATCCAAAATCAAAGGTTTATTTACTAAGAATATAAAGGAAATGGGCTGATCTTGGGCTATATTACACAAGTTTAGGTGAAGTAGCTTTCACGAAGGCGTTATCTGAAATACGATGTCCCGAAGAACGCTGCCGAAGTTTAATTTTGAGACTAAGTTTGGAAATGTCGTTGTGGAATTGTTTTGATGAAAGCATTTTGCAAGTATGTGGCAATAACATTTGAAGTGTTATCAACTCAGATTGAAGTAAACTCTACAAAAGAGTTTAATGTCTAATTGGGCTTTCACTCAGGAAAAAAAACTAAGGGAAAGTTAGTAGTTCTAATTGGGTTTGCATTGCATTGCACAGGTGAATCGTTTCTTCAAATTGTAATAACAAGAAGCACGATACTCCTGATTGGTTTAGTGCGTTCAGTGTTTAGAAGCAAAATGTTGAGGTGATATTGGTTCAAGATCTGGAGGCTGACGTTGTCAAAAAGAATTTGGGATCATGAATAATCGGGTACTGGTCCAAGCTGTTAAAGTCTGATCATTGGCACCGAAGGTGCTCAAAGCCCTCAATGCAGACATTTCGCCCACGTTGTTGGAAAATCTGTCTAAAGAAAAATCAAACTGTACAACGTGGAGGCTGGGATTGACATTGCCGACTTGAGTAGAAATCCGACATTGCGTTCCCATTCTTGATAGTGATAGGCGTCACGTTAGTTCATTGCTGATGTTTTTGTCACTTGCATACTCGTGTTGAAGTCAAATATACACGGCCAATCCAAATAATTCCCAGAAAAGATTTATCGACTCGAGATGTCCACTAACCTCTGGAAATCTGAATCCAAAGTAATTCATGGGCAACTCTGTCATAAGTACGGCTATGAAGTTGCTCGGAAATTTCATTTTTCAATTCTCAATTTAGGATTTTCCAAAGTATGGACAATTCTTCAATTGATTACATTTGTCTGAGTCAACATTGCTCTTGCCGACGGATAAAGTTAAAAGTTCACGTGATCCACAGTCAAAAGAACATTAATTGAATATGTATATGGTAGCCGCAGATTCTAGGAAACCGCCAAGTGGACGCAGAAAATGAACAATAATTGAAGTCATTGTTTCTTGTAAGTCAGCCAAGTTAATCGACGGGCGATTGGCAGTTGCCTGCCTACTTTCACAGGGGAAATGAATGTGAAAATTTTACAGTAAATTATGCCCCAAGTGTGGATTACGGCGAACATGTGAAACACGGTAATCATTCTATCGACTAACAGATAAAGAAGGATTAGTTGGCACTATTCTTTCCCATCTAACATGGTATTAAAGAATAAAGGAAGTTTCACTGGAAGCCTACTCTTTAGATATCAACAACAAACTTCGCGTCATAGTCTGTGCAAGTTCGAGGAAAATATCAAGAACACAAATAGTCGTGCGGAACAAAAATTTAATATTATTGACAAGTAACATAATGAAATGCCGTAGAGATACGACAATCGTGCTAAACTCCGTTCACTAAAGGCTTGAAACATGCCAGAGAATGAATTGGGAGTTCCTCGTGTTTGTTAGTAGCACGAAAACATAAAAAATAAAATTGACCGGAAATCCCCCATAGTCTCAACAACCAGTCGGCAACTACAAAACCAGAATATAGTGACGAAATAGGTGTTTAGGTAATTGTTCAAGGATAAGGATCCTTAGTTCTTTTAAGGTCATTGTTAATTGCTCCTTGACTTGGTGTAAGAACTAGGAAATTTCTCACCTCAATTTCTATTGTGACTTTATACATTAAAACAAATTTAAAAAACTGAAAGTATCAGGAAAATGTTGCTAATTCATCATAGTAACAGATGAGGGCGATGTTTACAATACATTTTAGGAATAATTTAATACGTGATGTTACAACAAGTGTGATGGCAAGAGCAACGCATTGGGGCTGGGGCCATGCCGTGAACCTGAATAGTCTTGGAATGCAAGAACAGATCAACAGGAGCATTTCCCATATGTTGGGACAAGCAACGAAGTGGCATGAAAGTTTCCTTGCGCCCAAAGGATTCTCAAGTTGGGAAAAAATCTGTTTACCGGGAGACTGCGAATACATAGGTTTTATAATAAGAGGGCGGCACATTTCAAGATTAAGACAACATTAATTGCATGTTAAAATTTGTATGCATTTTACTTGCACATATGACAGTAACTCACGAAAAGAGTGTATTAACAGTTGGAGACTTCATCAAAAGTCTTTTGTACTTACTTTTGTACTGCATCGCTTCATAAATTCTTCCCCGTGTTTAAGTGATTTTAGACTTACTTTTCAATGTGAAACGAAGTCATTGGTTTGGGTCATTATAAATTGAGTGGTAAGCTATGCAGATAGAAAGAAAACTCATTCCTTCGTGCTGGGAGCTGAATTCCTCTGCTCTGTTCAATTACCAGTTTTCTAATCTCTATCTTTCACCAAAGAAGAAAAGAAAGCATGTCTGATGCTAAAATCCCTCATTATCATTGTACCACATTGCTTGTCAATATTACTACCAGCACCCTCACCAAAGCGCAAAAGCGATGGCGGGTTGCTTACTGGACTATCTACTCTTTCCGGGCTATGCTCTCTCTAATATCCAAAAGTCAGCTTCACTCTGCTGATATTCTCAAAAATCATTCTTACACCGCCCTACCTAGTAGTTCTCAATACGAGGCGAAGCAATCTGTTTCCAACTCCATCGATCCCGACGTTGATGGAACAAGACTTACGGACATCGTGAAGAACAAAAACTTGCATGATCTCCACCTTCTTGGAGGAGTTGAAGGTGTGGCCACCGCTCTTGTGACAAATTCTGAAAATGGAATCAGTGGCAAGGATGAAGATGTTTGTAGGAGGTCTGAACTCTTTGGTACTAATACCTATCACAAGCCACCTCCTAAAGGCTTTTTATATTTCGTGGCGGATGCTTTTAAAGATACCACCATTCTTATCCTTCTGGTTTGTGCTGCCCTTTCTCTCGGTTTTGGGATCAAAGAACATGGCAAGGAAGAAGGTTGGTACGAAGGTGGAAGTATTTTTGTAGCTGTGTTTCTGGTTATCGTTGTCTCTGCTTCAAGTAACTTCAGACAAGAAAGGCAATTCGACAAGCTATCAAAAATAAGTAACAATATCAAAGTTGAAGTTGTTAGAGACGCCCAGCGCCAGCAAATCTCCATATTTGAGCTTCTAGTTGGAGATGTTGTCTTCCTGAAAATAGGAGACCAAATTCCGGCTGACGGGTTGTTCTTGGATGGACATTCTTTGCAAGTTGATGAATCAAGCATGACCGGAGAGAGTGACTATGTAGAAGTAGATTCAACAAATAATCCATTCTTGTTCTCTGGTTCAAAGATAGCAGACGGCTATGGCCGAATGCTTGTGGTGTCAGTGGGAATGAACACTGAATGGGGTAAAATGATGAGCACAATATCCAGTGATTCCAGTGAAAGAACTCCATTACAAGCTCGGCTTGACAAGCTAACCTCTTCTATTGGACAGGTAGGCCTTGCAGTGGCTTTCCTTGTTCTGGTAGTTCTATTAGTTCGTTATTTCACCGGGAATACAAAAGATGATAATGGAATGAAGGAGTATAATGGTAGTAAAACAGATATGGAAGATGTTTTCAATGCTGTTATACGCATTGTAGCGGATGCAGTTACCATCGTGGTGGTGGCAATCCCAGAAGGTTTACCATTGGCTGTTACTCTCACACTTGCTTATTCCATGAAAAGGATGATGGTCGATCAGGCAATGGTAAGAAAACTTTCGGCTTGTGAGACGATGGGCTCGGCAACAGTTATCTGTACTGACAAAACAGGCACTCTGACATTAAATCAGATGAAAGTTACCAAGTTTTGGCTTGGCCAAGAGTCCATTACAGAAGAATTTTACAATGGAATTGCGTCAAATATTCGTGAACTATTCCACCAAGGAGTTGGTTTGAACACAACAGGTAGCGTCTGCAAACCAAAATCAATATCATCAGTTCCTGAATTTTCTGGTAGTCCAACCGAAAAAGCCATCCTTTCTTGGGCTGTTCTGGAATTGGGCATGGACATGGAGAAGCTGAAGCAAAGATATACCATTCTCCATGTAGAAACCTTCAACTCTGAGAAGAAACGAAGTGGGGTTTTGACTCGGAAAAAAGCTGATAAAACAATTCATATACACTGGAAAGGAGCCGCTGAGATGATTTTAGCTATGTGCTCTCATTATTATGAAAGTACTGGGGTCATAAAGTCCATGGATGCAGATGAAAGGAGAAAAATGGAAAATATAATTGAAGGCATGGCAGCTAGTAGCCTTAGATGTATTGCTTTTGCTTACAAACAAATTTCAGAAGAAGAAACGGAATACAACAATGATGGGAAGACCCAACAGCGACTGAAAGAAGACAGCTTAACCTTACTAGGAATAGTTGGTATTAAAGATCCTTGTCGACCAGGGGCCAAGAAAGCTGTAGAAGTTTGCAAAGCGGCAGGAGTGGATATCAAAATGATCACTGGGGACAATATTTTCACGGCTAAAGCTATAGCCACAGAATGTGGAATACTTTCTGACCAAGAGGTAAAGGGGGAAGTGGTAGAAGGCATTGAATTTCGCAATTATACAGAAGAGGAGAGAAAGCAGAAGGTCGATATGATCCGAGTGATGGCAAGATCTTCTCCGTTTGACAAGCTTCTAATGGTCCAGTGCTTGAAAAAGAAAGGTCACGTTGTTGCAGTCACTGGAGATGGCACGAATGATGCTTCAGCACTGAAAGAAGCTGATATAGGACTTTCCATGGGCATTCAAGGCACTGAGGTTGCAAAGGAAAGCTCAGATATTGTCATATTGGATGATAACTTTACTTCTGTAGTCACTATTCTTAGGTGGGGAAGGTGTGTTTATAACAACATCCAAAAGTTCATTCAATTTCAACTAACCGTTAATGTTGCAGCACTGGCAATCAACTTTATAGCAGCTGTTTCTGCTGGCGAGGTTCCTTTAACGGCAGTGCAGTTGTTGTGGGTGAACCTTATCATGGACACACTGGGAGCTCTGGCTCTTGCTACAGACAGGCCAACTGATGAACTAATGAAAAACCGCCCTGTGGGTCGTACTGAACCGCTTATAACAAACATTATGTGGAGGAATCTTCTATCTCAAGCCTTATACCAGATAGCAATCCTGTTGGTATTACAATTTAAAGGTGAATCCATATTCAACGTGAGTCCTGAAGTAAATGATACATTGATTTTCAACACATTTGTTCTCTGCCAAGTTTTCAATGAATTCAATGCAAGGAAGTTGGAGAAGAGGAATGTATTCCAAGGCATTCACAAGAACCGATTGTTTCTTGGAATTGTGGGAATAACAGTAGTTCTTCAGGTCGTGATGGTGGAATTCCTGAAGAAGTTTGCTGATACAGAGAGGTTGAATTGGGGGCAATGGTTGGCCTGTATTATAATGGCTGCCTTCACATGGCCAATTGGCTGGTTTGTGAAGTTCATACCTGTTTCAGAAAAACCATTATTTGGTTATCTCAAATCAAGACTCAAATTCATTAGAGTTAAGCAGGCTATCTCCTGGAAAGAAGCCTCTTCTTCCAGGCTTGTAACAGTTTGAGGGAAATGCTAAGGTCCTGAATCAGCAATGGCATATTTGGGAGGAAGTATGTCCCTGATTGGCTCAGGATAAAGCATATCTTTCTTTTTGATAATCCAAAGAGAAATATAAGCTCCGTCCTGAGTCACTTGAGAATGTAACTCTTCGCATGTGTGCATTTATCAATTCAGAAACTTGAATGATGTGTAATACGGTTATCTTTTCCTCTCCAGGGGCACTAGTCCAACAGTATTGTGTGTGAGATGTATTTGTGTTAGCATGCTAGGTACCAGAGTGCCAAGAGGAAAACAGATGGAAAAACAGTGGCACAAAAAGCATAAAACATACATCCAGGATTTTTCATTTTTCTTACTGTGTTTGAAATCATTGCTTTTTGTGATAATCCCACACGTTAATATAAATTATTTAATTATAAAAAATTTATTTATTAATAAAAAAAAATCTTAAATAAATCATATTATTCAATAAATATAATAAATTAAATTTATAATATTTACTTAAATTTTTTATTAATTAAATAATTTTATCATTTCATTTATACTGACGTAATAAAATCATTTTTTTCTTATACTAAAATTATAACTTTTGGAATAAATTATTTTAGCAACCAAACACAACCTATTCTATTCACTTGTTACTGGAACTACTTTATTGGAACATAAAGAATCATCAACTCAACACACAATATTGTTTATTTCGACTAACACAATAAATTTAATTTTGACTTTTCACGATTTTGTTTCTAACGTTCAATATCTTAAACCCTAAACTCAAAAGATCTCGTACTAGTTAAACGAAACGTGAATTTTACAATTAAACTACTAAAACTCACCAAAATAAATTTAAAAAAAATAGATAAAACTATAAATAATAACAATAAATTAACATAATTTTTAATTTTTTAAACTCTTAATAATATTTAAATTACTATACATTAGCTTTGTTTCACACAAAATTATGTAAACAATTACACAAAATAATAATAATAAAAAAAAGAATAAATATGCTTCTTTTGGATTAATTATAAAAATATAAAAAAATTGAATTGAATAAACATTATAGTAGTAATGGATCGAGTGATTTCTCTGAATCGAAAGAGCCTAACATATGTAGTATTTAGAAAATATCATCAATTTCATATTTTGAATAATGCGTATTGGGTCGAACAAATATATATTTTTCAATACCAAATTATAATATTTTAACTAGTTTTAAATAATTTCTTAATTAAAATACTCATAACAAAATAAAATATATTTTTTTGACTTTATTTATTTAATTTTTTTTAAAAAATACATAAACAATAAATTATTACTTGAATGAGTTAAATTCAATTTAATTAAGTCAAAAGAACAACCATGCACTAATGCTAGTTTCTTCAAGTGTGTGTATATATATTGAACAATAATTTTTTGAAAATTATTTAAAATAATTAAAATTAATTAAAATATTACAAATTCATTAATTTTTTTCCGACTAATATATATTATGCTCATCTAATTAACTATTATCACATATAATTTTATCTTTAAATTAATTAATCATATAAAAAATAATGAGATTTAATAAATTTTAAGACTCATGTTTTGTTGAATAATTTTACAAGAAAACGTTATTACATATTACATAATATATATAATTATTTAATAGATAATATTTTGTGATATTGTCACGTTATTTTTCAATCTAATTTTGAAGAAAGGTTTATATGAAAATTATCTATGCAGAATTATGTAATAGACATGAGTAGTTTCTCTTAGTTATTTGTTATATGGATGGTGTAATTGAAATGGGACTTTGTAATTTAACACTTTCGAGTCTTACAATTATACATGTTATTATAAGCCAAAACATTTGACAAATCTTAGTTTTCTCATACTGAAGTTACACGCAGAATCATTACAATTCTATTGCCATATTTTAGTCCAAAATATCACAGCGCTGCAACTCCTTTCCAGTTTAAAGCTTGGCAATGGCATCTCCACAGTAAAATGGGTGCAGAACAAAAGAGGAATTGCTGGTGTCACAAGAGAATGAGGCATCAAGCAGACATCATAACACAGAAAAAG
Organism: Xylocarpus granatum; assembly: GCA_019650275.1. Lineage (NCBI taxonomy): Eukaryota > Viridiplantae > Streptophyta > Magnoliopsida > Sapindales > Meliaceae > Xylocarpus > Xylocarpus granatum. The sequence continues at coordinate 253,006 of BNST01001733.1, read as the reverse complement.
GGCATAGAGAATGTCCCGCAAATGGCAGGTAACAGACACGGCTTCATCGAGAAATCACCTTAGGGTTGATGAAAGAAAACACGAGAAGTTGAACAGTTGGGAGAATCGAATCAATTATGTCCTTCTTCTTGGTCTTTTTTGCCAGATTAATTTGTAAATATGGCCGACAAAGTTATAAAAGGTGAGTGGATTCTCTTGCCCGATTAAGCTATCAGACAAGAGAGGTGTCACCTTCCAATTTCATATATGGAGAATCAAGCTTTCTGTCATGTTTTGAAATAGTTCACACTTACATTTCCACATGTACACTTGGTTCTATCATAGATTTTATTATATCAATTTTATTTTACATCAAATTTTGTAAAGGTAAAAAAAAATTAATCTCGCACAATATATATATATATATATATATATATATATTACAGAGTCAACAATTTAATCTTCATAATCTGTTAAGACAATGAACATGTCTTGGTTTCTCAGTATGTTCACGGGCACTTTACAAGCTTGGAATAAAGAAAATTATCCTGAGACTAGTTAACCAAAACAAAAATATAGAAATGGGTTCAAATTAATGATGTAAGCATCCAAGATTCAAGTGCTTTTCCTTTTTCTCTTTTAGCAAACACTAGTTTTGTTTTCTTATCTGACGGATGCCATGATTAAACAATTCATCGTCAGAACCGATATGTTAAGTAAGTTGAATATAAAACTATGATTCATAGCTAATAAATATGGTTTAAGGATGTAAAGGCTCAATGCATTGGGGATAAGATGGGATCTTAAAAGCACCAACCAGGTTTGAACTGGAGAAATTCTGTCACCGGAAACCCTAATGGTGATATCTGCGGTCTGTTACGACTAAGATTCCCAGCTTAATTCGATATGAAAAAGCAAATGTTGACATGCCGTTTGTTGCCATATATTTGTCTACAAACGTTGCAAGGATCAAGACTAGTTAATTACGACCTTTTTTTTATAATAAATAAAACAAACTATTGGGAAAGCTAAGTTGTGATCTAAACTTGAAGAGTCAAAGCAATTAAAAGCAAGAGATTTAACCCAAAAGAAAAAAAGAAATTCTATATAATAAAACAGGGCAGATCCCATGAGGTCATCACCATGAAAAGGAAGTAGAAGCAAGTACTTGGAATTAAAACCCAGATGAGAAAAATTTAAGACCAGTAAGGGAAGAGCAAAGAAACAGAAAAGGGCCGATTGAACTAAAGAAATTAACTTACTCGAGTTGTATTTTCAAAGATTAACGGTTGCTGGGACGTTGCAAAATGAGAAAGAGAGAGATGGAAAAAGGAAGGTGTAGATAATGATTAGGGGTTTTCGTGATCCCATCAACAGGTGAAGCTACCACATGATCCGATCTATGCTTGACAGAGAAGGAAGTTCAGATCATGCTGGCAGCTTCAACGGCTGGTGGTGCACGATAACGTCGATGCAAGATCCACAGACTGACAATGCATTCTCTATCATAGCTTGGGATGCGAGAGAAGAGGAGAAGGGTATAAAGGGAGGAGGAAAATTGTGTTGGTTTTCTTGGTGATCTGATTACAAGATGACTGAAAAAGTTTAATAATTAATTAAGAGAATATTAAATAACGTTTTGAGAAGCAAACAGATGGCAGCGGTCCAAAGCAATAATAAAGCAAAGGAAGACAAATTGAATATTATCTTGCCCACGCCACAAATACCCCATGCAGACAAAGCACAACTGCACACTATACAAGCATTGTATGGTGAGAGAAGAAGTTCCAAACTTTACATTGAAACCTTCATCAACTTTAGGTGGGTCTCACTTGCCCAATAAAAAAACTTTACGTATTTCTTTCAATCTCTCTCCAATATGTAAACATCATCGATGAACCCAAAAAAAGAATGCTGATAAACACATGTAATTTATGGGGAACAATTCCATTGTTTCTTAGATGTAGAAAAGGTAATTTAGCATCTCATGACCTAACTCTGTGTCATGATGTTTTACATATATGTATGTAGATAGATATTTCTCATTCCTTCCGAGTATCTTCTTTCTGTTCTGTGGAGCATATCTTGTTCATTTATTTACTCTAATCTATCAACATGTTCCTTCCTGCATCTAATTTGGTGTCAGCTGCTTCTTAAAAGTTGGATCTCTTTATATGGACAATACGATAAATTAAGTAGCATTAGGGAGTCCCATCTAGTAAAGTAATTGAACAATGTAATATATATTTGTATTCTGATAAAGCTTCCTGCGGGTCTTTGATCAGGACATTCTGTTTTCTTTCAATTTGTTTTGTTCCCTTAGGTGGATTTAGGGTGTGGCACCAATAGGTGTATGAAGAGTCATCCCCAAATCAAAGGTACCCAAAAGTAGGAAACATAAATATTCTAAAGAAAAGTTCCTCAAACTTTGGCTTGATCATAGGATAACACTGATGAAACATCATTAACTACTTAACATTTGCTAGTTTGGAAACACAATGGAACTCGATTATTACATTTGGTAGATGGGAATTGACAAAAAATTGTTAAGATTCCAATGAACACAGATGAGTTTTCATGGGCCCCATCCGATTCCATGTTTCCTTTGCTCTCTCTAATTTATTGCAGAAATAAATGATCTATTATTATGGTTCTCTACTAATGAACTGCAACACTTTATCATACAATTACTCTTTTAACGTAAAAGCAGCTGCCGCTCACTTTGGTTGGTATTTATGAGTAGCAGCCTCGTGTTTCTTTTTTTTTGGTCTTTTTTCTTTTTCTGATCACACTATGATTGAGTATTCTTTCCATAAGGACATAACATCGATGCAATAGTTTCAAAAGAATACTGAGAATATCCAATTTCCGAAGAATAACTCGACATCTTCAATCTTATTCTGAAAACACATTTAGGATAACGCTGTAGGATTTCAAACATACAGTGCCCATCGGAATCCCACCTTGTTAAATGTAAGTTTAAATTAGCATAACGGTGTATGATTTCAAACATACAGTGCCCATCGTAATCCCACCCCGTTAAATGTAAGTTTAGATTAGGATAACGCTGCATGATTTCTAACACACAGTGCCCATCGTAATCCCCACCCTCTTAAATGCAAGTTTAGAATAAGGTGACAAAAGTGACTTTATTTAACTGGAAATAGGGTTAATATCACTTAACAGCTCTTAAATACCAGTTTTAATCTTTACTTGCCTCTATTTAGAGATTCAAAGTTCAACATCCTCCCTTCAAGATGGTTGTGTGTGTCCATTTAAGAACGATTTTAATGGAAGATTGTAATGTTGATTTTAGAGTGAGAATACAATTATTTGTTTATTTATTCTGTTTTAAAACTTGTAAAGAATTTAAGTAAAATAACATAATATTATTTTTATTTAAATAATTTTTTATATTTAAAAGATATATAAAATACCATTAATTGTGAGATGCATTAGAGAAAACCCCGTTAGAGAAAGTTACGATGTATCAGAGAAATCAAGTGCCATTAACCCAAGTAGATATAAATAAATTAAAAAAATTATTAATTCATCATAATTTCATAATAAATTTTAAACTATTAATCAGTATTAATCTTGCTCAATGACCACGGGATTCATTTAGTTGAAGATGGAAGGGACAGAAAAAGGGGCAGAAACAAACCCTCTTCAAGATGAAGCCAATCTTGAAACGATTTTCACGCAGCAATCCGTAGTACAAGAAAAGCAACCTACTAAGTAACCATCATCTATGACCTTTTGCTCAAATTCGTACTACTTAATAGACATATGCTCCTTGACAAACATGGCTTGTATTTTCATATATACGTTAATCAATACATGTATAGCATTCTTTATTAAGAATTCCAACCAAGTTTGAAGACTGATTTTGCTCACGATACAAGCTATGCCCATTGAGATTTAATGGAAAGTGATACTCGACTTCAATAACAAGTTAGAACATACATATATACGTCTGTGTGTATACACGCATACATGGAGAGAGAAAATAAATAGTGTACCTTCAAGCGTCCAGAAGACAAGACCATGTGTAGGCCGTTTGAGCCTTTTATCGCGTAGCATTCGCATCTGGAACTGTGACAGTGTCTATGTCAATACAAATTTACAAAAGCAAAGCTACTGCAAATATAATCACTACCCATGCTTTGACTGCTCCACGCTTAAGCTTTATCTAATAAAGTAGTAGAAGGCATCAAAAGTAAGCTAAATTGCTGTTGCTTGAATATTTGTATTGCAGAGATTTAAAAATATAAACGAGCAAGATACAAAGGAAAAGGGAAAAAGAAAAAGTGAGAAGAGAACGCATGCGTGCCATTACAAAAATAAAGTAAAATCAACGTAAAAGAATATACTACAGAGATCTTATACCTTTTTTAAATTTGTTTTTCGCTTTATTTCGCAAAGATTAGAGGGATAACTGTAGTTTATTGGATCTCCAAATAGGAAGGAGTGAGGCTGTCAGAGCATGACCTAGCTTGGGTTAGTTCTTTCAGTCTTGATTCGTTCGTTCATTCTCTTCCTAACCAAAGCTAGATCATGCTGGCAGCTTCACTTTTTCCTCTGCAGACTTATCGAAGTAACTTTTCGAAAGAGCTGGGTCAACTCAGTACTGTATATGCATTAATTATTACAGTGAATGAGAAGTAACAATACATACGCAGATGAGTTCAGATTTACCAGCGCAGAGAGGATCAATAAAAAAACTATTCGAAGAAGAAAATTAAGAATTTCTTACAAAAAGGGAAGATGCACATGCATCATGGAAAAAAGTTTCATCCATCAAAGATGGAGCAAATTCTGAAAAGACAAAAAATTAACCCAGGAAGCATCTGCACTCAAATTTCTCTGTACTGCATGTCAACCTGAATTTTGGTGATGACATAGTATCTTCTGGTTCTTGCAGCAGGTTGTGAATTTGAAACAAGAGAAGGGTATTTCTTTTTCTCCAGTTTTTGCTTATATTTGGTGAAACCAGTTGAAAATTTTTTAGATATGAAGAAGGGCATTGGTCTTGGTGTTTGAAAACCGAAATCGCATGAAACAGAAGAAGAAATAAAAGCAGAGCCGAAGTGAATCGAGCCGAATTTAAAAAATGAAAAGAAAACAAGCTTACTAGTGAAAATAATGGACATACGGAAAAAGAAGTAATCATAGATTTAAACATATAAATCAGGACAGAAGAACCACATAAAAAAATTTAGAAGGAAACAAAGAACCTACGTCTCTCATCCAAACCAGAAGAAAAAGTTTACATGGAAACATGTTCATGGAGCCTTAGGATCATGAAGTAATGGATTGATTGAAAGATCACGAGTACTTGGATTATTTATAGGGGGGTTTAGAGATAGGGATGCTGTTAAAGACATAACCCAACTCGAGAAACAGTGAATTAAAGAAAGCACCATGTGGACAGCTAAGAAAGAGAGAATTGCTGCTATAATAAGATCAGGCTAACAGTTGTATCTATTAGGTTCACAGGTGGCTGAAACTTAGGGCGGCATGAAATGAATGGTGGGGGCTCTAAACACGATCTCTGATGCTGCACACTTACTGTAGTAAGTGTACATTATACTGTAGATGATCGCACAAAGATGGTAGGGGAGGCCTCCAATGACTGTTCCTCACTGTTCCTGCAATTATTGGCTTCAAAACATTTAGAATTTCAATGCATATTTTGGACTATTTGGCTTGGTTTGTCTTGTTATGTTATGTAGTATAACAATTTTCCTTTGGATATCTCTCTCTTAACTTCGATTAAAGTTTTGTCAATTTATATTGCTGGTGATTTTAATGCTATTTTCTGTCCATCAGAAACAATAGACTATAACCAGGCACAGCTATCGATCATCACACTTTAAAGTCAGTCACAGGCGGCACAATCATGGTAGTTGGATAGGAGTAAGAGCACGAGTCAGCGAAGATCATGCAATTAAAGAGTCCCCCATGAGCACTACCTCAGTACAAGAATCAATGCTGTGAAATGGAGCTGTAAATCAACAGTAATTGCCAAGAACTTACAGCTGTGAGGCTAAAAGCTGTATAGGAATCTACTAGAAAAGCGCGCGCGCGCGCGCGCGAGAGAGAGAGAGAGAGAGGACAAAAAACTTTAACTCATCAATTGAGATGACGATCAGACAAGAGTAGAGATGAGCTTTGTTACGTGTTAACAATGCAATGGTTTGGTATATTGTCCTTTTTATTTGACCTCTGACTTGGGAAACATGTTTTGAACACCTACTGCTTCTATTACTAGACACTAATTTAACAGTCTGTGCACCGAATCAATAGGCTAATCGATCCGTAATCTGTTACGTAGTTAAAAAATTTCTAGTGTTTTTTAAAAAAAAATCGATTTCTTAACCTCTTTCTATATATATATATATATATATATATATATATAATTGGAGTACATTAAAACAAAAATTTGCTTTCCTGGTTATATATATGAAATACCAACGGTCGGTCTAAAGACTTGAGATTTATTCAGAGAATTAGGTTTAGGGCATCCCACATCCAGATAGGTATACAGTGCCCTGCCCTGCCTTTCCTCTCTCTCTCTCCCTCTCGGTTGTCTTTTCTTTTCCTCGCATAGCCTTGCGTTTATATGTATCAGAAAATGTAAGGAGTAGGGCGACGAGTGTAACTCAAGAGCTTGCTAGCTAGAGTGGTCCTTCACTCCTCCGCCTGGCTTTTGTTCATTAAATTTATCTTGATACGTTAAAATTACATTTACTCAACCCATATAAAGCTATGCTAGTTAGCATTAGTTCGGAAATAATTTATTAAAAACGCAAGACGTTTCCAAATATTGGTTTCGCATATATGCGTGGGATTGTCAACATCTAACTTCGTGAGGGCGAGAGGGGACAAAACCCAACCCAACCAAATTCTTACGAGTTCAATATCCCAATCATCTTTCCTTAAATTCTCTCCATGCTAGCATTTAGTTTAACAATATACGGAATTCGCATCCGGAACTCTAAGTAATATCTACTTATAACCCATAAATAATAGCAATATGCTTCAATGAATCTTCGTATTCACCATAGCATACAGAACTTAAAACGCATAGAGCACTGGCCAAAAAATTTGACATACTAGCAGGTTGGTTGATTTATAGCACAGGCATTCAGATATTTAATAACTCGCAAGAAAAGGAACCATGTAAATGTTCACAATCGTGTGGCATTTTCTCCCCATCTTCATGTTAGTAGCTGCTGGAAAACAGATTATTCTATAGCTTTCTGCATCTCATGCTGGGGACTAGAGTCTTGACTTAGATTGCTATATAGGAAGCACGAGAACGCTTGGATGTAGGTAAATTCGAAGGACCAAAACCAACTAAGCTCCTGCTGATATCCTGTCCTATGATACCGGTTCCAGTTCAGTAGCTCTGCTCTTTGGATTTGGGTCAATATGATAAAGTGGATAGGCCTGAATACTAGTTCCAGTTGGTAAAACAATTGAATTGTCGATCTTAGGACTGGTTCCGGCAATATTCAGTTGTGAGAATGACAATGAGAAATCTTTCATCATTCAATCCTTGAGATAATCAATTGACTGTTACCTGCAATCTCCACAAGAACAGACCCCATCCTTAAAATGATGAAATGTATTAGCATCTCTCACGATTAACTCCCGTTCAAAGAACCTTGTAACTAGCTTGCAGAAACTATGGCAGTCACCACAGACGCTAATGTTCTTTGTTACGTGGTAGGAGTTCTCCTGGAGACGAGCAGACCATATGCAATAGCTTTCCTTTCGCAATGGCCATAAAGCATCTGAATTTTCTTTCTCCCGGAAGTATTCAATCCTGAGGCATAATCAAAATCTCTCGTCAATGTTTTTATTGATATTTTTTATTATATTTTAATTATATGTCAAAGTTTTTTAAATTTTTTAAAAAATAATATATAACAAAAATTTTAAGTTTAAAAATTTTAACAAAATAAAATATTTTTTAATTTATAAAATTTTTTTATCAAATAAATTTTACATTTATAGAGATATTACGACTACTTAATATTATAATTATAAATTTTTAACTTTAAAACCTAAAGTTATAATCAATTCAAGTATCATAATTTAAAATTTATAATTTTTTTTATTAACTTTATAAATAAATATGTAACTTACATTCTCTTATTTAATATATAAATTTTAAATTTTTATTACAAAAAATAAAATACGTGAATTATAGTAATAGATTATCAAAATTAATAATTTCTCTTTTACGTATTACAGATGTATCATACTTTTTACTATTATTTTAATGTGATAACTAATCTTAATGAATAAATTCTATATTTATTCTTGGTGTAGCATAATAATCTTTATTTAATGAATAAACTTCATATTTATTTTAGATTCAATACAAATAGATTTTTTTAAAATAAATATGTAAAATTTATTAAAAAATAAATAATGAGAGTCTTATTAATAATAATATAATACAATATAATATATATATGTATATAAAATTATATAATGAAACCAAATCCTATATGTACCGTGATTTTTAAAGCTTGTTGTTGCATGTTTTTTGTTAAAAAAATTGCAATAATCAATTTAGTATTGATGTACTATTTTATTTTTTGAAATACGTTTTTTGATGGCTAAATACTTAATATTAATATACATGCTTTAACTCTTACTTTTATTATTACTAGTTAAGAATATAACAACTGAATTATCACAATATATAATCTATGACTTAGAAATTAAATCCACAAGTTCAAGCTCATATGTAAAATCTTTTACTAATATTTCATTTGAGATAGCCTCAAAATAAGAAACGAATTCAGCCTTTATAGTAGACTTAATATTTTTCTGTCAAGTAATTTAAAAATATATTTGAATATTAATTTTTTTAAATTATCAAAGCTAACAAAGTCAAAATCCAAAATAGTCGACCACTTATAAATTGCTAGTTCGTTTATACATAAGTATATAATCTTTAGTATTTTAAAGGTATTTTAAAATTTTTTTTGCAATTTTTCAATAATCTATACTTAAGTTATTCTAATATCAGCCCCAAAATTATAACATCAAAAGTTATGTCAGGTCTTGTGAATAATTTAGCATATATAATGCTTTCAACAACTGAAATATATAGAAAGTTATTCATTTGTTCTTTTCCAAGATCATTTCTAAGGTTTTAATTTAAATTAAATTTATCTCATTTAATAATTAGTGATACACTTAGAAAATAAACTTTGATTTAATTTTTTATTAGAATTTTATTGATATAAATTCTACGAGACAAATCTAATATTCCTTGATGTTTTTCTTTACGTATCTTTAGGTCAATGACATAAGATGTCTCACCTTCATGTTTTATTTCAAAATTTTTAAATAGAAATAATTCACCTTATGTAGCAACCATTTACCAGTGGTTGTAAGCAAAACATTATTCACATATAAAATAAGGAAATAAATTTTATTTTTATTAATTTTCTGGTTTATACATTAATTTATGATATTATTTAGAAATCAAATATATAGATAATATTATAGAATTTTAAATACCACTAATAAAAAACTTATTTCAAACTATATACAAATTTCTTAAATTTACAAAACATAACATCAATAATTGCAATTTTTATAATTAGATTGGAATATTTTCAAATACTTTTCTTAAAATTTAGCAAAATCACACATAAATATAAAATTTTAAAAAATTAATAAAAATTATCTCTAAATAGTAAAATTGTTATATTTAACTATTAGTTAACTAACTAAAATAGTTGAATATATATAATAACCTTATATATAATTTTAAGTATTAGTAATATTTTATATATATATTTTCTGAGATGTCAAAAACTTATAAAAATACGCTTAATATATAATTTAATTTAATTTATAAAAATATATAAATTAGATGTTAATTTTAATAAAATAATATTATAAATTAGTTATTTATATATAAGTATAAACTATTTAATTCAATAAATATATATATTTTTATCTTTTAAGTAATTTTTATTTGTTAAAAAAATTAATAATAAAAAATTTAAATCCAAATAAAATCTCAATCCTCCGTAATTGATTGCAAACTTATCTCAACCCTTCATATTTGTTAAATCTCTTGGGTTGACGCAAGAGAAAGAGGTTGGATTTATTTTATTGCAATTATTTAACAAAAGAGTCATTTTATAAAAGGGGGAAAAAAAAATGGAACACGCATGCATGCATGCGAGTTAATGAAAAAAAATTGTTAAATACCCATATTTATAAGTAGTAAATTACTATTTTGACCTTCAAAATTGAGACAAATGTTAGTCATCATTTTGTTGCAAAAAAATCATACAAGCAGACCTCGAAGGACATCGCCAAAGAAAATTATACTAACAGGAATTGAAGCCTACTTTAAATTGAGTTTTGAAGAATAAAAACACTGGGAGCAGTGGGGTAAAACATTCGCCGTTCATAATTTGAAAAGATGACAAGCACAAACGCGGACGATCATGATTTTCACAAAAATGGGCATCAACTGCACTGTGCAAAAATAATTAGATCATGTCATTTCCCCTAATGCTTGCTGACTCATGTCACATATACACACTGTTAGTAACTCCCAGCTATTTACATTGGAACCAAAAGCCAAAAAATAAGAGGACCGATGTCTTCATGCAAAAATGGAAGCATCCTCCATCAATCATCATAATACAACAAAATACGACCCATCAGTATCACCTGGTTGATCATACAAAGCGTGGTAGGCCTCAGACTCTCCCACATTTATCAGAAATCTTTAACGAGTATCATCTTCCTTGACCTTCTTATTCTGTATCAATACCAGGCCAGCCCAGTTGTCTTGGGTTTTTCTTTTCCATCTCTTATAAACACACATTGATCCTTCCACACCAATGAACCGGGGACTCAAAACCCACATTAGATTTTGATGGTGAATCACTAGCTGTCCCTGGAGCTGAGATTATCCCAAACTGCTTTTAACTGTCAGTCACTCCCGATTAAATGAAGCTGCTTTCAAATTCTCTTCTGGTAGTGTCCAGGACACCAAATGTCCGTCAGCATCCCCACTCAGTAATTGCTTGAGATCGCCTGTGAGGTGAAGGGCAGTAACTGGATGCTTGTGAAACTTTAGTACCTTGTGGAGAACCAGACTGTACTCAGGTATTTTATCACCCAAATTCAACGCCCCTGTACTGTTGTTAGTTGACTTGCTTTGGGCAAGGGGACTCTCCTGCTCAGAGTGGTGAACCAGTTTCCATACTTTGACGGCACCACTCTGGTGGCCTGTCACATACCAGCTCGTTTCCAGCCAGTCAGAAAATGCACAACTTGTTACAGAGAGAACAGAATCAGATGGCAGCTGAGATGTGTTCACCACCGCAAGGCAATCCCCATTAATGCTCCAAATAGCAACCAAAATACCAGCAGCTGCCACAATTTCCCCAGTCAAATCATTCACATAAATTGCCGAAACCGGTGCAGGGAACTCAGGAAGCTTCCTAACAAAACCCAAGGAGCTAAGGTCCCAAATAATAACTGTGCAGTCATCTGATCCACTTATAATAAGCATATATGGCTGGCTGACATGAATGCATGTAACCGTAGCTGTATGGGCACAAAGTGCCTTCTCCAATTGCAAGCCTTTTAACAAACGGTGCCCATCCTTGCCGATTCTCCAAACACAAACTAACCCATCATCAGCACCAGTCACCAAAATGTGACCATCATGACTGAATCCAGTACAGTGAATCTGGTGACCCCCATGAAGATTTTCATGCGAAGAGAGTAACCTGTCTTGATCATAGCTCATAAATCTCAAGCTACGGTCTGGGAAACCCCATGCAACATATTTAGTATATGTTCTAGGTTTTAGCAAATTATTTGTCCCTGCCAAAAGAACTTTCTCATGATAAGTAATAATCTGAGTAATGGAAGATGAACTCTTGCGCACTTCATGGGGAACAAGATGGACTGAGTGCTTGAGAGGTTGAAGAGGAAGCTTTCTATCAATTGTCCTTTTAACATGGGGTTTAAGGAAAAGTTGCTTGGGTGTTTGTCCAAAATGGTTAATCTGTGCAAGAATGGAGGCTTTCATCGCAGGATCTGTAACCAAGTCTATGTCCACACTCCCCTCATATGTGTAATGATAGAAAACGTTTACAGCATCTTCAGATGCCTGCCAATTATACAGTGGAATTTATAATCATAACATAAAGGAGAACTGAGTTCAAAGTACAGCAATGACACATAGAAAGTCTAAACATATGGCCCAAGCAGATAGTTCAATCTCACATGATATACAAGTCTTGAAGATTTCAACCAAAAATAAGTATATGAACTATATTAGTTAAGAATTGTTGAAGCAGAATATGAGGAAGCAAGTTGCTTTGAAAAAACAAATAATGAGTATGCACAAAATTACTAGCCAATTCTTGACAATATTGTCTATTTTAGTTGCCAATGAAATGCAGCTAACAAATATTAACAATAATTCAACAGTTTTGGTAGATGCATTTGGAAATTTTCTTATTATTTCTCCACAATACAACGAAACATCAAGGAGAAACTGAGAGCCCTTCAACCAGGAACGATAATTACTAGGCTTAGAGTAACAACATAGAGTTCAGAATTTATTAAATAAAAAGGCCGGCAGACCTCCCATGTACTTCTAAGCATTTGAAAAAGTGCTAATAGTAATTTGTTGTTTAAAACAAAATGAATTGAAAAATATGCCAAAATGTGCTTAAAAAAACACTTTAGCTTTTAGCTAAATAGAAATGATGAAATAAAAGAATATAGAAACCCACCTTCCCTCTCTGTTTATATCCAAAGATAAGGTCTATCCAATGATGCAGATTTTCTGAAACATAATCAGACTCCAGTGCTTCCCTATGCTTCCTGATGAACTCTCTAGCACTGCCTTTGGCCCAAGGAGGTAAGATGACATCACCAACCTAAAAATATGGCCCACATCATTATAACATAAGATGTTCTGTATGATGCATTCACAGCAAATACTTTGTATAGTACATCATCAAACAAAGAACTGAAATTAGCCAACAATATTACAAACTTTAGCCAAGACAAACCTTCTCCCCTGATTGTTTCTCTCCCAAGTCGAGACTGAACCTATTTTCCAAAAACTCAGGCATGTAGAAGAATTCCGGAATTAATTCCTTCACATCGGATGTGTTGCCCTTTCCAGATGCACTAAACCAAGTTTCTCTGACACTATTAAAAAGACGATCGGCATGATCAAACTGACCACCCTGAAGCTTCTGATTCTCTACACTAAATGGTGGCAAGCGAAGAAGATAAAAAAGGACAATACCGGCACTAGAATAATGAGAACCATAATGAAATTTTGGGACCTCAGGATCATCCCAACTCTCATACCTGAAAATAAAAAAAATTATGTAAAAAAGGGAACAATGTTGCATATAACTGAATTAAAAATTTGTTAGAAAAAAATGTTAACAAATATGCTCCATCAGATACCATACTAAGGAACTCAGCAATAATCATTTAAAACATATACATCTGCATAATGCAGAGAAACCATGATCATGATGGCCAACCTTTTCTTAAACTCCTCTTCTCCCTCTGTCGTCTGACAACCCATAGGTTTGTCAAGCTTACGAAATGTTTTTTGAACTGACAAGTCAAGAATTTCACTTTCATAATCTGCAAGAACCCAAGGAAAGACTGGATACTGGGTAAGATCACTGTATCCACGTCCTGCTAAGGTGTTGAGATGCATGAGGTACTGGAAATTGCTAATTTCTCCATTTTGCCACCTTTTGGAGAAGGATTTCGCTGTTATTTTAAAAAGACGACTTCCTTCATTGCTTTCCTGTTTTGTTGATCCTGAAATGGTTGTATCCAACCTGCAAAGGAGTGAATTAAGCAAATGATCAGCAACAGGCTTAAGATCATATAAGAGGAAATACAACCAAGACAAAGTGAAAAAAAATAATAATAATAATAGAAGAAAATTGCGCAACCATAAATAGGCAACAGAAGTAAACTTCATACATGCTGTTCCTTGGAAGATTCATGACAACCAGATTTTTGAACACTTCTTCTCTCTCTTTTTTGTGGAATACCAGCAGATCATTACATCCATCCATGCTAAATATTTCAACAGCAACAGGACGCAGCTGGTAATCACGCTTCAAAATCTCATGGACACTATTAAGCTTCCACATACGCCAAGGATGAGGCAAATTACCACTACTGCTCACTTTCTCCTTTCCCCAGGCACCACCACTGTAGGACCATGCTCTTGCTCCAACCAATGTCTTTGCTGTCACGCTCCAAGATGAAGTTGACCTGGACGGGAAATCCATACTGCTAGTGGCATCCTTTTTAACACCCAAAGCCTGATCAATAACAGAAAGTTTATCTTCGAATTCCTTTTCACAAATGCACCCAGAGTCATCGATGTAAAAGTTCTCAATTACGTACAAAGAAACTTCCCCTATCAGAAATAAACCGTCATGTTTGTCAAGACCAATAACCCTTTCACAGTTATATCTGAATCGTATTTTTTCAAGAGGTTCTAGATAAGGTCTTATTAAATATTCACCATTATCAAGCAATTCCTTCTCTAATTTATCCTCTGTACCTTGAGCTTCATCAATTTTTAAAGATGAAGACTGCCTTGGAGATCCTATGTCAGATTTCTCTTGTACACTCTCTGATACAGGAGCAGACAATGCACTAGACTTACCACCAAACTCAAGTGCCGAGTGAAGACTTGCTTCATTTATACTGCTGCTAGCTCTGTCATCATTCCAGCCATTCGTAGCAGAAGCTACATCTTTGACGTCATCCGATTCTTTCAAAAATGATTCATCATACAGCTCGCAATCACCAGAGTCCTGCCTTGCAGGGTCGGCCAAATTGTGGAAGAATGATTCAGAATCAGAATCAGATGCATCATGACAGTCTTGATTTTTTACCTTGAATGGCCCTGCATCTGCTAAATCCAAATTCCCATCAAGAACATTTTGGATACTATCAATTCGCAATTTGCAGCGTTCAAGCTTTTTGCGCATCCTGTATGGACCTTCAATGGGACAAAGCTGCCACTCAGGATCTTCAGTGACAGCAGGCATACGCATTGGAAATATTCCCCGTTCATGTACAAGCTGTTGGAGATGTGTTTGCCACTCACTTTCAGCATGGAGAACCCATCCATACTTATCTTGACGGACAACTCTTAGCTCAGTAGACATTTCATCTCGAACTACTCCCAGTGCATATCTACGTTCATTTACTTGTTCCCAGTGCCTCAAATCTAATTTTGAAATTTCTTTGGATTTTCTCCCCATTTCCCTCTTGCGACGCCCCTCCATGCCTTTTATCCTTACTCCAGGAAATTTAGCTGATCCAGCAATATACTGTACCCACATAATGGCAGCACACTGTTCCAACACTTTATTGACTATCTGTTCAGAGTTCTGAAGCCACTCAAGGAAAGAAGATAAACTACTAGTCAATAATTTGTCAAAGCCACCATGTAGTACATCCAGGTGTTGTCCTTGATTTGGTTTTGAGACGAGCAAATCTTCTACTGCAGCTCTGCGATGTACCAGCAAATACTTGACTAAATCAATTGCCACATTTTGTACATTTCGCCTTTGGTCACGGAGAAGGGCTATTAAATTTACACAAAGACAGCAATTTAGATCAGTATCGAGATTGCTGGGGCAGAATATAATTTGCCTGTGAGCAAACAATAACTGTAAAACAGCATAGATATCTACTACTGAATCTTCCAGTGAAGAGTTTGAGTATATCTTCCTTTTAGGTTCAATAAGCAAACCCAAGCTTGAGAGGAGATCCTCTTCTCCAGTGGTGGCCAAGAATGATGGTAGAAAACAATACAATATCATTCTATTTGTATTTTTTAAAATTGAATGTATATAAGCATCAAGTTGCTTGCTTCCTCTAGCAATGGATAAGAGACCCTTTCCTCCAGGAGATGCTTCTTCAATTCGGCCATCTTTGTTAACCAATTGTAACATTGACAAAAGGAACTCTAATGTTTTTAGTACACCAGCTGGCAGAGGAAAAGCACCCATATATACACGATCCACTATCATCCAACAAAAAGCATCCAAGTTTGAGGACCATCGGCTTTTATCAAGCTTTTTCTCATCTTCCTCATCATCACGGAGCAGACGCCTTTCGAGAAAGTTCATCAGTCTACTAAGGCACAAACCCTGGAAAACTAACATGGATTCAGGATCAATGTACAAAGGAACCATCTCCAGTATGCTCTCCACAACCTGTGCTGCTTTCATCTGCTCGGACATAAAACCAGAAAGAACTTCTGCCATAAAATCTAGCACAGCAGTCGCTCCAGCAGAACAAGGACCACCACCATAGCCAGAATCATCCATTTCAAGGAGAATCTTTGGACTAACCGCAAAAAAGGTATTTGCAGCATATGCTCCTTGAGAATTAGACTTCAAATCTGAAGATGGATCAAATTCACTAGCAGATGCATAAGATTCCATAGAAGGAGTGGCAACTAAGGGTGGTTTAGATTCATTCTGATTTGAACTTAGCCAAGACGTCAATACAACAATGGGAGAAGAAGCAGCTGAAGGTGGGATTCTGGGATTAGATTTCTCAGACAAAATAGGAGAATCTAGCAAAGCAAAAGATGCAGAACTCTGGGAATCTGTTGGTTGAATCTTTTCCACAGCACCTTTAATATTGTGGAAGCTGTAATCATTGGAGCTTGAGGAAGAAGAGACCTGGTAAACATGATCACCATTTAAGCTCTGAACAGCTTGGATTTCTTCTTGCATTGATTTGTTTGAATCTTCCAGGGGCAATTCTGCTTTGATCTCTGATTTATCAACAGCAACATAATTTACAGCTAAAGGTAAATCCTCAGAACTTATACTAACCTGCCCCTGGGGAAAGCTTCCAACACTATTAGAAGTCTTGACAGATGGCTCCTGCTCTTTAGGCAAGCTAGAAAATGTATGTTGAGGGCTACTGCTATCATCACAACCATTAATATTCTTTTCTTCTGTCTTTTCAGAGAGCGCTTTAGCCAGTTTCACTGCATAGGCAGCCCTGCAAAATCATGTAAAATTAGGTCACATGGTATAATATTCCAGAAAAAAAAAGAATTTCCAAAGACAAATCACAAATTATATGGTTTCTTGACACAAACCTAATGCAAGAAAAATACAAGTCAACACAGCTTTCAAGAAATTCAGCCCTTCTGCAGGCAGCAGAGAAAGGGGTACACATCTTCGCCAGGTCAACCATGAATCGTAGGACTGAAGTTGCAGCGGCAGGAGCTGATGCCTCACCACCCATTAGACGTGCTGCATATGTCTTATGCATCAGAGCTTCACCCTGAAGCTCTATGGCAATGTCTGTGTTTTCCTCCACAAGTTCTGCCACGAGGCCAGCACCAACATGGAAAAGATTTCCAGTTTGGTGGGCAAGCATTGACTGTATACTCAATCTATCAAAAGTGGATTTTGCCATTGCAATTACAGATTCTAACAGCTCTACAAATTTTAACTCGACATAACTTCCATCACTTGGCATCAGAGCATGAAAGTCTAGCATGCGCACTTCAGGTAGTCTTGGATAAACAGGCTTTCCAAATATCAGACAAAACAAGATATAGTATATGTCTGGAGAATCATAGAAACTTGGCAGTATGTGCACCAAACCTTGATAACCTCCACTAGTACGAAATCTAAGTGTAAATGTAGGGGAAGAAGCTAGACAAACACCAAGTAGAGTCATGATCCATCTCATACTTGTAGGATGAACAGCTTCATCAAGGAAATATGTAATCAATTTGGAAGAAACAATCTTATGCCACTGTTCCAGCAACTCTTCTGATCTTATGGTTACTTGAAGATCGATGAGCATCTCCAACAGCATATTTCTTACAATTACATGTTTCCCCATCGACTCCCGCATTATTTCATGTTTTGACTTCAGTTCGGGTGGGTCAAATGTCATTATCACAAATTTAACCACATGTTCGAGTTCAGAGACCAAAAATCCATCTTCCAAGATGACCCCAAGCAGTACCACCAATTTCTCCAAAACAGGAACTTCAACATCACCCCGCTGCAGAGTCACTAGTAGGTGTTGAACAAGGTTAATTCGACGCAGAACTGTAAGGTTATGATTCCTGTACCAGTGCATGGACACTAGATGCTCAAGAAAGCCGAGTAGCGCAATTTGGATTGACACTGAGGCAGTAACCCACAGTGTCCAATCCAACAAAACATGCTCAACCATATCTGCATTTGACAGAACAATGCAATTCGAAGTTTCAACTGCCATATCAGTATTTTCAAGCTCAGAAATATGACTAAATGAATCTTTTGGAGCAGAGAAGTCATCCATATCTCCATAAGATCCAAGAGAGGAAATTTCATCATGAAACTTTGAAAAATTAAGATCCTCAAAGCTAGTTTCTGGAGTACTAGTGACAGGTGACAATGCATTCCGAGCAACTTCCAGCTTCTTGGGTTCAGAAAATGAAGCTTCACATGCAGCAATCTGGAAAAAGATCTCAAGAGATTGCATGTCAAATAGTGACATTCTTCGACGCAGAAAGAGAGAAAGCAAATGGTAACCCCTGCATGTTTGCATGTCTCTCATATTCTGAGGGTTTTGATGAATGGCATGTGCAAGTAAAGTCAAAGCCATGTGAAGCATATCCCTGGTTTCAGAAGCCTCAACAAGAGCAAGGACAACAGGCACTCCACCAATAGGACGAATGGTATCCCCAATCATGCATTGCCTACATATGTAGATGTCCCCCTTGAGGTGTCCGAAACGTGGTATACCTAGAAAAAGAAAAAAAGAAACAGACAAACACATAAGAGAGAGACATAATTGAATAATGGTCCTAACAGGAGTCAGACACCATTACTCGGCATAAATTTTTTAAATCAAAGGAAGTGTTTGCATACCCCCTATAGGAGAAGCTGCAGCTGACATAGGATCAACCAGATTGAGCATGGAAAATGCCCCAGATGCTCGAACAGATTCTGTACATGTTCCATCAAATGCAAATATGAGTTTCTTCCCAGAGAGCTGCAATGATAGATTCTGCAGTCTCTCCAAATCCCACACAATCCCACTACCATCCGCCTTAGAATCTCCCTGCTTGCTGGCAATTTCGAGCTTCTGTGTGTTAGAAGCCAAACTCAATTCAGCATCTAATGAATCTAGGATAGCCATACTACCACCACCACAAGCTTGGTTAGGAACAAATTGAAGTAGATCAGAGTCTTGGAAGAGTCCCCGGTATCCTCTACCAAGAATGTACATGAAACAAATACAACCTGATGTGAGCACCTCCTCAAAAAGATAGCAAGAGCGCAGTTTCCATGTCAAGTCACTAACTCTTGCACAATTTACTGGAGTACCAATTGTTACCTGCAAAGGTTTTCCAAAAGGAGAAGGAGAATACCCTAGTTTCCCTGTGTGTCTAAGCTTTCCATTGAGATACACAAAAGCAACACTAGCTTGGAAAAGTCCAGCAAGAGCATTTGGTTTGCTATGAACAACAGCAAGGTGATGCCATCGACCTTCCTCCAGATCTAAACCTGAAAATGACAAGGAGCAGGAGTTGCTGGTTGAAAGAGTTAAAACACCATCCTCCTGTAGAAAAAGTTCTGCATAGTATGTGTTTTCAGTATTTGCTGCACCAACAGAAAATATCCGGAGCATATGCCGCTCATATTGCTGCCCGCTAGAGCCACTTCTTTTCTTAGAACTTCCAACTTTGGAAGGTTCCATTTCCTTTGCTTGTGATTTCAACAAATTTCGAAACTGGAACCAGCAAACAAAGGAATAGCCAGCAGCAGGAGGCCAATATCTTTCCCCTAGAGACACCTGAATGGAAGCATGCCCAACCTTGCTCATGTCCATCTCTACAAATGGTGCGAGAGAAACATCTTCAGAGGCCATATCTTCCATGAGAATCAATCTCTCCATCATTTCCACAATTATATGGCCTGAATTCATCAGCCTCATTTGCACAACATACCTTATAAGCACTCGGAGTTCTGACGCAGATATCCTATCACAAGCATTATAATTTCATTTTAAAAAAATATAAGTTTAAGAAAAATGGTTAAATAGATTAAGAAAAGATACTTAAATCTCAGGAAATGGCTGCAATTCCTACCTATATGCCCCTAGAACTTCCACAATCTTCAAAGCATAAGAAAGTAGTGAAGATGACCCTAAGAGAAAGGGGTGAATTGTCTCCAGTAAAAGTTCCACACAACCTAAATAGATGAACAAAAGCAAATCATAAGGAATCCAGTCACCAGTTGAGTACAGCATATAAAAACTCCAAGTTCCACTTCATACCTACAGAGGTGAGGTTTTCCTGATTGAAAGGACCAGCACGAGCTAGCCTATCAATGAGGTTAAGAACTTCTAACTGCACCTTTGGAGTAAAGAGCATCAGTGAACGGATAAGGACTCTGACAGCTCCTGGATTGTACACCCGTTCCTTATCAGGATTAAATAAACCAGTCGGTGTAGTTAACAGAAAACAAGATGACTCAGTTTCAATCATGTCAGATGATACATCATTCTCTGATGTAAAGAAAGGTGGAAGAACAATTTCAAGAGCAAGTTCCAACAACAAATGTATGACTTGCTTTTCACACTCAACACATAACAAGCCAGATTCAGATAGAAGATCAAAAAAAGTTTGGGATGATATAATAGAATGTAACTTCATCCTATTAACTGTGTTATCCGAGACTCCAGCTGTCATCAGGCGCAACAAATATGTAAATTCCTTTATGTAAACCTCGAAAGAAGATTTCTCTGTCTCTCCTGTGTCACCTTGAATACTGTGAAGCATGGTTAGCAGAAGAGAAAAACCGGTGAATTCTCCAAAAATCCTTTGAGCTGAACTATTAACTCCTAATATACGCCACAACGTTCCCATCAAGTCACATTTGGCAACACTTTGAAGCTTGTACTGATGTCCCAAAACACTTGTAACCATTCCACCTTTTAGAATTTCAACAAGTGCACCTAATTCTTCTGAATGAGCCTGAAAAAAGAATCAATACAAAGACATGTAATACAGGGCAGAGATAATAAGACCATAGCATAAGTATATGTAATTTATAAATGACAAAAGCATGCATAAATGCAATTCTTTGAGTGAGCTCTATCCAAATTCAAAACTCAGTTAAATATGATTAATTACATACCTGTGTGACATCTTCAGTGATCAAACATGATAGCATTCTGAGGACACCAGAACGATGAATATTAGACACCAAAAAAGGAAGAACAGTAATGACACCATTGGCTGAGCGAAATGATGCTTGATTAGCTTCTGCTTTCTTCACCAAAGATACCAAACAATCCCATGCAACAGCAATTGTACCCTGAACTTCAAAAAGAGGAAACTTCCCCAAACCTGATTCTAAAAGCTTGGGTGAAGAAATAATAACATCCTCGCTGTCTATGTGCTTTTTGAAGCTGCTTGAGATGGATTTCCTCTCAGACTGAGCAGAGTTACCACCATGTGGGTCTAGACCTGAAAGAAACTTGTGCTGCTTCAAATCATCGAGCAGAACTTCCAACACACCAACTTCCCGCAGAACTTTCTTGTATTGTTGGTCAAAGGATAACAGTTTTACAAAGAAAGAAAGTATGGTCTGCTTTAACTCTGATGTTATTGGTTGCTGTAACAAGCAACAAAGAGACAGCAGTTCTTGCTCGGGAACACAATTCACAACTGTCACAGCGTATTCAAGAATTTTCAAGATTATCTCTTGCAGTGATGGAGGGAAATTAGCCATATTTAGGATAAAAAGTGGAACAGTCCGTACTTGCTGACACAACTTGTAGTTATCAATGTGACTAGAGAATAATTTAAACATTCTATTTAACACTTCTGCCTGAACTTCTCTGCTGTCTGCCTTGAGAAGAATGTCTTGCAACATTTGGATTGCTTCAAGATCCTTCACTTTATTATTGCCCTGGTCCCAAGATTCATCATCAAAGTGATCAGCAGATGGTGTTCGACTTCTGCTATGACCACTAGCCTTGGTATGAGAGGATTTGGATCCTTTGCCTCTGGAAGATCCTGTAGGTTTTGTTAGACCAGTTTGAGCTAGATTAACAAGAACATCAAGCAACCTAGACAACGTGGGAGAAATATATTTTGGTGAAGGGTCCTCCTTTTCCATGAAATCCTGTCTCCCCATATCACACATTGCATGAGAACCATCCGAAGGAGACGCGGAATAAATAGACTCAATGGCCCGATTTTGTGGCATGGAGGAGAGGACTAAAGCAAACTGAACAAGGAACTGATAACCATGGGCATTATGTATATCCTCCCTGAGCCTGACACCGCCAGCCTCTACAAGCCAAACTTGTATAAAATCAGAAATAACACTAGAGAGCAAACAACCTACAGTTGTAAGAAAATAAATTCCAGAACTACTATATTGGGAAGAATGAAAAAAAATAATCTTCTGATTTGAACAAACAATGAGAACTCCTCTAAATTACTAGTTATTCTTAAACTATCCAACAAGGAGAAAGTATCATCAAATTACCAGGTCTATACGACAATTCCACACATTCAAGTAACAAGTCTACAAAGCCCATAGTGTAGGCAGAATCACCACAATCTGGATTAAAATCTTTAACAGCCATTAAAAGAACTTTTATCTGCATGTGGAAACAATATTCACCAGTGAGAAATTTTGAAGGATGATGAATAAAATGTAACCAAGTCAATAAACATAATCAACAAAATAAGAAAAAAAAGGTTGGAGAATTTTTAAAAATTTTTAAAACAAAAAGAAAATGTCAGAAGTCATCACCATGACTAGCACAGAGATTCATATTTCAAATAACATGTTAGCTGTAAGGCATGAGAAATGTGCTTCATAAGTGAGTGAAACGTTGAGGCAGGAAATAAGAACATTAACCTACAGCCAAGTGGCTGGTCCTGAAGGAATTTACCATGTGCTTGCCTTGAGGTTAGAAACAACCTTGAAAATAATCCACATATATTAGCCCATACCTTTCACTAACAGGGGTAGATAAAGAACTATCACAGTAAACAGATCAGGTCCTAGTAATTGTTTAAGCAGGATCTATGAAACACCACCTAGTGAGCCAGTAACTCAATTCTGTACAATATTAATCTCAAACAATAGTTTCACTAGAGTAACGCAATGCCTATCAGACATGCTTCTAATTATATCAGCAATAGCATACCAGATGATGTTTGCGTATGTATTTAGCAGTGCTTCCATTGTCATTGACCAAAAGAAGACCCAGTATCTGGAGAACAACCAAAAAAGTAACATAAAATATAACTATCAGGTGCTCCCCAAGCTTATTTGCACTTTATTATGTGGGACATAAAAAAATAAGTATTTCACTGCAAAATATATAGCACAAAACACACCTGCATTGCATGTCTATGAAGCTGTATGCTGTGCAGTGGAATGAGACTGTCTTTGTACTGAGAGAAAATGGTTAAAGAACCATTAGCAACCATCTGAAACAGCAACTGAAGTGAATCATCCTCAATCAAACTCTGTGCTGCCAAAGGATGGCTTGCTAATGCTTTCATAATATGCACAACACTGCCCTCTACCTGCATGAATAGAGATCTCTACAAATTAAACCCAAAAGGTTATCATTTTAATTAATTGTAACCACAACTATGATATCATAAGAACATATGCGTTTGGCAGATTCTCCAAGAATTAAAGAATGGTGAGTGACGTCCATGCTCATTCTAAAAGAATTATATTATAGCAACACATAAAGGGATTATTCAGTAAGATTCCAGAAAATTAAGGTCTTGTATCAGATAATACACACTCTTATCCCAAGAAATACTTTACACCAGCCACTTCGTAAGTCATAAAAGCAATAAGAGATTTTCTAATTATAAATAAAGCTCAACAACTTTATCACAGCAAAGAACATTGAAAGAACTCATGCTGCATGGCCCTACAAACTAAAACCTAAACTAAGAAGTACATTTTGAGCTCAAAAAGTAGGTAGCAAATATTTCTAGTTACATAACCTTTAGGGTAGCTGAAGTTAGGCAGCAACACTTACTATGCTTTCCCTAATCACATTTTACATTTTGTACTTGATGGTGAACAGTTTATAACATTAAGGTTGAGTTGAGGCTCCATGCCAGAACCACCTTCAAGGGAGACCAAGTCCTAGGTTTCTTGGTGAAATATTTCCCTGCAGATTGCAGAATTCAGGAGCACCTAGTGCTAAGAGACATCCAATCAAGGGCACCATTCACAACTCCAATGCAATTTTTAAAAAGTGAAAGAATAATTGAAAACAAAGCAAAAGAAAAGAGACATGATGTATGATCATAAATGGGCCTTAGTTCAAGATCTTCATGAAATACATCCCATCTATATTTGTGATGCAAGCATTAATAGCTAATTTAATAGTAATTAATGAGTCAAGAGTCAATCTTGTTTCGTGTAAAGCAGTCTAGAAAACCCAAGAGTTGTGAGACATCCTAGAAAAATTAAAGGGAGTTGTAATCTAGTACTATAAAAGAGCACAACATGCAGTAAATATGAAATTTTATTTATTAGCAGAAAAATATAAGTGGTTTTTTTTTCCAGAATTTACATCAAGTTACTGTTCCAACTGTTTTTCCACATTTTCTACCTTAAGAAATGTTGGCTCCAACAGTGTTTGGAGTAAATTATCCGTAAGATTTCAAATAGAGTAAGCTATACCGGTTTTCTGTTTACATCAAGTGGTATCAGAGCCTTTTCAGACCTTTTATTGTTGCAGATCTATGGCTGAGACAGGAGAAGAAGTAAATGCATCATCCACACATGCGCAAATGGCTTTACAAGAGAGGAGTTTATGAATTTGCAGCAACAGACTAATCAACTCTGCACTAGATTAGACCAATCTGGTCTTCTTGTTCCTTCTAATTCTACTGCTGGGAGACAGAGAACAACAGACTTACACATACCAACACAGAAATTTCAGAAATCAACCTACAATGGAGCACTTTCAACATGTTTTAGATAACTCTAAAGATGAAGAGGAAAGGGCTAGACCTTTTGAAAGAAAGCTAACATTCAATCGTACAACAGACAGTGATCGAGACCCAAACGTTAAGGTAGACATTCCACGTTTCACAGGAGAGAAGCAACCAGAAGAGGTTTTAGATTGGCTGAATGAAGTTGAAAGGATCTTTGAGTTTCTTGATTTTCCAGAAAACAAAAAGGTGAAGTTGGTGGCCATAAAACTAAGGGGATATGCATCTTCTTGGTGGAAGCAAGTGCAGATGACAAGGATTCAATTGGGCAAGGACAAGATTCATGACTGGATAAAGATGAAGCAGCTGGTTCGTAGTCAATTCCTTCCTTCAAACTATGAAGGAATCCTATTTCAGCAATACCAATCTCTTCAACAAGGACTTTGCTCTGTACAAGAGTAGACTAACAAGTTTTACAAAATGAGAACCCATGTGCAATTGACGGAAACAGAAGTGCTGGTTACTAATCGTTATTTGATGGGTTTGAGGCCAAATATAAGAAATCTGGTGGAATTACAACCTTGTTAGACATTAGCTAGTGTTGTTCAACTGGGTACAAAGGTTGAAAGTCAACAAAAGAGATCCAGCAACTATCCTATTCAAAGTGCAAGGAGACATGGCCAACCAGGTGAAAATCGAAGTCAAGATATCAATCCAAAGTCAGTGGCAGCAGCTGGTGGCATGCAGAATCCTAGACCAACAACTAATTACCAAGGTCGCAATCAAGGCCAAGGTCATGCAACAGCAAGAAATTATGCATCCGGAAATGGCAGCAACTCAAATCAGTTTGTTGGACGGAGAATAATCTGTTACAAATGCGAAAAAGAGGGTCACAAATCTTCAGATTGCAAAAAACGATCCAACAACTTGTTAATTAATGAAGAAGAGAGTGAGAATGTTGATGTTGAGAGGGCAAATGTTGAATCTCAAGAAAATGGAGGGCTGCTGGAATTTACAGAAGATGAAGTTGCATACGAGGACCATGTCAACTCTGAAAGTATCGAAATGCAACCAGAGAAGAAATAATATTTTTCAAAACAAGACACTTGTCACGTAGCAGGTTGTGCAATCTTATAATTGACAGGGGAAGTTGCAAGAATTCTGTATCTAAAGAAATGGTGACCAAGTTGAACCTAGAGGCGTTACCACATCCCAGGCTGTATAGCATGGCTCAAGAAGGGAGGTGAAGTAGAAGTCATAGAGCAATGTTTTGTTCCATTTTCTATTGGGAAAAAGTATTCAGACAAGGTTTTATGTGATGTTGTTGATATGGAAGCTTGCCACTCGCTATTGGAAAGACCATGGCAATTTGACAATAAAACTGTTCATCATGGAGAGAAGAACAGTTATGCATTCTACAAAAATGGAGCCAAGGTTATGCTTCCCGCAATGAAAGTTGAAGATTTTAATAAGTCAAAGGTGGTGGATGAGCGGTCATATTTGAGTAATCGCAGCTTTCTAAACGAGTTGAATGCAGCTTTCTAAATGAGTTCAATCTAGTGGAGTTGCATATTTGTTGTTGGCAAAAGAAGCACTCAAAAAACAGCAAGGTGTTCCTACTTAAGTAAGGCCATTCTTAAGGAGTTTTTAGAGGATATTTCCTGCAGAATTGCCAAGTGAATTGCCTCCAAAAAGAAGCATTCAGCACCATATTGATCTTGTACCAGGAGCTGCCCTTCCTAACCTGCCACATCACATAATACATCCAAAAGAGCATGGAGAACTTCAGAGACGGTTTGAAGAACTACTGAACAAGGGATTTATCAGGGAATCAATGAGCCCTTGCACAGTTCCAGCCCTTTTGAGTCCAAAATAGGATGGAACGTGGAGGTTTTGCATTGATAGTAGAGCTGTTACTAAAATAACAATCACATATCAATTTCCCATTCCAAGGCTAGATGATATGCTGGATATGCTACATGGGGCAAGGTTTTTCTCCAAAATTGATCTCAATAGCAGCTACCGCCAAATTAGAATTTGCGAAGGGGATGAATGGAAGACAGCATTCAAGACTAAAGATGGGCTTTATGAATGGACTGTAATGCTGTTTGGTTTGTCAAATGCACCAAGTACCTTTATGCATTTGATGAACCAAGTTCTAAAACCTTTCATTGGGAAGTCTGTGGTAGTACATTTTGATTATATACTAATCTACAGTCTATCCAAAAAGTCTCATTTACAGCATCTAAGGGAAGTATTGGAGGTTTTATGCCAACATGAAAAAGTGTAAAATTTTCACTGATTCTTTAGTTGTTTTTGGGATATGTTGTTAGTGCAGAAGGAATAAAAGTTGATGACAGCAAATTTGAAGCAATAACAAGCTCAGCAACACCAAAAACAGTGGGACGAATTCATAGTTTTTATGGTTTAGCCCCATTTTACAGATGCTTTATCAAAAATTTAAACACTCTAATTGCTCCTATAACACATTGCATGAAGAAAGGAAGGTTTGAATGGACAGAAAAGGCACAAGAAACCTTCTTGAATACTAAAGAAATGCTCAGTTCAGCACCTGTCGTAGCACTTCCAAACGTTGATAAGGTATTTGAAGTGCAATGTTATACTTTGGGGAATTGGGATTGGGGCTGTTCTAAGTCAAGAAGGCAAACCAGTGTCATTTTACAGCAAAAGACTAAATGACACAAGAAGAAGATACAACACTTTATGATCAAGAGTTTTACGCCATCGTTCAAGCTCTTAGGCATTGGAAGCATTATCTACTACAACAAGTATTTGTTTTATACTCAGATCATGAAGCCTTAAAGCATCTAAACAGCCAAAAGAAGTTGAACAGGAGACATGCAAGATGAGTTTCTTATTTGCAGCGATTTACATATGTGATTAAGCACAAATCTGGAGCAAGTAACAAGGTGGCTGATGCACTTAGCAGGAGAACTGTGATGTTGATCAATATGACAGTTACTATTGATCGTTTTGAATCCTTTAAAGACCTATACTCTATTAACCCTTTCTTTGACTCAATTTAGAGTGCTTTTGTAGGTGGGCAGCAAGAAAAATATGCATTGCATCATGGTTTCTCATTCAAGGGAAATCAACTTGGTGTTCCAGATTGCTCTTTGATGGAAAAGATAACAAGACATGCATGGTAGTGGCTTGGGTGGACATTTTGGACAAGACAAGACATATGCCAAGGTAGAACAAAAGTTTTTCTGGCCTTGAATGTCACAGGACATATACAGATTTGTTATAGATTTGTTAAAAGATGTCAAATATGTCAAGAATCCAGAGGAAAGGTGCAGACTATTGGTTTCTATTCACCTTGGCATAGTTCCTTTACCAGGACCTTGGGAGGATGTAAGCATGGATTTTATAGTAGGGCTGTTTAGAAAGTCAGCGAGGAATGGGTTCCATATTTGTGGTGGTTGACAGATTCTTAAAAATGGCTCATTTTATCTGATGTAAAAGGACAATGGATGCTTCAAATATAGCAAATCTATATTTTCGAGAGATCATCCGCTTACATGGGATTCCAAAGTCAATCGCATCAGATCAGGACTCCAAATTTCTCTCACATTTTCGGAGAACTTTGTGGAAGAAACTTGGAACGAAGCTGCAGTACAGTGCTTCTCATCACCCTCAAACAGACGGACAGACAGAAATTGTTAATAGGAGGTTGGGAAATCTTTTGAGATGCCTTGTTGGCACATATCCTGAACAATGGGAGGCTGTAATGGCACAAGCAGAATTTGCTTACAATTATTCTAAAAAGTATACCACAGGAAAAAAAAGTCCTTTTGAAATTGTTTATGGGAAACAGCCTATGCATTTCTATGATTTAGTTCCTTTACCAGAAACAGTCAAAAGCAACTTCACGGGAGAGAATATGGCTAATACAATCAAGGAGCTGCATGAAGAAATTAGACTGAAGATTGGAGAATCAAATGCCAAGGACAAGAAGTTTGCAAACCAAAGAAGATGTGCACAAAGCTTGGGAGAAGAAGGCATGGTGATGGTTTTTCTACTCAAGCAAAGATTCCCAGTCGGCACCTATTCCAATGTAAGTGAAAGAAAGATAGGGCCACACAAAATCATCAAGAAAATTGGAGAAAATGCTTATGAAGTTAACTTGCCAAAACACATGGGTATTGATTCTACATTCAATGTATCAGATTTGTATCCATACTATGCCAAGGAAATGGGAGAAATTACTGACAAAACCAAACTCATGGGCAAGTTTTTCCAAGGAGGAGGGAATGATGCAAGCATTAATACCTAACTTAGTAGTAATTAATGAGAGTCAAGAGTCAATCTTGCTTTGTGTAAACCTATGTAAAGAAGTCTAAAAAACCCAAGAGTTGTGAGGTATCTTAGAAAAATTAAAGGTAGTTGTAATCTAGTACTATAAAAGAGGACAACATGAAGTAAATATGAATTTTTTATTTATTAGCAGAAAAATATAAGTGTGTTTTCCAGAATTTACATCAAGTTACTGTTCTAAGGGTTTTTCTAGATTTTCTACCTTAAGAAATCTTGGCTCCAATGGTGTTTGGAGTAAAATTATCTTTAAGATTTCAAATACAATAAGTTATACTGGTTTTCTGTTTACATCAATTTGGGCACCAAAACTTCTGTCATCCCTGTAACATTCTCATACTTTCTTACCTCTCAGGATAAAAGACAGCCCTTCTTTGAATATTATTCCAGCTCTAACAGATAGAACCCAAAATGTTTACAAGTGCCCATAAATGAGGGAAAACA
The DNA here is from genome assembly GCA_019650275.1 of Xylocarpus granatum. Classification (NCBI taxonomy): domain Eukaryota; kingdom Viridiplantae; phylum Streptophyta; class Magnoliopsida; order Sapindales; family Meliaceae; genus Xylocarpus; species Xylocarpus granatum. The sequence continues at coordinate 223,200 of BNST01001733.1, read as the reverse complement.
TCCTTTGAAGACAACCCAAGGACAAAAAAATCATTTGAACAGACAGGATGCATACTATTGAGAAATGTCATATATCAAGAAATAATAATGAACCCATTGAAAATATTTTTCCAACTACGATTTGCATTTTCATGTATGTCATAAAATTCTTTAGGGTACACTAAATAAATTGGAACTGCGTCCAATCAACAGTACCTCAAGCCGGCGGACTTGCAGAACATCACCTACACTGTTTTTATCAGCTAGTGACAACTCCTCTAGTACATTAGCCTGTTGCCTTTGATCAGTTTTATCAGTACCAAGAAGGGCATTGAGAATATGTATGAGACAGCATAATATCCCAGAAACAAGAAGAGGTTGTTTGTCAATGGGCTGCAAATGATAAAAATAATCAGAAAATCAAAGCTGTTAAATGACTTAAACATCAGAGAGCATATACAAATGCCCAGTCATGTGCACATCTATCTGTAGTTCTTTATATCCAGTATTCAAAATCTCATGAATTTGACATAGTATAACTACAGAGGCAAGACAATTCCATTATTAGTAAAATTTGCATTACCTTGATAATCTATCACCAAGAACAATTTTCAGAAGATCATACTGGCTAACGTGAGTGATACAACAGAACATCAAATAGCAAGAATTTCAAATTGGAATAAGCAATGGTAGAGGACATTTTTCTGTAAATACAGCCCACAAAGAAAGCTCATTAAGGTAGTAAAGACTATGAAAGCATACCCCAGATAAAAGGACTTCTAGTGCAGTTAACAAATTTGAACCAGGACTAGTGCCATCCTGTAGAAAAGCACACATGAATATAACTACAAAGAACAATTTATATGAAACCAAAAAATGCAAAAGGACAGCAGTTAGATCCAACAGCCTTACCTCAGTGACCTCAGAAAAAAATCTTAAAACCTTTGCTACATCCAGAGATCTTGTTTTGCTGCTGATTTTTAACTTCTCAATATCAGTAACAAATGCTCTTCCCACAACAAAAGAGAATATATGTGTTTCGACTAACCTGTAATTCACCAAAGCTGTCAAGGATGATCTATGTGCTCACAATTAGAGAAAGTTCAATGAATAAAATATAATTGCCAACTAATATCATTACTGAGATACTAAACGAGGCAAGAGCAATATTTCACAGAGAAGTAAAATAATCAGTAATTCTTTCCAACTAGAAGCAAGCATACAGTAGTTGAACATAACAAGAGTTTAGTGACTGATCCTACACAAGAAGTTAACATAAGATTTATATAATAAATAAAATAAAACCCCAGAATAATTACTATGTTATTAGAAGAAACACTAAGAGGTAAGGAAAGTATAGGAAAATATCAAGTTGTGATTGCACTAAAAACTGCTGCTTTTATCTTAAAGGGTAATACTTGAAAGAGGGAAAAAGCTCTACAAGGCAACAGTATATCACGGCAATGAGAATCTGATATCAACCATGCAACTGCAAAAAAATTCTGTCCAAAGGAGCATGACACAAATTTCAAAATTTTTCATTCTTACAGGGTAACTAATTGAGGTACATTAGCATGCTGCTTTACTAATCTACAAAAGGCATCTACAGTCAAATTCAAGGCAGCTTCTTTCTCCTGCATGCACAATAAGACAGACATCAGCACTGATAATTAATTTATATTATTAATGTCTATTCATCCCAAGTAAAGTTGGGAACCTTTTCTGAGCAGGATGAACGGAACTCTTCCCAAAATCTCTTGAAGTCCACTTCCAATTCATGTCTGTCTCTGCTATCACGATAAAATAAATAAATAAAAATATGAGAGAGCGCGCGCGCACAGAGAGAGAGAGAGAGAGAAGAGGGGGAATGAAGTCCTACAAGAGTATATAGGCATATCTAAATAACATTTAAGTTATTACACAAATAAAATGACCAAATGATAAAAACAACGTGGATATAATCCAAAAATAGGTCTGTTATCCTTAAAATCTCTTGAAAGTCATTAATAAAATATAAGTCAACAAGGGAAACCATTATTATATTCTTTGTCATCAGAAATGCTGAAAGGACAGCATATCAACACAAAACAAATTAGAAATTTAATATTCATACTGCAAGCATCTGAGATAACTGATCTACCATCAGCACTACAGCATGTCTCACCCCTTCCTCTGAAAAACAGGAAGCAATGATGGCAAATCAATAAGAAAGAGCAAAAGATCAGCAGGGCCAGGGACCTGTCCTCTTCAATTGTTTTTTGAAGACCATGAGGGTTTCAAGGAAGTATTTGTATCCCTTGTCTGGGGATGGGACTAGAACGAGGATTATTCTTCCTACATAGTACATAGAACTCACTCCATCTTCCCTTATAAAAATAATTTAAATTTTTTAGATATAAATATACTTTGATAAGATTTTGATATATACATATATTATTTTTTATCCTCTTTTATTCTCTTCTAGTTAATGTTAATTCTCTTTTGTTTCTTAGCACATGAAAAAAAGGGGAAAAGAAGATATATGAATATTGAATATAAATGATGTATTGGCTAGTGGTGAACTTCTAATTGAAAAACAAAAGCATTCATTCATTTGTTTCAGCTTCCTCTCCTTTTTCACGCTATGCCACCTCCACTTTCCATTTCCTATCACTGAGATCCCCACAGCCTATTTCTCTCTGTTCTGAAAAATTTTCTCTCTCCTCAGTCTACTCTGTCACCACACCTCCCACCCAAAACTATTTCTCTCACAAAACATTGATCACAGCTCTATTATTTGTCTCATTATATCCGCAAGTCCCTGTTTCTTTTCTTTTCTTTTAATTTCCTTGGCTCATCATATTGATGGAAAGAATATTCAACCGTATTTAAAAATTGATTTGAATAGAAATGTTATATGTGTTCATGCTTTAGGAAAGATTGTTGTTCTTTTCGAGTGTATTTTCCTTTTCAAATTTATGGCTTCATCTACACACACCTCTCCATATCTATACCAGTATGTAAACTTATTAAATGCAATCAAAAGGATTTTTTTATATTATTTTGCCCTGAATAATTTCCAACTTCTTTTTCTTACTATCCATCTGTCTTTCTATTATGGATGTGAAAATTAAAAGGATTTTCTGGTCATTTTCATTTTTAAGCAATCACTGATGCAACTTATTATTCTTCAGGCCACCAGCATTTGCATTTCAGAAAAATATTAAACTGTGAATGATTTCAACATTCAGATATGCAAAATTAGAGTATGACAAATTGGATAGCTTAGCCTTTTCCCCCACTATTTTCTATTTAGCAAGCAAAAATAAACCGACCACAAAATGTCCATTTTTGGCTCTCTTTAGCTCTATGTCTCTTGTCCCTAGGAGGTTGCAGAGCAGGAGCAGGGGAAGGCTAGTATGAGATGGAAAACTCTATCCCCCAGTTGGGATTTCCGTGTCCTTCACCCACCTTTTCAGGGAGGAGAATGAGGCTGAGATGGTAATCCTCACACGAGACAGGGACGAGGCAAGGAGGGCATCCCATTCACATTTGACCCTGTTTATGTTCCCAACTACCTTAACTTTACTTTTCATAACAAAACCTGCACCCTCGTAGCATTTCATTCGCGTTATTGCATATCATCCGAAGTTAAATATTACTGGAAGAGTTCTGAACTAATGAAGCCATCCTCCAAATTACAAACAATCTCACAGTAAAGTCACTTCCAAAAAATGACCAACATACTTGCTTTGCTAACAAGACATAAGTTAATTATCCTCATACTGGAATGAGGAAGAAAGGTTGTATTCACTATTCAAGCAACAAGCACATTATCTTGCAAAATGATGGATGTGATCATCCAATGAAGGGTGGCATTTTAACAAGAGCAACAATTATATACTCAACCAAGCCTTTGGATTCCACCTAAACAAGATGACCACAAAATTTCTTCCTATTCGCTAATGTGTTGGGCCATTAATTATAATCATAAAACAGGCCATTTTTTTTTCTAACCTCAACTATGTCCTCCCTTACCCTGACAGCCTCTGTACAGTCTTCACGAAAGCTAAACAAAGCATCATCTGAAGTGCAGCTACCAATCTCTTTTGCTAACAAAGGAAAAACATTTTAAATGATTTATTTAAACTAGGGCCCATCTCAACTCCAACCCACTCATTTCCATATGAGCTAAAACCCAAAGGCCACAAAGACAATCTAAGAAAACTAGCACTGTAAGATCCTTAATCAGTAATTCTAGGCCTCAGCATCATGCAAGAAAAATTCATCTTCCTCTTATCATTTTGTGGTTTCTCACTTGTGCACTTGGAGCAGCCTCGATATGATAATGCTGTTCTTAGAAACATGGTTCTCAACTTGCCACTGTTAAACTAATTTAACAGTCTTGGACCTTGATATAAAACAAAGTTCTAAAACCTTAGAAACAACAAATCACCTGTAATTATATTCTAGTTCAGAAGGGTTTTAAAGCTCGTTAATTTCCCAACTCATAAAATAGCAGTTAATTCTAAACACAAATTCAAACATGATTAATATTAGGAAACAATCACATTAAATCAAAAAAAAACAAATGTACTACTAGCAACGTACAAATCGTTATAATCTAATCATCCACTACAAGAATAACGCAAGTGAATTGAAATTATAGAAGCAAAAAGATAAAAGAAAAGAACCTGAAGGAGATGAAACGTAGCCGTGTAGAATGGAGGGGGCATTGTTATCGCGATTAGAGGAAGAATAATAAGACGAAGTAGTGGCAGGAGAGGTAGCACTAGTTGAAGGAGATTGTGTTAAGCCGACCTTTTCCTTGATGTCCTTAAGCAATGATGTCCATTTCATCGTTTTCCCCTGAGATTCGCTTCTTCTCTCATCAGACGATTAATCCAGACACCGTTATCGCCAGATCCCCACCTTCTAGAACCAATCTAGAGGGATCTCATCCCGACCTTGATTCTCCTAATCTATGTTACCAGTCACCCCCAAAATTTCGCCGCCAAACTGAAATTTGGTCAATACAAATCAATAAAAAATAAATAAATACAGCTGAAATGTGCACGAAGAATCGAACGTAATTGGGAATAATCAGGATCTGCAAACTTAATTTTGTTTATCTCGGTGTACGATCTGCATCCGCAGTGTATTTTTAAAAATTTTATTTTATTTTCCTCCTCGAACGGATTTTTTTGTAATTCATGAAAATAAATTTCTTATTTGTCAGGGAGTTTTATGAAGCCCTAAAATGGAGGAGAGCAAGCACGCTACAAAGTTGAGAAAGAAATGGAAAATAATTACGAAGAGAAACGCAGCAATTTTTCTTTTTCTCACTCTGTGCTGTTTTTGGACTGCCTCCCCGCGCCCTGTTTCTCGCTCTATTTCTTTCTAATTTTTCTACATCCCTTTGTCTGAATACTTAATGACTTGCCGTTTGCTCTCCCAAAAGTCCACACTGGGTTTCGGCCACATCAGCAAGGGTCCACGACGCCTGGGCCTTCCACGTGGCACCTCGAGATTGACGCGAAAGGCGTGATTTGCCTCTTCCGCTGTGAGAGACTCTTAACTCTGATTGAACAAGAAGCCGCTACTGCCGGTTGAAAGACGGTAGTAGCTGGAGCTGTCTTGTCTTGCGTCTTAGTGCCTCGGGCTCTCGTCTTTTTTCCTTTTTCTTTCTATTTTAACTATTGCTTGCTTTAGCGTATAAACACTGTATTTTGTAATCTCTACCCGTGGCACTGTCGGAGCCAACAGTCGGTAATATTTGGTGTTGTTTACGCAAAACTGGGTCTTAGGTTTACTATTTTTATGTAATTATTGTCCGTCGTTAGAATTATGTGATGTGTAATTCATAGTATTGGTTAAGATATGGGTAGCTAAGACTTAGTATTCCGTTTGACTGTTGGTTGTTTGTAGTAATAAATTCATTTATTCAACTTATTAATTATACAAAGTTAGGCTAATAAAATAGGTTACCTTGTATGCAAAAACGAGACTGTGTCTTAGGATTTACAAACCCGCCAGCCAAATTGAACCATTAAATTCAATCGAACAGGATAAGGGTTTTAGTTGAATTTTCAAGAGATTAAATATCTACGTGGCAATTCAAAAAATAATAACCAATTTAAAGAAAAAAAATATATAAATAAATATATATATATATATATATATATGATAGAAAAAACCGGAAGATATGGGGGTGGAGCCCACTGTCACTCCGACAAACAAAGCGCGTGAAAGTGGTCCCCAACTTCTGATTGTTCAAACGCGAGAGCCCGCTGAGTTACGGAACAAATAAAATAGAGAGAGCGGGTTGGGCCATGGCCTTTTTTCCGTTTCAGACCTTTGAATCAACTGTTTCCTTTATTATTATAAAATAAATAAACTGATTTTTCCATTATCGATGGCTTGATCGATTCAAATTTCGAACTTAAATGGTCATAAGTTTCCTTTAGCCATCTATCTTTACGCAGCACGCGGTCAATTTGTGTATTATTAAAATTATATATTATTGTTTTTCAAAAATATATATTTTTTATTTAAAAAAATAAATATTTATTTTATTTGACGATTGTGTTTATGTATATAAATATATCAGGTCAGTTAAAATATAATTTTTTATTTTACAAATACGATGTATTATTGTTATTATCAAAAACGTTTTTAAGGGGAAGCGTTTCAAAATTCTAGTACCTGTAAAATGATGTTTCGTTACCTAGCAACTAATGGTGCATTATTACATTAACCACAACAGAAGTTGATGGGATAGCCATGAAAAAGGCATCATGCTGTCGCGACGGTCATGTTAATTTCTCGGAGGATACACAAAATAGTAAATGACTGTAAGATAGTCTCGCCTGTCCCCGGAACCACTGCATAGAATAAAATGTCAATCATATTGGTGTGTTCTGTGTGTCTCTTTGTTGTTAGTCGTTAGATTGAAGAATTTATGCCGAAATACGAAAAGAAAGTCCAAGATTAATAATGGAGGTTTGATGCATTAAGTTGGTGAAAAATTGAACAAATAAAGTGCACCTTGATTGTCCCTAATGGAGCAGAAAGAAAGGAAACTGAGCATATCTTCGTACCAGGACCATAAAATTGAAAAGAATGTTTAAAGAGAATTTGGGAGGCTTGAAGTCAAACTCTACCGCGAGATTTTTAATAATTTTAATTTTTATTTAAAATAATAAATAGACGAAGTTTAAATAATAAATAATTCAGTAGATGCCAAACTAATTAAAATGTATTATAATCGTACCGATGCAAGTTTATGTATTTATCTTTTCATGGTAATGTAAGTTAATTAATTTAATTTAAAGTTAAATTAATTAAATATAAATGTGGGTTAAAATTATATGATACATAACTAATTTGTATAATAATTATTATACTTTATTTACTTTTTTGTAATAACAAAAAGTACAAAATATCAAAACAAACACATATTACATATATGTATAACACTATAAATTTAAAGTTGATACAAATACAATGAATGAAATAAATTAATAAAAATTAAAAATTAAAAATATATAAAAAATAGTTGAGCCCACGGGATCTCGGGAGCCTACGCCTAGGCATTAAGGCTTAGCCTGACCCTTCAACTGGCAGGGCAGGGTTGGGCCATCGTTGTACAGAAGCGAGCTCAATTTTTTAAACGCTTTTACTTTTAACTAATTTTTAACAATATCCTTCCCAAATTAATTTTAAAAAAACTGTTAATTTTGAAAATTTTCGTTTTTTCTAGTGTGAGAGTACTATTTCAACAAAATACGTATTTTTCACCTGGGATGGTTATGGACTAAGAATTGGGCTGAAGCATTCGTCCAGGCCCTCCTCAGGCCCCCAAAGGTGGAACCCTTGGCGCGTCAAAAACGTTTTAGAATTCGTAACCGCCTCACTCGAATACCACGCGCCGTCTAGAGTCGTTCTTGTTCAACTCAGTTCTTCAAGAGCCCGTTGCTCTTTCTTCTGCGTACATTGCAGCAGAAAAGCAATGGAAGAGTCTTTTGAAATTCGAAGCTTCGAATTCGATCAATTTCCTTCCGCCGCACAATTCGCTTCTCAGATTGAGTCCAGAAACGTTCCCGCTGTAATCTCATCAAATTCTCTAAATTATTTTTTTCTTCTGCTTTGTCGTCACTTTCGTTTACGCGAAAATACATCTTTCCTTTTTAATCTAACATATCTTTTGTATTCATGTTTTTAATTGCAGGTATTTAAAGGATGCTCTAAGAACTGGAAAGCTTTCTCTAGGTGGAATCCTACTAAAGAAGGTCTTGACTATTTACAGGTTTTTTTTCGCCACTAATGTTCTATAATATTTGAATGACTGAACACGAATTTAGCTTATGTACGTAAATTTTGATTGGCATTTCATTGATGGATTGATTTTCTTGCTTACAACAATTTATATGTAAACAATCTTCAGCATTAGTTTTTTGATGGTGGATATAGGAATAAACATGTTGCTTGCTAGTTCGAATATAGACGCAGCAATTGTGCTGATATTTTTGCTTATATTATTTTCTTTTAAGTTAATTTTTTATTTGGTTGGAGTTTTAATTTTTATTGTGCTTATATTCATGAATGGAAAATATGTTTTAGGCACTGATGGGGACATCCACTGTGGAGGCTATGCTATCCAGAACTGCACCAGTGTTTTATGGTGACATTAGAAGTCATGAGAGGGTGAGTGCTTACTGCTTTTATAATTTTATTGTCTGTATGTGGCTTTTCTTTCTTGGATGACATTAATGAGTAGACTCAATTTATTTTATTTCCCCTTTGTGTTGTAGGTTCCCTTAACATTTTCTACGTTTATTGACTTCTGTAAGCAACATAAGCAGAAAATGGATGATGGTTCTGATGATTATGTAGAACCAGAAAGACTTTGGCAAGTAGAGTCGAATGCAGAGACACCCTGCTTGCCATCTAGCGATGTTTCTCCTCAACAACTCTATTTAGCGCAGGTTGCTACTTTAGGGCTTTATGATATTGGATATTTTTCTTGTTCTACAAATGTATGTTTTTTTACTTGTTTAATACTCTTGGGCCATGGTTATGTTATGTTAGTATTATGGTGTTATGTTTTCATGCCACTTAACGGCTTTTTGATATTGGATATCTTTCTTCTTGTTCCACAAATGTATGTTTTTCACTTGTTTAATACTCTTGGGCCATAGTGATGTTGTGTTAGTATTCTGGTGTTATGTTTTCATTTAGTGGTAATGCTGTTGGAATTTGGACTCCTGTAATTCAGGTACCAATTATGAATACTGAGAATGAAGAGGGAGTTCAACTGGAAACTCTGAAGAAAGACATAGAAATGGTCTATACATTTTTCTCTATTACTCTTTGTTGTTTATTATGTGGTGCAATCCAAAGGACTCCTTGCAACCTTTTTTTAAACTGTTGCTTAATCTGCACAGCCTGCATTTTTGGACGCAAAAATACTAGCTTCTATCAACGTCTGGATGAACATTGCTCAATCTAAATCAAGTACTCACTATGATCCACACCATAACCTGCTATGTATTGTTGCTGGTTGCAAAAAAGGTGAAGTTGGTTTAACCTTTTTGCTCCATGATGCTTATCTTTTATACCTTGTCTTTCTTGGAATCTTGTATTTGGTATGACTACTTGCACTGTTGTGGGCTCGCCCCCTAATAGGTGAAGTTTTTAGGTTGCATTTCATGATAATGGTGATTTGCTTGAAACCAATAATGTGACTCCTTATTATTTATATCAGAGCCAGCTTCTAAATTTTTGACCTTTTATATTTTTTAACTTCACAGTTGTTTTATGGCCCCCCTCTGCAAGTCCTATGCTCTACCCAATGGCTATATATGGTGAGGCTTCAAATCATAGGTATTCTACTTTATGAACCAGGATTAGGAAATCATCTCTTGACCTTTTCTCTTTTCCATTACAATATGAAAAAATAGATCTCTCAATTCTTGCATTGCTATGGGTATGAATTTCAGATTTTGTATTCGTTTTTTAATCTTCTTATTTGACTATAATCTTCTGGCAGTTCTATTGCTCTAGAAAATCCTGATTTTTCAATTTATCCAAGAGCAGAGCACTCCAGGCAGTACTCTAAGAAGGTTATTCTTCATGCAGGTGATGCACTTTTCATTCCTGAAGGCTGGTAAGATTAAACTCTCTCTTTTGCATGGTTACCTTTGTTAGGTGCTACATGAATACTCTTGTTTATTTAGCTTAATATGTTGTTCTCGATCTTTTTTGATTTTTAGAATTAGAGACAACATATTAGTCTTCTTTAGCAACAACTTTGATGTGTGTATTAATGTTTGCTGGATGCCAAAGGAAGGGAATAACACTGGCTTGGCTTTGCATATGGATGCAGTTAACAACAAAAATGAACTGCAGTTATGCTGTATACTTTGATCAGCACACGCATATTCTCCTTGTATTTCATTATATGAGCCTGTTCCCTAGTTAAATTCTGTATTTTTATGTTATTTTCACACTTAAATCTCGTTTCTTTTTAACCAGCTACTTCATCCTTTATTACCAAAGCATTTGGTCCTACAAATATTTTAAATGGGTAAGAAAAACCTTCCCACACATAGCCACACATACATCCTCTCTGTGTAAGTTGGCCTTCTATTTGGTTCCTCTTTTGGAGAATCGTGAAAAGTTATACTTAACAAGCTATTCATGTACTCTGAGCATATCTAACTGGGTTGCTGGTTGTGAACTGAATGGTGTGAATGCTTGCTTGCTGATGCAATGGAGTTAACTTAGAAAATTTATTTATTTTTGCTTAACTAGGATATGCTTCAATTACCCATATAAGTTATTTGTTATACACTTATCGGCTGGCACACTTGGAACATTCTAGCATAAGTCACTGCTCCTAGTTCAGTCACCTATATATTACTCTCTGGTATTTTATTAATTATTGAAAAGTTGGTTCAGTGTGGCTGTAGTATTTTCAGGTACTCAACCTTGTTCCCGGTCAAACCATCAGCTTGGTTGATTGTTGTTTGAATTGTTGCAGGTTCCACCAGATAGATAGTGATGATTTAACCATTGCTGTTAACTTTTGGTGGCAGTCCAACGCAATGTCTAGCTTGTCAGAACACATGGATGCATATTATTTGCGCAGAATACTAAGAAGGTACTTGTCGTACATTCTCTTCCAATTTTTTTCAATGTTTTGACTTCCTTTCATTTATGTTTTCAATGTGAATATGATTTTGTTAAGTTTTAATGAAGCTAATGTGAGTGCTTTGTTCAATATTGTGTTCTTCTGCTCTTCAAATCAACTTTTTCAATTAAAGATTGATCGACAAAGAAATGGTATGTCCCACTTATCTATTTCATTTGCTGTAGATAATGTTGATAGTTGTGGTTGAGACTCTTACGTTTTCTGGCCAAAAAAACCTATATACTTTACACATGCTAGAATTTGAATCCCTGTCAGATGATTTTCATAAAAATTGTACCTACTGTATTAGTAGCATTTTTGTCGATGGTTTTCTTTTTTCCAAAAGACATTTGTCGGTCTATTGTATGAATTAGGAGTTCATTTTGGTGAGAAAGAATTAGGAAATTATTTTTTAATGTTTTCTATGAATGCTCAGGAATTTTGGCAGATATAAAAGCGATTGTGGTCTTACATTTTATCCGTTACTTCCAAAATTGTGGCAGTTGATAATAATTTATCTTATAAAATTTTGAGGATTTGGTGGTCAACATTTTCTTAAAATCTTTGGCTATTTCTGCACTTGAACCTTTGGCTAAGTTCTGACTAGTACAATGTTGGAGTCATTAGATTAAGCATATTTGTTGATGAAATAATTTGACATTACTTTGTTTTTTCTGTCTTTATTCAGTATCAGTGGGTAGTTAAATTACTTACCCTGTTTTTCTCTTGTTCATTTTATTTTCAACAAGAATTTTTCTAAAGTATTTTAAGATATATCTATGTTTGATATTTGGACAGAGCCAAGTACTGGATAACACTTCTTCTGGTGGTACACAGAGACTGAAGATCAGTGCATGTCAAATCCACACCAACAGAGAACCAGGTCAGTTACTAAAAAGCATGGAGAAAAAACACTGAATGGAAATCACCAGGTATCATCTTAATCCTAGTGGAAATTTATGGTGACTGAACTTGATAATTTTTCAACAGATCGTAGGGACCAAAGATTGGACCAGTCATGTCAGAAACAAGATTTGAAAGGAAAGGAACCACAAAAGAGGATTCTGTTAAATGAATTGGGACCCTCTGCTCTCCAGGCTCTTCATGACCTTGTTTCTTTAGTCCATGACCGTGTTAATATTGCTGATTTAAGTCGGTCTGTACATTCCACTTCAACCTCTAATTCTGAGCTAAGTGTGAAAGATCAGTGCACAAAAATCCTGACAGCTGAGATTTTCTGCTTGGAAGATGACCCAATAGCTAAAATTCTGTGGGCCCTTGGACCAAATGCTCTTCAGGAAGTCTGTCTTGCTATGGCAGTGAGTTTTTACTTCCTTTAAAGATCACACTTTCAATGGCTGTTGCACTTCCTCTTAAAACTAGATTGAACTTGCATAGTCTAGGTACAGTCTAAATAATTTGTTCCCTGTTATTAGGCATACACAGGAGTAGTTTATTAATCCAAAACATTTTATCTTTTATTTATATTGCTGCTACATCAATATTTACAAAAATAAAAGGCTAAACAAGGCTTCTGTTGTGTCTATTATTCCTCTTGGCATACTAAGTATTAGCTGAGCTGGAAAGTGGTGATCTTAATTGTACTTTATGGGGTTGGTTTAGGAGAATGATTACCACAGTTAACATGAGCATTTTTTTCATGTTATATATTTTTTGCAGCAGAACTTCCCTAGAACTTTGGAGGCTCTAATAATTCACATGCTTTCACCAGTGGGGGCAGAAGTCCTAACGCGTAAATTTGATGAGATAGATCAACAGACCTCTGAAGAAGACAGGTATTTATTTTCACATGGACCTTCTATTCAATTGTTTGCCAAAAGAGGATCCATTTTAGTTTTATTGATTTTTTGTGACTGCAGAAAGAAATTCTATCAGGTCTTTTATGGCGCATTTGATGACCAATTTGCTGCAATGGATGCAATCCTGAATGGAAAAGAGTCATTTGCACTTCAGGTAATCCAGTTATAGTGTTCGATTATACTCCGGAACTTGGATTTCATATTCTGATGTTAATTGGATGTGTAATACTATCTGTAAATCTAGCTATTTTTTTAGGAAGGGTATAGCTATCTTGGAGTTGGTTGCAGGGGAAAGGGTTGGTTGTTGGGGTGGTTATTTTATATGAATAAGGTTATTGTGTTTGTGATTTCAGGATTCTCACAGCTGGAAAAGGTAATAAGAAAATGGTATTCTATGAACATATTACCCTTCCATATTTTGTAATCCTGCTCGGTTTGTCACTCAAGACCATGATCTTGATCTCATCTGATTTTCTGCTAATCCTTGATATCAGAGATTTCCTTCTCATGTTTGAGTTACTTTCATTTTCCTTTAGTAATTTTAAGTTCAGTTATGATCTCTAACCGGTGAGGTGCACTGGCTGGTATCCATTTTTGTTGCTATCATGATCATATATGGGATAACAGAAGGGATATTTCATCTAACCTTTTATGCATATAATATCAGAGTTCTGGTCAAAAATCCAAGAAACTTTATTCCGAGTCAGCTGACATTACATACGAACATAATATATCTTATGCCAAACATGTTACATCATTTTACCCACCTATCATATCAATATGCATCTTTTCAGTAGAATGTGGGAGGGTGCCATCATAACATAACAAAATTAATTATTTTATTGATGTCACATAAAGAATTATCAATGTGAAATTTCCATGTAAGATGCCATATGAGATTATACAATATTGGTATTGTGGTTGGAATTGCCATAACCGTGGGATTGTTAGCTTGTCCTGTAAGCGTGTATTATGTTAACAATTTCAGTTCTGCCAGATTATTTTTCCTTGAATTTGGTTATTTTGGATCTGGAAATACTATTTTCTAATCTAATTCAACTTTTGGAATATTGATTATCCCCAAATGGCCATCTTTTGTAACATTTTTGTTCTCTATTTCTCTTATTTATATTTTTTTCATCATCATAATCACTTCCTAGTGGGCATAAGATGACTGTTTATTTCCTCCTCAATCTTTTGCATATCGGTACATACATGTGCATAATGTAGAATGTATATGTAGAATATAAAATTCTGCTTAGCTTAGCCACAAAAAATTAACACATCTTCTAAGTCCGCAGAATTCAGATGAAATGAAGTTGGCCAAAATATTGAATACCATGATGAGCTATATTGGATACTGTGGTTTTGAAATGTAAATTTCATGTTGACTAATCATTGTTGCAGGCATTCAAGGATGTCTTGGATAAATACCTGGCATTAAAACTTTGATTAGCCAGAGCTCATCGACTGGATGTGATTGGTAGTGACACAAACTTCTTTAAAGAAATTGGTTCCGCCAGCAATCTCGAGATCGTAAAATGGTGCCGAATTCATAGCAGGCTTCTGTCTCAATCAGTACTTTGACATGGGAGTCATCCACAATTTTGTCAGAAAATAATCATTATGGCCTTAAGAGTAGTGCTGCATAATATTGTTTTGTACATAATATTGTTTGACTTGAAATGACGCTTGTTTGAATTGTTTTTTAACTTCTGTATAATTCAAAATCCAAATCTCATGTTTTATCTCCGCGTTTGAGATGCAGTCTCGTCTGTTAAGACTCCAAATTAATTACCATATTAAAATGATAAGTTCATTTATTCTCTTTTAATGAACTTTATTTTTCTTAAAATTATCAAATGTAATGGATTAAACCCAGCAGTTTTTCGGGAAATGGGATGAAGCAGGTAGCATGAACTCTTGAGAAAATAGCAGTTTTTCTATTACCAGAATGAAACAATGTTCCTAATTTCACCACCGATACAGTCCAACCAGCGCTCAAATCGTGAGTCTGCGGAAGGAATGGTAATGGTGAGTAATTTGTGACTCCACTCAGGAACAAAGTTATCATGTTTACTTGTATCTTTACTCATCTCTTCTCCATTAATCTTTGTTCTGTCTGCAGTTGCTAGTATGCAAAACTTGTGAACAATGAAACAGTAAAAAATATTGGATACCATTATATTGAATCAACCCATTATACGATTGTAGATTTTGTTTTTCTTCAGTGTATCTCAATGGTTATCCTGAAGGAGGTTGTAGAAAGAAGTGTCATATGGGGATTTGCAGCGGAAGGGTAAAGAAGAAAAGCGCATAAAAGTAAGGATTAGGTCATTATGAGGATTGGAAGGAAGAAAAGAGGCAAAAGGAAGGATTGTTGGGATGAGATTCCTTGAGGGAAGATGACATATGCAAGTATGTTGAGAGAGGAAAAGGGGTGGAGGGAATCGAAGAGAAGCTTTTGGTTTATCTGGTTGTGCACCAGAGAGAGAAAAAGATTCAGTCTTTTTCAGTAGGCAAATGGCATCTATTGTACCTTAACCCTGCAACTTAGATATACTTTCTAAAAGCTTGGATATACCATATAACCACCTTCTCCTTTCACTAATCCCTAGGCCTTCCCTTCCTCGCTGAATATGCTAACTTGAAGTTGAGGTCACAGAGATAATATGCCCATTCTTTTTCAACTGGCCAAGTTGCTTATGGTGTAAAAAATTATGATGTTACTTGTACTGTACAATTGTTATAACATTTAAACAAACACGACGTTGGCTATAGACTTAATAGCAATTTTAGATTGATATTGTCATTGGAGAATATAGGTATCACATTATAAGCATTGGGTTCCCTTGTTATTTGTCATCTTCAACCTAGATCAGAAAACTTTACGGGACTTCTCATTGGATCACAGATGAACAGGTCCACAAATGGAATAGTCAAGATTGATGGATCAATTGTAGTGGGTCATGCAGACAAAGAAGGAAAGCATTTCCCTAATTATTTTCTTCGAAATGTCAATGCAGATTAAGCAGCCAAACTAAAGGTTGCGTGATCTGGAGACTTGCACAGAAATTGATAAAGGGTCCTGAAGAAAAAGAAGATTGATAATTGTAATTTAAAGTTTCAAACTTTCGAAGTTCAAATAAGATCAAATAACCGTTTTGTCATTTTTTCTTCTTTTATTTTCCTTCTTTTCTTTTGTGTTTTAGTGCCACTATTTTCCGGACCACTATCACACCCGCACAAATATACATACATACACCATCAACTTAGTTAACCTTTTTACTCACGCTCACAGCAGGTTTTACAGCTCTCTCTTTAGAAAAGGCTACACTTCCTGGAAATTATCCCACTCTTTTCTCACTATCTCTCTCAAAAAGAAAGCTAGCAGAAAAGAAATTCTCGGAAATTGATTACATGAATCCCTCATTGAAATTTGATATGAACCGGAAAAAAATAAAAGGAAGAAGAAGGCAGACTTATCAAATTCCCCAAATTAACTTGCCTGTTTGGTTCTTGTTTTGCATTAAATGCTAGAATGGGAGATTTACTGAGGATTTCTGCTTTCAACATAGCTTTCTGCTTGTTCTAATGCAGAGTATTGCCCGAGTTTGCAATAAGATAATCAGATTATGGTAACGAGTCTATGAGCTCCATTTCATATATGCATTGCGCTCAAATATTGACTGACCTAGTTGAGGCTATTAACCTAAATTATTCTTGTCCTAGTCAAAGACAAAGTTCTACCAACGATATCTAGAGAGTCTGCCAGACTCCTAGGCAAAATATTGCTCATTAAATTAAATAATAATTTCAGTCACATTTACTTTTTGAAATGTAACACTAATTTAGGATTACACACTGGCTTTAAACGTTAATGAAATGAAACGGGCTATCACTATCAAGTAGGTCGATTGGAAGGGCACACTCGAAGATCCTTGGAGAACATGGTATGGGCCCCTCTGCCGACACACTTGCCTCGCATCATTCCAGCTTATCTTCTCTCAACCCCATATGATATTCCACGATATAGTTATTTTAATTTCCTTAATTAATGGTATGATCCTTTGATCAGCCCACCATTAATTCTCATGTTCTTTAAATTAGCGGAGGGGGGTAATCTCGTAATTCTTCATCATCAGAGCGTGGTATTGCGGTTGTAGGGCCATCATGATAAGGGGAATTTTATGCTGATCACATATATAGTTCATGAATTTTCTTTGGCTCTAACTCTTTTTCTTCTTCACCCAAAAACATAAGGATCGGAATTTGGAAACTTGCGAGCAAGTAATTCAATAATGGGAAGCCGGGGAAAATTATTAAAGCTTGCATGTGACTATGACTATCTGAATTAATCGTACGTGTGCATGGAAATCCCATGCATATGTACGACTTCGTGTTCAATAATTAGCGAGAATATGTGCGCCAATTCCTAGTGTTAATTAAAAGTTACAGAGAACCGTGGTTGTAGATTCTTGGGGGATGATGCATTAATTTCCAATTCATTAGGATGTCACGATTGAATTAATTATTGAAGAAAGTGATCGGGTATGGGCAGAGAGAGAAATCTTATTCAAAGAAACCTTTATTCTTCTAAAGAGGTAAAGGACAAGTTATCTATCGCCTTATACTCAAAAGTAAATTTCTCACCGTCAGTTCTTTATCTTGGCCTCGTGTCCTAAATTGTCCCAGAATCCAAAACCACCATATCATGGTAAGATCTGAATGGTATACAGTATACAGTTTTGATTGTAAATCTATGGATTGATTAACTAGGTGAAGACGTGATGATACCTTCACCCAAATATGATTATGTGGTTAACCCTAATATATGGCTCAGTCATTTTAATCTATTAAAGATGCGTGGTGGAGGAACATATAGGATATAATTTTCACAGTTGTCGAAGAGAAGATATACCTTTGATTGTTTCATGAAAATGGTAAGCATATATAGGGCAATGGGCCATTTGTCCTTTACTGCACTTCGGCATATTCTCTAGAGGATTCAAGTTTAAAGTCATGAATTTCGTGGACAAGTGAAAGATTTTAAGTTAATGATGATCAAGGCACTATAATATTTACAAGATAGATATCCTTTCCAAATCTATGGCAAATTCTCATTGCCTGAAAGGTTGTAACATGCAAATGGTATAGCTGTCGTGATAAAGATGGGACATGTATAGTATTACTACAAAAGAAACCCGTGAGGTGAGGTGAGGTGAGGTCTTATCTTTATATTTTGCATGTGATATTCTTCCCTGCCGCAACAAATTAAAGTGCAATCATGCCACCACTAAACTACACTACATGCTTCTATATAGTCCAGGCAGAAGAAAGCAATGAAATTTAAATTAGCATTTAAAAAGTAATAAGTATAGTAATAGAGAAAAAATCTTAAACCAAATGCAGCAAAACAACTAAGCATTTTGTAGTTTAAAACCCGAGAAGCAAAAATTGTCCTAGCGAACAGAAAAGCATACAAGATGAAGGCTGGCAGTGTACTTAATTCTGCTACTTGAGATAAATGATGCTTAAAATATTACTGTTTTACTCTTTCCTTTTTTTTGCTTTTGGTTCTTCAACAATCGCCCCATGTCTCCGAGGCAGCTCGCTCGGCTGAAAATCCAAAACTTTGTGGTTTCAACAATGAGTGGCCTCTCTCGTATGGTTGGAAGTCTAAGCCTGCTGTGTATGTTAGCACATCCCTCACGTTTACGCCAACATTTAAACCTCCATTCACATTGTCATTACCATTGCCATCTCCAGTGAGACCCAGAAAGTCCCTTGTCAGGTGGTCACTCTTTTGCCACGAGGAAAGGTTTCCCGACGTGAAACCCATGTAAGTATCATGCGAGATGTGACTCACTGAGTCCATCTGCGCTAGCTCTCCCATGTTGAGTTGAGTCCTGTGACCGATTGGCTGGGTTTGGGGTGAAGCAGTTACGCTACCAACAGTTGCAGCCTTTTGGAGGAGTGCGGTGGCTGACAGGTGGTGAGATGACGAGGCAGTATTTAAGCTGCGCTGTGTGCTCATGTGAAGGCTTTGGAAGGGCGAGGTTATCAAGGGCTTGTGGGTTGTGGTGGTTGCTCCTATTGTTGGGTGTGGTTGTAGAAAATATTGAGAAGAAGAGAGCGGCGGGATTTGAAAATGGTGAGTTTCGGACTTGATATGAAGTGGGTTTTGATGATTGGTATTAGGGTTAGGGTTTTGAGGTGCGTCCCATGGAGTGAGGGCAATGTGGGTTGTGAAAGGGAAGAGAGAAGATGACTGGGTTTGAGCAGCAAGAAGAAGAGGCTGTGCTGCATTTGGGTTAGTAGCGGCTAGTTGATTTGCTGAGAGTCTTGCACTTTCTTCAGCTAATGCATCACAGAACGCCCTGTGGGTTATGAAGCTATCCTTCCTGCGGTTTTGACATTCACAGTAAAGAACATTTCAGAAATAAAACAATATCATATACAGCATATTTAATCAATTAACAAAAGAACTACTATTGCATTTACGAGTGTAATGCAGCTTTATTTTCAAGCTTGATGAGAAGCTAACTTTACAAAATGGGCAATAATTAGGCATGGCTTGGTTATCTAAATTCGAGTTAAAGAGGAAACACTAAGGTTTTTTTTTCTAAAAATAAAAATAAAAAACATAAAGAAAGATTTCCCCTTAATTTGAGAAACAGCCAATATGACAATTCCCAGTTTGCTGAAACTTGTAAATGGAAAATATGAATCAAACCAGGCATGTGCGTAGATGTTGTATAATCAGACAAATATATTATACAATGATCTTCGCTTTAGATTATCTTTATTTTTTTGAAATGGTTAAAACAAAGAAAAAGGTGAGAATAACCTAGCCCATGCATGCGGATATTGCATCGGACCTACAAAGTCATAAAGGATGGTCCAAATTAGGGTCTCTGTGTGTGTGTGTATATAGAGAGAGAGAGAGAGAGATGCATGACATTTGCTTGCTTGCTCGATGTGAACCTTTATTCATGCACAATGGGCGTGGATTTAAGTAAAGGCTCAAAATTTCAAGACAATGGTAAATTTCCATATCAGAATAAGTCAAGTCTTTAGAAAGTAGAGGTAGCTAACCTCGTGCTTGTTACAAAGACATGCAATTGATGGAAAACCTACACCCGTCTACTCATTGGGGAAAAAAGACAACAAATCAGCATATCGAATATTTTTGCAGATTTATTAACTTTCCTCATGATGACTGAGTTCTCCGAAATTTAATCATGGCAGGCTTCATGGACAACATTATCACTGGTATTCTCAACCGTGAAAACCCAAACGCCATTTCTTGGTTTCTTTCACTTTTTGTTGAACAAGAACAGATCTCTATCATGGTTTTTGAGACTGCTGTCACTCCATTTCGAAGTACCAAAAGAAAAAATTGAACATCGATTGAAGCAATTTAAACCCTTAAGCATGAAGATGCATATTATCGAACTCTTCTAAAATTGAATATGTCATGTTAATCATTGTTATGAAGGGAAAACGACAGGTTAGTCTCTTCAAAAACTCAGGAATTCCCTGTGGAGAAACAAAAGAAGATCCAATGCATACAGTCCTAGAATAATGGAATCACAGACAATGGCATATACAATATAAAACAAAGGTTATATATGTTGATTTTTGTATTCAAGCATGAACTTGACAGGTTCAGATTTCAGAGAAATAGCTTCAGTCTCTCTCGAAATATCACCGGTAACAGACACTTGTATTAATGATGTCCTTTTTCCATGCATCCTGCCACTGTGTTTAAGCTTTCAGATATATTCCATGCAGTTTTTTACCACTCTTGTGTAATAGCAATAACAAAGCAAGAACACACTGAAACAAAAACAAAGACCTCCTAGAGACACGAGACTTCGCACTAAAGATCAATAATTTCTATGAATTACATGAAGACCAAGGTCATCAAGCAAAGAAACATAAAAACTAATTATAAAAGGAAGACAGGGACTTTGAGACAAACAGAAAGATGGAAAGACCATAAAAGAACATTTCAATTTGAATGAAAAGAAAAAGGAAAGAAAATAAATACCTGGAGAAAAGGGTTCCACAGTCACATCTATATTCTCTTGTCCCACAGATTTTAGAATGAGCCTTCCAATCCGATTGAACAGCATAGATCTTTGAGCATTTCTCACACTTCCATTTCTTCTCGCCATGTTTTCTGCAATAGTGTTTCTTGATACCTGTAAGATCACCTAGAGCCCTTGAAGGATGGTGATGAACACAAGAAGGCTCAGGGCAAACATAGGCTCTCTTTTTTATTTCTTTGCTGTTTCTTTGCTTCAGCTTCCATGGAAGGTTATGGCCTCTCCTGTGCAGTTGAAGGTTCTGGTCTCTTTGAAACCCTTTGTTACAGATCTCGCATACGAATCTGTTGGTAGCCAATAGAGTCTTTGGAGATAATGCAATCACTTCAGCATCGGGGTCTGCAAAAACACAAACAGTAAGAATAAAAAAGAAACCTAAGACAAGTAAAACACAAAGAACGATCGATCTTGCCTGGATTTCCTGGGAGGTTTCTCTTCTTCTTGGCCTTCTGCGGCTGCTGAGGAGAAATAGTGGAAACGACTGGAATAAAGCAACCAAAATCCTGAACTCTATTGCCAGAAGAAACACTAGCTTCCTCGGACAAAGAAGTTGAATTGGACATGGCAGCAGGAAACATGTCTCCGAAGAAGAAAACTCCAACAAAGAAAAACAAGAAAATCCACTTCACTATGAAACTTTTTTTTGTTTGTTTGATATCGTTCAATAACTTTAGGCTTTGTTCAAACAGAGCTCTCTTTGCACCTTTGAAGAAAGAACAAGAGAAGAGGAGGAAATTAGAGAATCCCGGTTTTGGACACAACTAAACGCAGCTCTGTTAACGAACAGATGGCAGTGACATATGGACACAAAAGGGCATCATTCATTGGATGGCAAAAGGAAAAAAGATCTCGTGAAGAGATGATGATGATGGGTTATTCTCCAAGTCGCTATCTAGCCATGGATTGCTTGTCTGAGCAACTCTGCAACACAATTCAGATATATCTCTTTCCGCCTACTTCTCTTCTCTTAAGGAATTCTCCCATGCAATAATCAAAACATGGAAAAAAACAGACAATAAGATGGTTTTTCTTTTAACTTCTCCTTGTATAAAAAAAGAAAAGAAAATGAAAAAGATATATATGTATATATAGAGAGAGGCAGGGGGTTACAGCATATGAAGAGAAAGGGAAAATTCTCAGTGCCTGGGACTGGGAATGGTAGACAATAGTGGCAGACTCAGGAAGAATTACTGGTGAAAGAAAAAGGCTAAGAATTCTGCAAAGTAGAGAGAGAGAGAGAGAAAAGGCCAGCTAGCGCCAAAACAAAGACTAGGAAGAATCAACCCCACTTGATTCAGCAAAAAATTTTCATTAATTTATTAAAAGTACTAATATATGTTTTCAATTTTTCTTCTGGAGTATGACGTTGGCACTTTCTGTCCTTTCTTTGCTCCTGTTATAAAACGCCCAAACCCTGAAAGAGCCTTGATTTGAATGGAATGATGTATTAAAAGGAGGGATTTTTTTACCAAAGGGCTTAGAGAAGAGAAGATAACGATCTGCTTCAAGCTTAAAAAGCTTGAAGGTAGAGTGGCAAGGGCAAAGCCAAAGTGAAATAATAGATAGGGCTTCCTAAACTTTTCAAATACCCACAACCAAAATGATTGATTGCCCACTCTCAGCTACCTTGTACAGTTTATGAATTAGTCTAAACCATACATTATTAAAAGTTCAATAATGTATTTTGCTATTCATCAGCTTTAAATAAATCCCTTACCATTCCCACATGCTAATTAAAATATCATTTTGCTAGTACACTCTAGAAATTAATTATCAACTTAGACAATGAAATTCACATTATATGACAATTCAAGGATGTCCAACTTTAAAATATTGTTCTCCTACGAGTATGATACTCATCCATTCACAAAATCGTACCTAGGCTATCAAAAGCCAATTCTCTTGTGATAATCGTATGCTTTTTTCCTAAATGAATTATTGCAGACTTTGTGGACTGTCAAGTAAATGATATTCTGGTTTTCCATTGTTTTGCTGAGGATTTTTCTTCTACTTCTCTCTCTGTCTTTCTTTTGTAATTATTCTCTCCCATCCTAGTGCATAGTGAAAGTGCTCCTGCAAACCCCACCAAGGGGAATTTGGAAGGCCACTTCTTTGTTCCCCTTCTTTAACTTATTCCAAACCCAACTCTAAAGCCATGAAGAGATAACAAAATTGACCATTTTATCCTCTTTATTTAACCATGTTTACTAGATCAATGTAGTTGAACTTTTGCACCACTGGTGACTAGAATTGTAATTGTTGCCAAAAATAAGGGATTTCCATTCTTTGGAGGGCATGCGTTACCTAAACATGGCATGCAATGCGTGCAGCTCTTTATTAAATCCTAAAACGGCTGCTCTGACGAGGAACAAGGCAACTTCCAGGCAAAACCCTAGTATATACTATAATCCAAATCTAAGAAATATATAGGACCCATTTAGCTTATACGACCTTTTGGGAAATTACATGGCCAATGAATGTTGTTGCTCATGACATACATCCTTTGGAATCGTCTGTGGGTCTTTGGACATCAATCCTTTGAATCAGTAGGGCTTTTGAATAAGATTCAGGTTCCTTTTCTTTGGGGATAAGATGATATTTATATTATGCTTCATTTTGATTCACCTTTAAGGCCAAAAAGCCATCCTGCTGCTTCTGTGTATATACACATTACACCTTACACATATTGGCATAACTTCATTGCACACTAGCAGTAATATTCCTTACCACACCTACTGGTTTATTAATTTAATTAATGAAGTAGAAGCAATATCTCGGAAACACCCATGCAACTTCATTCAAAACTGCAGCAAGAAATGACTAATAACCATCTTCTCTTGATTAAGATGTTAATTAAGATTGGTCTTTTGACAAATTGGGATGATGTCCAACTACAAGCAGGCAAATGGAGGCCAATTCATTGTTTTCACTGGTAGCAAAATCTTAAATTCCATGGTTATAGAGCGGTCAATGATCTCTTAGTCCAAGGGATATATACAACTGGTAGATGTTTGGTGTAGTTAATACCTATTTATAAATATGTTTAAATAGACTAATATTAGTAATATATCCCAACTTGTTAGGCCAGATGTCACATTCAAAATCGCAATTTAAGAAGAGAGAGAAGATTTAGATTTGGGAATGTTGACAAGTCTAACAAGTGAAGAAACATTTCACTTTTGCAAGTTACCCAAATGAAAAGTGGTCATAACAAGTTATGATGGTAATCTTGTTTAGTCTTTAACTAGCTACAATAGATATAACAACTTGATGGTCATATTGATTCTGATTCTGTTGTGTGTTGTGGTGCAACTGAATGCAGAAAAGGGAAGAGAGCCAGCGAAGCTGAAGCATATTGATAGAAAGGAAAAGAACTAGGCAGACGATCGGCATCCATCCATGCGGGCCCTTCCTCTTTGCTCACGGGTTCTTCTATTACCAGATTCTCTCTCCCTCCCTTCCTCTCTCTCTCTCTCTTTCTTTCTTTTAGTTTTTGTTTTATTGCTCCTCAGGGACAGCACCACTGTTTACATTGTTTTTGTTCTACTTCCCTTTTGTCTCACATGCATCAAGATTCAGCATCCCTTCC
This sequence comes from Xylocarpus granatum, assembly GCA_019650275.1. Lineage (NCBI taxonomy): Eukaryota > Viridiplantae > Streptophyta > Magnoliopsida > Sapindales > Meliaceae > Xylocarpus > Xylocarpus granatum. The sequence goes on along the minus strand of BNST01001733.1, from coordinate 198,525 downwards.
CACCCCGCAAACAATTTAAACACCGGCAATAAAGACATGAAGAAGCAAGCCTAACCTTTACCTATTCATTGTATAATTAATAATTGAAATTCAGTTTCATTTTCCTTAATTTATAAAGCATAATGGACGAACGAATACATGGACTCTGACGTTCGTTTACGTATGACGAGGCTTCAACAAGGGAAGGGCCTGATTTTGGGCTTGTGTCGTTCGAAAGCCCACAATCTATGGCGCAGCCCTCGAGATAAACATTAGTAAGAGTAGGACCCATGTTAGGATGATTACAATTACCTCACGAGAAAAGTAAGAGTAGGCTTTTGGTGTCTATGGGGCAGTCACGAGCGCTGAAACCTGAATCTGGTACTCGTGTTCACACTTCCATTGCATGGCCCAATCCCATTATGCACTGCCAGGTCAGATTGATTGCCGGTTGTCTCTTTGCTAGAAGTCTACTCCGCTGAATTCACATTTCACCACTATGTCCTACACACCACGGCAACTCATTCTCCTCCCCAAAACCAAAAGAACACCACCCCGCAGTTCCCGATTCCACAAGGTAATTACACATTCGTCCATTCTATGCTGATTAGAAATGAATAAATAAATTTGAAAATGGGCACAAAACAAAAAAAAATTGATAGCTTCTTAACGTTGTCAAAGAGTTACCATTTACAGCTACTGATATGCTAAACTGGTCATACAGTTAAGCTCGTGGCCTACAAAGCTTCTTTTGGATTCTTTGCAACTTGGAAGTTCATGCAGAGTCACAACTAGTAAAACACCTTATTTTAGACTATACACCAAGAAAATGTTTGGTACTCTTGTGCTTTCACTTTTTAATTAAAAATTAATATTTATTAAAATTTTAACTGTTGTACTTTCGTACATATTTGATATTTTTATGCTTTCACTTTTTAACTAAAAATTAATATTTATTAAATACTTTAACTGTTATACTTTTAAAGTTATGTTTTCAAAATTCTTTAAAAGTATAATCATTAAAGCGTTTAGTAAACATCAATTTTTAGTTAAAATTATTTATTTCTAAAGTACAACAGATGAAAAATTTACTAATACTAACTTTTATTTGAAACTATTCACTTATAACACATTTAGTAATTCTATCCCGTAAAAAATTAGCTTCAAAGTCACGACACAGAGATACCCTTAAATCTCAAAAGAACACGTTGCTTTGTAGAGTGGGTGGTCTACATTGACATACGTTGCCCCTTCGATGAAAATCACATGTCAAGCAGCCTGCCAGCAGAAGCATTCGAGTAACTAACACAAACAAGTCTTGCTTACTTCTGATAGCAATAATATGGCTGTCACCAAATTTTTTACTAAGATATGACAGCTAACCATCTAACTATAGTTTACATTTTCTAACTCAACTAGTCTATCTTACCATAGTTGACGATTTTTTTCTTCTATCCTTAGGCATTTGCCATGTTAGGCACAACTCAGAAAACGCAAAACCCTCCTAAATCCTGCAAATCCTGAAATACAAGACAAGAACAGAATCATCAAATACAGACAATCCAATAATGATAAAGTTAACTGTAGTACTAGTCCGCCATCAGGATTAGCAAGGATGAAACAACAAATTGTCATCACTTGCTATCAAATCTGCAAGCTGTCCCACTAGATAAATACAACAAACTAATAATATACACTCTTTCCACCACATTTTGCATCCCTTAGCACTTCTGCATTTCCTATTAAACACGTGAGGAAGACATTAAAGATTATTTCATTTTCTATTACATGAAAACAAGAAGCTCATATGACATTTATTTTACTAGATGACCACAAATACTTGTCCATTTAGTAAGGAGCATCCAGTATGAGTTGCCATGCAACAACAGAAGCTATGTGCCAAAGCAATTTTCAGTAGTCCTCACATTCAAGGCAATAATTAATTGAAACAAACTCTTGTTGGGAACTTGAGTTCTGTTTCAGAGACAAGTAAATGACATGTAATCTTTTCACAGGTACATACTCATCAAAACTGATAGCCAATGCACAAAATCATGGGAAGATACTAGAAGTGGTATGAAAGTGGTTGCACAAATAGATATGGGCAAAAAGAAAATAAAAATTGCTTCTTTAACAATTTTTTAGGAATGCTGAGTGACAACAACTTCTAATGAACTCACTTAGACAACACAGCATTTTGAAATTATTTTCATTTTCCGGATATGCAGAAATGCCTTGCTCTTTCTATGTTGACCAAATTCATTTCAAACTGCGGACTACTGTCAGACCCTACAACCTTGGTAGTCAGGAAACTCACAGGATGCAAATATTATAGATAATTGGCCCCAAGAGGATTTTAACCCTTGACCTCTTAGTTGAATCCAAAACCCAACCCTATACACATTTGCAATAGTAGGACCAAGAAGAAATGAGGTGAATTGCTACAAAAATAGGTCAATCAGCACAATATTATGCACATCAATGGATCAACTTGGATATGGCTGGCCATCATAATAAGACAGCTAACTATTTGCCCATTGGGATCAACAACTAGCATTCATTGCCAGCATTTTTTGTTGACTTTTCAGGTGAGTGAATGTCCACATCAGATTTATTATTACCATAATTTTGTACAATTTCTTGATGTTAACTGGGGTTATATCAGACAGTCAAACAATAAATTCTAGTAAGACGACAAATACATTTTTGCACAATTACATGTGTTACAGACAAAATTTTGCAATGTAATCCTTGCAACCATCAAAACCAGGAAAATCTGCATGCATTGTTTCTGAAAGTAAAACTACGGAAAGATTAACAAAAGAAAATGTGCAGATTCATTGCACATAAAACATAGTTATAAAAATAAAACATGAAGCAATATGAATAAATTTTAGCTAACAACAATCAAGTCAAATAAAATTTCTCAGAATTGTCTTTCTATTCATTCTTGGTCAAATACGCAACTAAGATTTGAAAATCAGCACAACCTTTGCCACTTATTTTGCTCTCTAACTTGAATGTATCAATATTTATCAGTCATGACCTTCACTGATATTACCCCCCTTCCTTGCAACATCAACTATAATAATTTTTGACTCATGTTAACACTACTTTAGGTGCGCATGAATTGCACTAATTAAACCACCAAGGAATTTTCATGCCACCTTAATTTTTTTGTTTAACAAAACCTAGTTCTTGACTCCATTACTTTTGAGTTTATCATGAAAAAAGGATGCCAAAACTTTCTTTTCAAGCATATACTGTCATGTCTCCCATACTGCCACCGACTAAGTCATGATTACAATCCTTTAGTTATTGACTTAAAAAATTACCTTACTTGGCCCATTATGTTATTTAAGCAAGCATAAGAACAACAAAAACAAATTCCCATTATTTTCCTTTCTTGTCACAACTTTTTCTACTAAATATTAGAAAAGGTCACTTATTTTGTGTATCTAAATTACATCTTTGAAAGCTGCACATTCTGAAACCAATATATATATATTCTCTCTTTATGACAAGAGTAGGCCCAACACACTTGTTTCTAGAACCAAGAGTTTACCTTTTCACTGCAAAGCATTTTTCAGATAAGTCCTACTACTGCAAAGTCACTACTATCTAAGAAGGCATTTCTCCACTGGTTGAACTTCTGTTACAGTGCACATCAACCTCAAGTTTACAACAGAGAGAGGCTAGAAGATCTTGAGTGAATGTCTGTGACACGGCATTAGTAGACAATCATTGCAACAAAAACTAACAGATAGTTAACCACAGTAAAGACTTAAAAAAACTAGTGTCAGTTAAGTACCAATTTCCTAAAATGGAGTATATATACTAGTGAGATTTGCTGAAAATCACAGAAGTTGGAAAAGAAAAAATTCTGTAGAGTTAGATTATTTCTGAACTAATGAAGCCAAGTCAGCCCCAAGTCTTATCATTAGTTAAAATTACCAATACTAAATAAATGATATTACGCCTAGCTGCCCCTGTCTGATCCTCTATGTGAGAAGTTTACACGTATTGATGAGTGTGATGTAAAATTTCAAAGTAATTAAAAGCTCAATATGATTTTTTCCTCTAATTTTATTGAGTCATCTATTTGGTAAGACAACTGATAAAATGTTCAATTGTAATTCAGACTTTAATTATAACTATTTCTCTACATAATGAACCATTTTCCATTTTTCAGTTACACATTATTTAAATCCAATAATTCAAAGGCTTTAAGCATCAAATAATTTTTTGCCCAACAGAACACTATGAAGTAGTTGATTGTTGACTGTTCCTCTTCCAGAAAAATAATCCCACATTTATCATTTTGTGACAGTCAGGAGCACACATATAACAAAGATATTTAAAAGGCCATGAGAATATACAACCACAAGTCACTTGTCAGTTATGCTTTCAAAATGAGGAACAGAAAAAAAGCTTCTGACTACTGTTACTGTGGATAGATATGACAATAATAAACCATATAGAATGCAAACAATACCAACAAATGCCACAATGACAAAATTATGAACCAACCAACCACTAACACTCAGGTATATTTGTGATTTGTCATTTACGTTAATTAATTAAGCATGAAGTTAGAACAAATTCTGCACAGAAATCAACAGATAAAACTACTTGACAAACCACTGCTTCTATAAATGCTGCATCATATTTATATTATAAAGCCTGGGATAGATCCGCTATATGTTAAACCATGGACAATTTTTGAATCCACCAGACTTCCCTTAAGATAAATTACAGGAACTAACTACTAGCATCTGTCCAACGTCATTAATAAATCATCAATATCTCGTAAAAGAAAAATCCCCTTGAACTGACATATTTTTCTTTAAAGGTACAAATACAGAACTCGAGGAGAATGATATCAATTCCCAATCTAATTCTAATGACAGCCAGGTGCATTTAAACTAAAACAATGATTTCCGTGCTAAGATTTATTTTTTCAGAAAGAGTCTCAAATTTCTCTAAGAAAATGTAAAAATGCAGTCTCAGGTAAGTTGAATACTATAGGTCAAATAGCAAATTCCATGAAAACTTTTCCTTAAACTAACAATTAAGACCAGCTGAATAGCTTGGCCCATTGATAGGTCAATCCAACAGTAACAAGAAACGAAACCCAAATAATTTATCCAGAACATTTCGTTAATAATGTAAATAGATTATCACAAACTAACCAGAAAGGCGCGCTCACATGAAATATATTGCATCGGGAACAACAAATTGAAAATGAAAATTCTATATTTAGATATTTTGAAGAGAATTAAAAGGGAGCAATACTGAGCTAATCAGAGAAATATGATGACCGGACCAGCATATTTCCGCAGAAATATGAAGCGACGACGATCAGAGAGATGTTCCATGTTCACTCATGACCCGTTATTGCACTACAAGTGCTTCGTCCAGGGTTTTCTTTCGTTTTGGAAAAATAGCACTTTTGAAGCCACCCTTTTAGTTATAGTCAAAAATTGTTACGCTCTAACGAAAATATTCTCGCCCAACGAAGTAAGCAGCGTTGGCCTTCTTTTCGATTTCTTCTGTTTTACCAAAACGCACAGTTTAAGTTCACTATTGACATTTTTTTTAAAAAAAAATTTAACACACTTACACCATGCTTACGTTATTCCCGAGATTATCAAATTAATATATTTACAAAATTATCTTATTAAATGCTCTGGTAAACAAAGTGACGAAACAGTTGGCATGCACGACTTTCTCAACAAAGCAACCATTTCCCTTTCTTCTTCTTCTTCATGGAGAAACAGGAGACCAATGGGAATGACCTCTTCTCTTCCTAAAGTCCCTCAGGTCTTGGTAAGTGATCTTTTAGGGTCATTCCCATATCTGTCCAAAGTCTGCAGTACAAACAAACTTCAAAATGTGAACGCATACAGTCTCCTTCTTAATAAGATTATAACTATCAACAAAATGGAGATAACACAGAAAGAGAGAGGATTCTGCTATCTTCTTTGGTGTATGCAACAGTTGTTGGTAGTATCCGACAGCATGCTAAGTTTGTTTATGAGACCAAAGTTTAGAAAGAGGACTCCTGGAACTCAACTTCGTCCAAGCATGTAGTTATTCACAAATGCTTCATACCCGGCGCAACTAACCACCAATACACTGCAGGAATGGAAGATGATGGAGGCGATCTTTTGCTGCACGCACCAACTGGCAACAGTTTTGTGTGCAAAGAACATATTGCAGCTTGTGACAACACGGCGTGTGAAAATGACTACTCAGAGCCAACTTAACAGTGACAAGAAAATAAATCCACATCACATACAACGCAAGATCATGATATTATCACCGGCGCATTCCATCAGTTCTTACAAAGAAGTAAAAAAAAGACGACTTGAAAGTAGAAAATATATATAAAACCAACAAAGATTATTAACTAGCAAATGATTTCTTTGTCCACTAGCAAACTTGTATTTGTGGTTCCAGTGACTTGAATCTGAGTTGAGTTGTCCATTTCTTCAAAGTTGGCCTATTTTGTTAAAGGAAACTTCCATACCATGTTGATTTGCTCGGAAGGATTGATTGTAACATATACATAATATTACCAATATAACACAACAACCTAGTCTTGTTTGGTTATGGTGAAGGGTTAAGGAAGTTACCATTCAGAAGCCGATGGAATTGAAAATGACCAATGAGAACCAAATTGCCATCAGATGAAAAGAATCTACATCGTTAACAATGTAGCATCATGATATTCGTCACCATGTAGCATTGTTCCATTAATTCTGACAAAATAATAATAATAATAGAATGCCAGCATGAAATAAATATATTGGACCGATCAAATAACTACCAATGATTCTTTGAGGCCAGTAACAACATATTGTGAGTGTGGTTCCAGGAAATGGCAGCTACATCCTTGTCCATTTCAACAGCTTCAGGATAATCTATCATTTGAGGCCAAAAGAAAATTTCAAGGGGCAGCAGAAGTATCTATGAATTGAATGCATCAGGCACAAAACAGTGGATTCTCAAGGTGTGACCACAAGAACCTTGAGACTAATCCTGTAGACTACCACATACTCTTCTGGGTACTGCTTCGACCTAACCAAGATAAGAAAATATTAACAGAAAATGATGTACAAAATTGAAATCGGGACAAGAGAATAGAATACAGGGTTAGAAAAACCAGAAACTAGATAATTTCTGCTGATACACTGCTTTGTCATTCTTCTTTCCTGTCACTAGTAGAAAGAAATCAAAGTTAAAAACATAGCTTGGTGGCATTTCAAGTTATCCAAATACACAAGAGGAGATTCAGCAAACGGCTATGCAAAAGCCCCCTACCAAAAGAAACCGGTCAATGAGGCAATGAACTGATATTGCTGACAAGTAAACAAAACTGTCCCGCTACTACTTTGAACTTGAACCCAGATAACCAAACGATCAGCCAATCCATTCACATCTTCACCATCACTTCCTTCAGTACCTGGTATATCTAATTCCCCTTCAAACCTCTCATTCAATAACTCTTCCCAAAATCCCTCATCAAATTCTCTGTCGCCACTCACTGGAGGCGTTATCTCTTCTTGTCCTCCCTCTTGCTCCATTCTTGTCCAGCCATATCCTTGCATTTCCATTGCAAGCGCTTCCAGCCCAGACATTCCAAACCCGTAATCACTATATTCCAAAGGTTCAGTTTTAATGGAACTCATTCCTTCACAACTACGGCTTGATTCCCCGCCACCAACTCCACCAGGTCCTCGATCAATTGGCCTTCTTCTTTTCTTAGACGTGGCTTCCTCTAGCTCCTTTCTTTTCTCTTTTTGTTGCACTAGCTGCTGTAGGAAGGCAGGAGTTTGCATTGCTCTACCCAAGAAGACATCATTTGTTGCTGCTTCCTTTCCGTGCCTTGTAACCTTTGTTCCATGGCTTGAAGATAACTCGAGTATTCTGTTGCTGTTGTCTAAGCTTCACTAATTCCAACATCAGAACTTGTTTGTTCCGTACCAAACGATCAACTTCTCCGTCTGGTCCAAAACGGCCTACTTCAACATAAGTACGAAGAGCTTGTGGCGGAGGGAGAGTCTGAGAAGGCGCCTTCCTTCTCTTGATCTGCTTTAAAAAATGCCCTTGCCCTTCAGAAATCCTTCATTGGCCAAGTCCCCTCTGTCTGGATCAATCTTTCTAAAACCCTGAAACAAACAACAACATAGAGCATCTATTGTCAAAATAGCGAAACTTACGAATTTTAAATCTACATCTCTATTCATTTCGGAGAGCAAACACAGTAATAGGCCAAAAGTTCTAGCATATTTTGATTGAAATAAGAATCCATTCTGGGTTCTCTTCAAAACAAGAAATTTGATTGATAAAAATAAAAGCAAACTTGAAAAATTAATAAATAGGTAATGAATTGAGGAGAGGACTTGCATAAGTATTAAGGTGCCTGTCAAAACTGGAGAAATTACTGTGCTTTAAGTATCTGGAAGAAGAGCAATGGAGAAAGCATGAGGATCCCAAACAAGAAAGCTACCATGGTGACTGGTGTTTGGGTCATCCACCATTTCATATGTCTTGGTCAGAAATGGAGGCGGCCCTATGTCGTGTAGTCCTTCCATCGACTGCGGTAGCGGCAACGTCAGTACTCTGCTTTAACTATGTAGTACGGATTCATAATCGATCACTACCTCACGAACAACCAATTACAAAGCCTAATCTTAGCGCAGGATTAACAGGTTTATGAACAATTTAAAATGTTCTGATCATTCGTATACTTCCACGAGCGCAGATAGTTTCTGGAGCAAGAGAAGAAATTCGCAATACTGTAAAACGAGGACTGAGAGGAGACTTTAAATAGCTGCTGTAGACATACTACGGCCCCTAGATTACCAAAAGAGAGAGTGTGACTTCTCCATTAGAGAATAATCAAGAAGAGAATCGTATGTACGGAAATTAAGACAGGTGATTATGATTATAGTTCTTTAAGTGAATATTGGCTTTAAAATGATATATATTTTAATATAATAATTATATTATATTAAAATTTATATGATTATAACTATTTATGTAAATGATAAATTTGATAAAAAATAATAATTTAACAGTTATAACATATATTTGATGTATACATTATGACAAAATGATCCGAGTACTAGATGATCCAAGTACGAACAAAAATAAACAAACACAAAGTATGATTATGACTACTTTTAACAAGAATACAAGATTATGGAGCATGTTTATAATGTAATTATAAGTTTCGATAAGAATACGAGATCACAGAATATGAATTTGATTGTCTAGACAAAAATGTAAAGACATTAGGTATGTTTTTAATTTATATATTTAAACAAAATTTTTTTTATTAAGTATGATATGATTTATAGATATTTATTGATATAAAATAATTAATTTTATTATTAAAAAATGTTTAGTAGCATGTAATTAATATATAAATGATGTATAAAATTTAAATAATTGAATAATTAATTATAAAAAAAATAATTTTTTAAAAAAAAATAAAATTCATTCATTGAAGAGTAAGCTTAATTTTTTTATTTTTTATTAAACACATACTGTATAAATTATTTTGCGAGTATATTATATTTATATATAAATATATAATATAATAACACGTGTATAAAGAAATAATGCGTATATGCTGTGGTAGGACATAGCGCCTCAGCGTATGATAATATCATTGATGTAAACTTCAATGTCTTCCTTTCCACTCACAAAAGCAATTCTCCAGTCTTATTGGCAAAATTAAGTTAGCACTAAGCATATGCGTCAAGAAAGAATTCTTGAAGCAATAATCAAAATGCCGAAAGCAATATAGAGAATCAAAGGGTACACTCAGCTCGCAGATGTCCCACTGCCTTCCCGATTCAGCAACCACCCTCTGTCGTTATCAAAAATGCTGAATTATTTATCTGTAGCTCAAATATTGAAAATATTGTGCAAGAAACCAAACAGCCATAAAAGAATGGGCGAGTGAAAAGCCTGGGAGAGAAGTGAAATTATGCATACAATCCATCTCCTAATACACTCCACCAAACATGCCTAGATCAAAGCTTATACGTGTCAATTTTTTCTCAATGAAAAATTTCAATTGCATTGCTTGTGAGTAAGGTAAATTCTCCCTTTGCTGACTTGGCAAAATTCTTAGTGCCACCGACACGGCACACATTGCACAGATAAATATAATAACGAGCGCGCACATCCATTCATTACCGGGGAGTCTCTCGTTTCAATTCGTACTGCGTAAAATGAGGAGGAGGAGGAGGATTTGTGTATTCAAGTTGAATCCATCGATTTTAGGATTTATTATAATTACGATTATTGCATACTCAACAACGCGTTCAAGCGGAGAATCGTCGACGTGTTTGACTGTGTACAAAGAAGGCGGTGCACCGGCGGTGTTTCAATCTCCAAAATGCCCTCGATGGAAGCTCTCAGATTACAATTCTCCGCCACGCACCACAAGCCGTTGCCAGTCGGCCATGCTTCAGGGCCGAAGAAAATCTCAGGAAGATCGCACTTTCTGCGCTCTCGACCTTCACATTCCGTTTCCTGGTTACGAAAGCTCTCTATATCTCTATTTGCCTATTATTTGATGTATTTACATACTTTTGCGTTGTGACTCGAAATTAGGATTTGGTTTTAAAACGAATTCTACAATCTTGATGTTTGTGTTTAGCGGATAGACATTCGAATGGAGAATTTTAAGAAGATTGATCAGTAATTTAATTTTCGATGCTGAAGAAAATGAAAATGCACCGTGTAAAGGATTAGTAAAGTTATCTTGTTGAGACTAGGATTATTTTTTGGATCTGCTGAAAAGGTAGCTCCAAAGTACTGCTGCCGTGGTTATCTTGTTGAAGTCATTGTAGCATCTTTGTTATCTTGAGGGGAGGTTGTTTTTTCTCACCTGAATTGAAGGTTTGTTTGGTCAAAAGTAAATTGTTCGTCTTTAAAATAGAAAACAATATATCCCATAGACAATTGGATAAGCCTGAGCATGCTAGCATGCTATTTGGCCATAAAAACTTGGCATTTTAGGTGTTATTATTTCAACAAAAGGGAAATACGCTACGGCTCTGGGGCTTTTAGTTGCACTCAATTTCTGTTGCCAGTTATACTTGTGTTCCGCCAACAGCATGAGAAAAAGGGAAGAAACGCAGATGTGAATTTAGGCAATTGCAGTGATTGTTTTATTGGATATAGAAGTTTATTTATGTTATCAACACCATGATTTTATACCATGATTTTGTACAAGTGGTTGCTGAAATGTATAAAATTTGATATTGGAGCTTGTAATAGAGGGTTTAAGCAGGTTACAATGGCAACTTGACATTTTTTATGGCCACAATGGTGCCAATGCTAGTGACGTGGCTTTGAATACTGGCCTATTTGGCTTTGTGTGCAACATATTTTGTGGTATTGGAGAAATCCACTAGAATTTGAGGCAATTACATGGACATTTTTTTTAGAGGTTTTATCAGTAATTCAATTTATACGTTTAAATGATTGAAATCACACTGAGTAAAATACTGGAAGAGCTATCTTGTTGAAACTAGCGTTTTCTTCTTCTCTCTCTCTCTCTTGTATTTTTTATCTTTGACTAGTGAAAAGTAGCTCCAAAACACTGCTGCGATGGTAATCTTAAGAAAAGAATCTTTGTTATTTTTAGGGGGTAGGAACTTTGATGAGGTATTTTATTTTTTCTCCCACTTGGAGTGAAGGTTTGTTTGGTCAAAGTAAATTGTCATCACCTTATTTAACAAAAGGACATGCACTAGAGAAAATTGTGTGAGCATGGTAGCATGCTTCTCAGCCTTCAAAATTGGAATTGGTGGTCTTCTTATTTCAAAGATAATAATAATGATGATAATAATATAGAGTTGTGGGGTTTTTAACTGCACTCATTTTCAATTCAACAATTTTAATTTTGTGCTGTTGACCACCTGTGGATACGGGAAGAAACACACTTGGGAATGTGGGAATATGCAAGTGCAATTTATGGTTGATTTCATAGTAGTGACTTGTCAAATTTATAGAATTTGATATTGGAGCAGGTAGCAGCGGGCTTAAGGAGGTGATGGTTGGAATTCTGGCAGTTTTTGATGGCCATAATGGTGCTGAAGCTAGTGAAATGGCTTCAAAGCTTTTACTGGAGTATTTTGCTTTGCATACATATTTTCTTTTGGATGCAACATATTCTGTTGTATTGAAGAAAACCACAGGAAGGTTGCCAAACAAGGGAGAACATGATATTGTTTCTCAAGTGCTTAACTGGGATGAAAAACTTGGCCGGCATGAGCTGAACTTTGAAAGGTCCTTTTGTTTCTGCATTTTTTTTTATCATTGTTATTTTATTACATGTTTTGTAAAGGTGCATATGACCGTTTAGTTTCATTGGATATTGCTGCGTCCTTTCATCTTTTAGTTGTTTAAAGTTATTGGTTATATGTATTACTTAGTTGTGAATGCTTTTACAGGTTTAAATTCTCATTGCCTGCAAATTTTGATGTTTCTTTCCCCTTGGAAATTTTGAAAGAAGCATTGTTAAGGGCAATTCATGACATTGATGCAGCCTTTACTAGGGCAAGTTCAATTTGAGTTTTCTTATAAATTTGGTGCACTGCATTGCTTTTTCTTTGTTGACATTCATTTTGCTGGGTCATGAAGGAAGCGTCAAGAAAGAATATTGATTCAGGTTCTACGGCCACAGTTGTACTAGTAGCAGAGGGCCAGATTTTAGTTGCTAACATTGGAGATTCAAAAGCTCTTCTGTGCTCTGAAAAGTTTCAGTCCCCTGCAGAGGCTAAAGGTCAGCAGAATATTGATTTAGAATAGTGAAGATATATTAACCCATATTTCTTGGTTTCGTTTATCTTATCATGCCTAGTTCATGTCTGGTTAAGGAGTATGATTCACAGCAGCATAATTATATTTGTGATTTGGTGAAAACATGGTTAAGGTAATTCATTTCTCGGTGCTTGAATATTGCAGCTACATTATTAAGGTTATACAGGAAGCAAAGAGATAATAGTGGTGTTTCAACATCAAGAAATTATAATTATTTTAAATCCACAGCTTTCGATGGACTTTCACATTTTATTGTCAAGGAATTGACCAGAGATCATCATCCAGATAGAGAAGATGAAAGGTTTCGTGTGGAAGCTTCTGGTGGATATGTTCTTCAGTGGGGTGGTGTGTCACGGGTTAATGGTCAGCTAGCAGTTTCACGAGCTATCGGTGATTTCTCTCATAAAAGGTGAGGTTCATGACCACTGGGAAGTATGTGAATTTGGTATATACTTTCTCCTTTAGTGGAACAGCTTGATTTCAAAATTTAGGCTTGTTAATTATCTTTCAGTTTTTTTAAGTTGGATTCAAAAGAATCAGAATTACTCATAATTTAAAATTCTCATAAGTTTTTCTTTAAATAATCATCAGGTATGGTGTTATATCTGTGCCGGAGGTGACAGACTGGCAATCTCTGACTGCTAATGATAGCTATCTAGTTGCTGCATCTGATGGTGTGTTTGAAAAGCTGAGTTTGCAAGATGTTTGTGATGTATTGTGGGAAGGCCAAACTCATAGTACTGCTGGATCAGGATTCTCTTCTTCATGCTCATACTCATTAGCTGATTGCTTGGTGAACACTGCCTTTGAGAAAGGCAGCATGGACAATATGGCAGCCGTTGTGGTTCCTCTAGGGCCTACTTATGTTTCTCAAAACCTGCTGAGGGAAAGGTGTATAGAGAAGGGAGACATAGATTGCCCTAGCAAAGGACTACAGAAGTTCATTTATAAACAGTCAAGTAAGTTGGCTTGCTTTTAGACTTTCTGGTAAATATTTTGTTGCATGGGTTTGGGCATTGGAAAATTAGTTTGTGAGCATCCCTGTTTTGTTTATGCTTTTTGACTCTAGAATCTTTCACTTACTGTATACTGTTGATCTTAATTATGAAAATGCTATATAAGGGCATTGCAGAACTTGCTTTTGGTTTGGCCCACTGCATTCACTGTTTGTTTAAGAGAGGACAAAATATTAGTGTCTTGACACCTGGTATTTCTTTGAATTATGAATCTGCTTATAGCCCATGTCTGTACCGTACAATTTAAAACAAGCCATTCAACTGAGTTTTCAGCAGACCTGGTTTTTTGGTTTCCCAAAACAGCCAAAGTAGGTGATGGGAAAAACTGCTCCTCTATATATTGTTGTAACTTTGGATTTCTTAGTTTTTTTTCATATCTTCTGCATTCTTAAGCAAGGGGTGGAATACCACAAAGAGAAAGGTACCTAATAAAAAAGCAGTTTATGTGTTCAAATCTTGTAGGTTTTGTAGTCCACATTTGTCTAACATGGGGATGCATCTGCATTTGGAGTACCTGTTATATGTCTTTCCCTGTTCAATTATATATGTGTGCATGTGCGTGCGTGCGTTTGTGTATGCTTTTCAAAATTTAATCTTATGGTGATGGTTGTGATTAATGACCACACTCAATCCTTTATGTCATGTTTGAAGTTAAGATATCAAAATCATTATTATGTTTGTTCATGTTGAATGATTTTTTGGCAGTGTAATCATGTTTACATCTTTATCTGTGTGCTCAGTATGATGGTTTATGTTTACTAATGAACTGATTTTATTTTTGTCACCATGGTCAGGTAATGGAATGAATTATGACCAATTACAACTGAAACATGCAAATCCACTTACATCAAAATTTGAAAGGTTACTGGTAAGGCTGAAAGTCAGTCTTTTTCTTGATGTATTGCCTGATGCTAATTCTTTGTTCTTATATTTGGTTCCTGGATCTTTATAAATAATCTTATGAGGAAATCCTATGTCAATAATATATTCCAGTTGATTTACTCCTTTTGCTTTCCAACATCATAAATTTGTGTGAACCATATTTTAACTAAGTTGTAGTCTTTTGATGCATATATGACATCTTAAATACATAACTGTTGGTGGTTATAGTACAAGAAGCATCTGAATTATTCCTGAGAATAAGAAATCTTAAACTGGTTTCAGCTTATCCTCATGCTCTGAATTGGTGGGGCTTTGATGTGAGCAATGCTTGCTTGTGATATATGATCTGATGCTAGTACAAGCAATGCATTGTTGTCATATATGATATGCTGATGCCAACAATAATGTGTGAAATGTTGGTTGTTATAGAGAGAGAAGCCCCTGAAAGATTCTCAGGAATAAGAAATCTTAAACTGGTTTCAACTTATCCTCATGCGCTGAATTGGTGGGGTGTTGATGTTAGCAGGGTGAATGCATGCTTATCATATATGATCTGCCGTGATGCCTACAACAATGACTTATATGATCAAAAAAGAAAAAGAAATTAGCGAATTGAGAAAGTATGTATTAAATTATTTTGCATGCAGACTTTACTTTAAGTGTCACTTTTTGCTCTCTTTTCTCAAGGGACTCCTTTTTATTTTTATTTGTTACTCTCAATATTTACTAGTTAGTTTCAAAGATACTGCTTTTATCTCACAGAATCAAGGTTCGCTCTGGTTTTCCAATCTAACATTAACTAACTGATGTCATTTTCTTTGAACTTGTGCAGTTATTTGGTCTTTACATATAAGAAATTTATTTTAGAGAAGACTATTTTATTTAATGTTTTCTGTAGCAGTATTATTTTGATTTTTGCAATTTTATTGCCTGAGTTTCTCTGGTGGACTTTCTATATATTTTGCTTTTGACCATTAACAAACTCTTATTAACTAACTGCTTGAGATCATTCAATTTGGCTGTTTTCTGTTCTAACAATTTTAGCAATTGACACTGGTGTAATCTTAAAAGTAATAAGATTATACAATAGGGGCTTGGACTGTCAATGCTGGAAAAGTTGGTGTAAATGACATTGGCTGCTGTTCTCCCTCTAGGTTGAAGGAAAACGTGGCAGTTTTAGCTGCTTTTATTTATCTGAAAACCTCGATGGCAATGTGGATAGCACATTGGGGGCTCAAAATGATGATTCTGAAGATTATGTGTATGACTTATCGCAGACTCTACCAGACACACTTGACCACCATTATGGTAAGTGAGTTGCTCCAGCAAATAATGTTCTCCCCTTTTCCCTTCCTTTGCGTGAGAAGGAGATTGTAAGCTGAACTGACAGCGTCTGCTAACTAGTGGGTTCAAGTTACCCCTAGACTGTGGCATCATATGTCCTCTTTTGGTTTTTGTTATAGTCAGATTCAAGGTCAATCAATCTCCTCACATATTGTGTCTGGGAAACTTAAATTAAATTTCTCGAATAAGTTGTTTTATCAACGTCTGTGTTTTTTTGTTTACCACTTATAGTTATGAATTGGTCTTCTTTTTAGGAATGTTAGAGAATTGGTCATATTACAACATGAGTGTATATATGTCTGTTCTAATAGAAAGCTTTTTTTTTAAAAATTTTCTGTAGGGGGACTTTTAAAATCATACAGTGACCAGAATATGTGCTTGCGCTTTGGTATGACGGTAGATGGAATTAAAGATCAATGCATTAACCCTGAAGGCTTTTCTAGTTTCCTTGGTTTACTTCAATCTGTACCCTTCCATGATGTTGCTTCTGATTATGTATCAAATGAATATGTGATGCCTGATTTGAGGTACATATATTTTCTTTGGTTTGTCTTTTTTTATCCTCAATAACTTTTTACTGATAAAACTATCAAATAGTTCGAGATAGTTATTACTACAAAAATAAATGAACTTAAGCTCATGTGTGGTTACATGCATGCAATGCACTTTTCCACAAAAGCCTAGCCAACCTTACATGGAGATTTATTATGATAGTATTTGTGAATGATCAAAGTAGCCCTGATCAATTATATCTGAGATATGCCACTAGTAGATGGTTTAGGGTGTTTATTTGCATCATACAGTGACAATTCAAAATTAATGTTGTCTTGATATATGTGAATGCACATGGAACATCTACTGAAGCACATGCAACCATAAGCTAAGAAGGTAGAAGAATGAGACTGGTGGAAGGTGATATGAACCAATTGTTATTTCATAGGTAGTCAATGTGGATTTTGGTTGTGATCTTTGCATGGGAGAGATGTGGGCAAACTGGTGCATAGTCTTACTTTGACCTATGCTGAATGTGTATGATTACTTACTCTTATGAAGTACACGAAGTTATCATTCTTCTTCTTCTTTTTCTCTGTTTTCTTTCAACAGGTATCTTAGACACTTGGCACTTCTTGATTATTAGGTATGTACTAAAGAAAAGGTTTGGTCGTGGATCCTATGGTGAAGTGTGGGTGGCATATCATTGGAATTGTCATGAAGGAAACAATGCTTCAAGCTGGAGTGAAATAACTAAAAATGTATCAGGGAATACCAGTGGCGAAGATTTGCATACTAGAAATTCGTGTAACAGCTCATTTACTCATGATCATGCTGATTCTTTTCATGACAGCCTATTCATTTTGAAACGTATAATGGTGAGCTATGTGATTGGTGAATTCTATTTTCCAAGGCTTTAATCTCATCTTTTTTAAGATTTTTTTTTGCTATAATTTTATACTCAATGAGTATATATTGACAACTTTATCCAAATTCCAGCATTCTTTAGCTGTGTTGAATAAAAGTTAAATCCAAAAACTTCAGTTAAATATCAAAATTTTGCCTTGAGAAATAGTTAGAGCTCAATTGATTATGAACCTTTACTCTCTAGTTATTTGTTGAAACCTTGGTCAGTACGGATGTACTTGTGGTATCACTTGGGATGTAGCGTCACAGCGAATATTAAGTTGCTGTGGTATCTAGGAATTTGCAGATTGTCTTTGAATAATTTCTTTGTAAATCCAGTCCTTGTATATTTTCTTCTTCATTGCCCTATAGCTTTGTGTTTTGGGGCTATACTTTCTTTGTTTTATCCTTTTTTTTATCAATTTCTTTTTCTGTATATGACAATCTTCTCTTACCCCCACACGCAATTGTGCAAACACACCATATCAGTATGGTGTATCTTAGAAGTAATATGATAGCTTCATGGAATTCATGGAGTGTATTTGAAAGTGTGATTATATTAAAAACCGACTTATAACTCTTTTTCATTGCTCATAACTCTTACACTTATTACTTTGGAAAAATTGGCATGATTATCATCACATTGTTTAATTCCTGATAATTTTAGAGGCAAGCTATTCATAGGCAGAAATGATTATTAGCATAGATCTTTATCTTGGAACATTGTTCGTGCTGATGCTTGGATATTTTTAATTTGTCTTTTTCTCTTTTGGCTTTGATTATTAGCATATGACATTATACTCGTTAAGAGTACAATAGAAAAATGATTGTAAAATTCAGAGGAAAAACGAATCTTGTCAGCAATACATAAACTATATTATATAAGCTTTACTAATTTATGCCGTGCCATGAAACCAATATTTTGCTTCTTTAGCTGATGTCTTATCAGTGCAACAAATCTTCAACCAGTTACAGTTCTTCTTACTAATTTATTTTGTAATTTCGAAAAAGTATCGGTCTATTTCATCTTCAATGACTGGTTAGACAATTTCATTTTTTTTCACTAATTATATTGTTTCTTTGTTGGTCTGACTTTTCACCTGAATGCTTCTTCTTAGTTGAAAATTTTACTGCCTTTGTGGATTTCTGTGAAATTTATATTTTGTTGTTTTTTAAGGCTCCTTTTAGTGTAATGATTATTTCATAAACAGGTGGAGAGAGGGGCTACTGTTTACTTGAGTGGTTTGCGGGAAAAATATTTTGGTGAAGTCTTCTTAAACGCCTCTACATCTCTTGGAGGTTTTCACTTATCAGCAACATCAAACAGTTTTTTGGAAGAATCACGATCAAATTTTTATGACCTATTAGAAACTAATGAATTAGTTGACCAAGACTTGGGCAACCACTGGAGTTTTGATTCAAAATTTATGAAGAAATTTAGATTGCAGAGAGCTTCATTCGAGGAAGGTTTGAACCATATCGCCAGATATGTAGAGTCTTTTGAATCTCGATCTAATGAAATATGGCTTGTATTTCGTCATGAAGGCATCTCCTTGTCAAAACTTATGTATACTGTGGAAGAAGCAGAAAGTAGTCCTAATGAAGAAAAGGGTGAAGAAGTCAAACGCGTCCAGGTATTGCGTCCATCAAAATGGTGGCATTGGTTGAAGACAACAAAAGAAGGACAAGAAGAAATGTGCAATCTTATACGTCAGTTGGTATGTCCACATCCAATTTCTGCTTGCGTCTTGCTGTGTCAAAAACTTTATTAACTTTCTTATTTTTAACTTTCCATATTGGATTCTTGCTGAATTGTTATTTATCTTGGATGGTTGGATGGCTTATATTTAGGCTGGCTCTGCAATTCCATTTAAATTGCATCTTTTTAGCAGCTGGATTTTGTGCATTGAAGTTGAGATGTTTGTCTCATGCCACCATCAATACTTAGGATGAATCCCCTTTTTTTATTTTAAATTAACCTTGATATGAGCAGGATTCGAACCCTAGACCTCTTGTTGCAGCCAAGAGGTTTTACCAGTTACAAAATTTTGGATGCATTGATGTTAATCAATAACACTTCCCCTAAAAGATTGGAATATTTGTCTCGAAATCGAGTAGGATCACTATGTATAAGATTGTGCAAGGGTGATTTAGTATAAATTGACCATATCAAATCTCTATCTAATATAAAATTGATTTGCATTGTTTTTATTGAAGATGGTGGGGTTATTTTTCGGTTCTTGTGTATCAAATTATCATTTTTCCCTCTTGTTATAAGTGACTTTTGCACTCATCTATTTACCTGATGTGTTTTCTCCTTACTTTCATAGTTGACGGCGCTCAAGTTTTGTCATGACCGCAATATCACCCACAGGGATATAAAACCTGGTAAGGACATCCATACATTATGTACTTAAGAGGTGATGAGTATCTTGTGGTATTATTTAAAGTTAACGATAAATATTTACAATGATTCTATTTGTTGGGCTTGGTTAGTCAAATCCTTTTTCCTTGTACCCTGGTGGCCAGTCAAAATCATTGCTAAGTGGGTACATCTGACTAGCTGCTACTTACCTTTCATGATCTTCCCCTGCACTTCGTGGTGACACCTGCCACAGAAGCTGAACATAATATATAATGATGCTTCTGAGGACCACTAATCTGTGAGTCCCACAATTAATTGTGCATTATGTCATGACGTATACAATTCTGCTGTTTAGTGTAAGGGTGCAAGAGGGAAAACTGAGAGCTGGACTGGAAAATAATACTATTTTGAAAAAATATGCCATATACCATGTCTTCCATTTGCAATTTTATGTACAAATTGGGGGAGTAAATCTTGAGATTTTAAGGGAGAAATATGACGATTTGTCTGCATTGGGAGTCATGTTCCTTTTTTCATAGCATACACATTTTTAATAATTTAAATATTTATGTTTTTGATTAAGAGCATATATTGGTTTAAGCAGCTAATTCCTGTTGCAGTTTGTCTTTCGTGTCTGTTTAAGAATCTTTGCACTGGAGAATCATAGATTATTTTGTGCTGTTTGTGTTTTACATTCTATCACCTTTTCATATTAATTGTTAGCTAAAAAACAGTTGTTTATGGATTTTGCTAACTCAGAATGCTCTTATATCTTTCTTACTGGAAGAGAACATGGTGATATGCTTTGAGGATCAGGACACTGGGAGATGTCTGAAAGGACCTCCAAATGAAGACAAGAATTTTACCACCAGAATGTATGTTTGAATCACATGAAATTTGCTCCTTAGTTGAATTTTGTTCCATGCTGAAGTATGATAAAATGTGATGAGTTATATCTCTTTCGCCAGCACACGGCATAGAACCCAAGCTCACATGAACTCATGGAGGAATATTTCATCAATTGGCTTTTCTTTTTTTCCTTCCCATACCCCATTTCTTTACAATTTTTAATTTCAATCACACTGTGTGCCTCATAACTTCCAAGGGACCTTTCGATTTATGGCTTCACTAAAACTTTTTAGTACTAGTGCTTTGCTTGTTCATTTCATTGTTTAACTAAGTCAGTGAACCACCATTGGCAATGCAGTCTTTTCCCCTCTTCTTTATTATTCTTATTGAAGTCTGGAAGGGGAAAGAACAAAGAGGAGAAAACAGCACCTTATTTTTACTTATTACTATCTTCATACTTTGATTTACTCTTTCTTATTGTTATTATTTCCATTGTTTCTCTCTCATTTATTCATACAGTGAGACCCCTTTGTTTTGTATCTACACCACTTGCAAGAACTGAGAATGGTGTCAGCCCATTTCTCCAGAATGGAGAACCTACTATTGAAGAGAAGTTTTAAGAGTTAAAATTTTATTTTTGAGCCCTCCATAAGTTAAACATGTGGCCCAATGTACTAAACATGGTCAGAACTGTATTGACCAACTGCTTGTGTTCAACTCCTCAAAAATTTCCCATTATGTTAACTACTTATAACCCATGATAAAAAGAAAGGCCTGCTTTGTCTGCTAGGATCCATGTGATGTTTCCTCTTATTAAAATCAGCTTTGCATGAGAGTGATGTGCTGTAGTTAAAATACTATTGCTAGTCTTTTTTCTAGAAGCTTAAGCTTTTGGGATGGAAATGTCCTGTTCTAAAACAGTCGTGTGTAGCAGGTTACTGGGTGAGAAATGTGTCTAAATTGTGGCCATTTTGTCTACAATGTTCATTAATATAAAAGGAATTATAATGAAAACATGGGTTTTCTATTTATTTACGATAGTGGATTTCTGTTGATATATTTTTCATTGATTATAGGCGCATTATTGACTTTGGCAGCGCAATAGATGAGTTCACGGTGAAGCATCTATATGGATCAACTGGACCTTCTAAGTATCCCTTAACCCTCAAGAGCATTTACTGTTCTTTATTATCATGTTTCTAGAGCTTCTAATATTTTATCTTTTGTTCTACTAGGGCTGAACAAACTTACGAGTATACTCCTCCCGAAGCTTTTCTTAACGCTACTTGGTATCAAGGGTTGACAGTTACAACTTCAAAGTATGTTGTGTTTCTGTCTGTAGAATTTTCTCTCTTGGTGTCATAGTTCTAGAATACATGCTTTTGTTTTCTCTACTCACTCTATATATCAATCCACATTTGGAAATGAAATGCTTCTATCTCGTGGGTTTCTAGTCCAGTATACTTGTGCACTTCCTTCCTTTTGATAATTAGTTTCTCTTTGTTTCTTATAGATATCAATCCACATTTGGAAATGAAGTGCTTCTATCTCGTGGATTTCTAGTCCACTATACTTGTTATGCACTTCCTTCCTTTTGATAATTAGTCTCTTTGTTTCTTGTTCCCCCCAGAAAAAGGAGGGGGGGGAATAAAGAAAGTTGTTTCCATCTATGTTCATTGCGATAATTTATTGCCATTACTTATTTGGTTTGACAGGTATGATATGTGGAGTGTTGGTGTTGTGATTTTGGAGATGATCTTAGGATCGCCAAATGTTTTCCAGATAAGTGCTTTGACACGTACTCTTCTAGATCAACATCTTGAGGGTTGGAATGATAGCTTAAAAGAGCTTGCTTACAAGTAAGTCTTGTTCTTGGAAAGAATTTAGCCTACAACTTTCAAATTGCTCAATAAAGTTTTTTTCTTAATTTTGAAAATTTGAGCACATATACCTCGCCTGGGATGTTTGATAAGTTTTTGGTCCTATGATTCATATTCCAACAACATGAAGAGCAAGCTTATGAATAATTGACTGGTCCTAAACTATGAGAAACTCTTGTCGTATTTGGGTCATCAGATTGGTTTCCAAATACTCCTAGTGAATCCAATATCATTTAATATTAGTTCTATATATAAGTGTAACTGCTACCCATCCCTTTCTCCAACAAATTGAGTCTCAGTCAAGAGTCTCAAGTGCAAGTATTGAAGAAAACCTCATGAATATTAGATTGTCTTACCATATTAAGAGAGAGAGTGGGAGGATAGCCATGTGTTGTAACACTTTATTCTACCTCCATGGTTGAATATACATTTTGATTTTAATATATGTTATACTTGTGCCATATATAGGGGCTTAATAAGAAGATTTTCAGCAGATAAGAACAAAAGATACTGGTAATCCTTGCTCAGTAGTATCCATCCACTACTGTTTGTGCTGTTTAATTGGATGTTGAAATATTCTGGCATGAGGGCCCTCAAAATTGGGTTCCTCTTCTCTGTTCATTTATGATTGAGAAATTAATATGCTGTTCTATTTGATGTAAGGGTAATTAATCTTTTGCATGCTAGAGGACGAGTTTTGACATTGGTGGTTTTTTCTGTTTTGTGGTGCCAGACTTAGATCTTTCATGGAATTGTGTATCTTAATCCCAGGGAGTTCATCAAAACTTAAGCATACCACAAACCGAGTAAGTTTATCTTTGTCACCAAAAGTGCTTTTGGACTTGTGTTTGTGGGGAACATATTTGTAAGATTGTGTTCCATTGTTCTTTCTTTCCTTTATTTATATATTAGATAATATCTGTTGTTTTATGTATCACTGCATAGGTTACAAATTATTTTACGTGGATGATGCTCTGAAAACTCTTTTGAAGCACGTTATCATCCTTCAGTTGATGATGTACTAATTGTTATCATTTTTTGGTATCCAGGGTGGACTTTCCCCTGCTTCTTGGAAATGCTCTGAAGAGTTTTTTTCTCTACAAATAAAGAGTAGAGATCCTCTTAAACTAGGGTAAATTCTCATGTGCACTATGCAGTGTTTAAAGAAAGCATTGTTCTTGATGTGTTGTTTCTCCTTGGTATTGTTCCTTTTGCTCATCATATTCTTGGTTGTCACCATTTTTGCAGGTTTCCTAATGTTTGGGCATTGCGGTTAGTGCGCCAATTATTGCTTTGGGACCCAGTAAGTTTGCAGATTCTGCATTTCCATAATATTATTCCCAAGCATTTAAGACTTCAAGTGTTATTATTATTGTGAATTATTGTCATATAGATATAACCTTGTTGGATTTTACCTAGTATTATATTTGGTCAATCTCAGAAAATTTTTAAATCAAGATTAAGTTCTGTTTCTTAGTTTCAGTAGCATTCATATGTTGCTTTTAAATTTTTCAATGTTCCAGAAAATAAATAATGTATAAAATATTAGTTTCTGACAATGCACATGTGGAACCATGGTTTCAATTATTTCATTTAACAACAAATAGGCAAGACTCATTTTCTCTCTTTATTATGTTTGATCCCTTCCATGAATGATTGGATTCTGGTTTTACTTAGTCTTATTATATCAATTAAAAGGCAGTAACACTTGGAATGTACAAGTTACCTTGTACATTCCTATGTCATTTGTCCTATGTTTGAATGGTGCGTTGTATGTTTTTGAGAGTGCAAAGGGGTGGAGCTGTGTTAGCGCTTGAGGGGGGCGTTCCCAACCTTTTCTTTCTTTCATTACGGCCCCACTATAAGCCTTCAAATTCTAGCTCTGCTCCTTTGTGTGCATTTAAGTTCATCTCATTGACAACTGAGCCAAAGACAGTCTTTAACTTCCCTTGGCAATTGGGATGTACTAGAATGTTTTTAGGGGTCTAAAAGATAAGTTTATATAGAACTCTTAGGGAATGTAATAAAATCTGATCTTTTGATGACTGAGGTAAGAGAATGTTCAAGCTTCATAGGCCATAGATCTCTTCTGAATGTTTATGCCCTTATGTGGTCTGGAAGATTATGTGCTGGTGATTTAACTTGAACAATATGATTTCATGTATTAGTTTTTGGGTATTTGAAATCATATGGCTAAAGTTTTTTAAGTACCATTTGTCTTTTAGATTTTGGTGTTGCAAATGTGTTGTTGAATTAATATTACAAGTCAATCTGAAGCACATTTAACTTGCAGGAGGACCGATTGAGTGTTGACGATGCTCTACGGCATCCTTATTTCCAACCGTCTAATAGATGAGTTAGCGAGAAGCGTACAAGATTCTTTTACTTGGTGAGATTTTTGTTCTTTAAAGGTACAATGTTCTCCACTATGTTGTTGTAATAATCAGACATGTAATACGTGTCATTGTTAACTCCAGATTCTATTCAAATAGATGCAGATAGCGGATTTGATAATTCTCTCTTTTTTGACTGCAAATCAGGCCTATAGAAAGCAGCTCTTTGTATAGAAGATTCACTTCCTTCTTATGTAAGCACCGTATGAGGAGAATGTCCTTCACTGTCTACATATTTGGTCTAATTCATTACTTTGGTGTCCAGAAGCCTTCAATAACAATCTCAAGCCAGAGTCCACTCCCACAGCTAAACTGATAGTCAATGGTAAAATTTTAGTTGCCAATCTTGGTAATTTAAAGGAAGTTTCGTGCTGTAAATAAGTTCAATAGTTGCAAGGTAGTTGAAGGTAAGAATTTCTATTGTGACTTAGAGATCAACAATTCTTGCTTTATCTGATTATGCGTTTATATGCACGATGATATATGGTTAAGACTTTTCGCAAAACTTAATATCATGCATTGTTTAGACAGATGTACCAACTCTTTTCTTTCTTTGTCCTCGATAGGTACCATTACCATACCGGGATTCAGGTGAACTGGGGTTCGAATTGCATGATAGGATTACAAGAGTCTGATATCAGCATTAAGCACCTTCTTGTGAATTGATGCATCTGTCTGCCAAAAAAATCTGATCCTTTTTGATTTTAGGACCTACTTCCTCTCGTGCAATTCAAAAACACCTCGATAGTAGGTGAAAATCATAGGTTTCACTTGTTTTTATCCAAGATTTGCCAGCATGTTTAAAATATAGGCTTATTGAATGGTATGCTATGGAGAGTTCCCGCGTCGATAAGCGAAGGAAAAATAGAAACAAAAAATTTTAGACTTCTCATTATGGGGAATTCCCACTTGTTTGCACGCAATTTATTTGTTTATTTTGACTTTTCATTTCTCGTCTTTTTTTTTCTCCGACTCTCACCTTTCCCTTTTAGTAGTAGAAAGGAAAGGGAATAATAACTTAATAAGCCCTTCTAAAGGGTTCCCAAATGTTCTTGACCAAGATTTCCCCTACTATGTTCAAGTTACCGATGCTAATTAGTTCGAGCAATTCTTGCAAATCGTAGTTTGTACAAAATAATTAAGCTTATTTACAATCCTTAATCATTAATAATCCCAATCAAGTTTTATAATCACAAACATTTTCAGAGGGTTGGATATAATTTTGTAGGATTGAGCAAAACAAATTCGAGTTGGACTGAAACTGAAGTCTTGTCTTTTACATTTGATTTCGGTTTCAAATGCAGCGAATCAATTTTAAACTACTCCGCTTTAATTTTTTATATTTTAGAATCAGAATTGAATTAAGATAATCTACTTGAATTAGAATTTATAACAACATATTCTGTTAAATAATTGTATTTTAGTTTCAGAATTAAAGAATTGAATTTATTTAGAATAAGTTTTGATTTCGATTGAAATTAAAATTGAAAATTGCTTTGTTTACCCTTAATTTATAGAAATATAATTAAATTGGACTTTGAAAAAATACCCATTTGATTTTCAATTCAATAGTTACTGTTACGAGTTAGGTTACTCAGGCAAGGACATTATGGTATATTAATGCAAGTTTGTGAGGTGAAAAAGTCGCGTTGCCAACTTCCAATTCAGATTAGGCATAAAAAGAAACATGAGGTGGAAAAATTGAGCGTCAAGGTTTGATTTAATTAGATATGAGGTGACATGACAGTTGATTTAATGGGTATATGTAAGGTTAAGCGCAAGGTAAGTGTATTTTATTATAAATTTAATAATAAATTTTAATAAAATTTATTATTTAATATTATATTATTATTATGTTTAAAATATATTATTATAAATAAATTGTTGTTTAATTTAGAGTATATTAACTAAACCATTATTGTAAATATACTCTAAATTCAGTTGGTATCTGTTGTTGGTTGCACCCGATGGCATATTTGTAAGCCTGACAGCAGATGATGACGGGATTTACACTTCCAAGGAATATTTAACCAAACCTTCTGACTCCTGACCGGACAGAATCTTATCGGAGAAGAGGAGGGCTTTTGAATCACCAACATTGGCAACTAAAATTTGTCTGTCAAACATTAAAATGATGGTTGCTGTGGACCCAGAGATGAGATTGTTTTCAAGACCTCCTGGAAGTATTGAACAACCCAGCATGAAGTTACCGAGGAGGAATGGCTCAATTGCAAGAACCAAAAGCAAGACGAAAGCATACTACTTACCTCAGTACGTTCGGTGTCAATATCATGAACTGTACTAAACAATGCTTCGTTTAAAACTTCCAGAAGCAAAGATTTACTCTTAGCCATGGCTAACTCCCCCTTATATTGCACCATTAGATTGAAGAGAATATTTGAAGCCATCTCACTGGCTGCCTTTCCACCATGGCCATCAAAAACTACTGCAATTCCAAGCCTAACTTAAGCCCATTTTTGCCTGCAGCCAAAGATTTAAGTTATAATACTTCATTTTGTAATTAACAATAGGCCAACAATTTTCTGATGAAATTTAGTGAAAATATCTATTCTTGAAGATGTTGAAGCTATACATTGCACGATGAATCAAACCTCTTCAAGAAATCATCTGTTGTTTGGTTTCCTTCTTACCTGCACTTCATCTGTCCTTGTTATGCAACAACTTCGGATGGAAACATATATCCTGTAATTTCCTAGAAAATGATTCTACATTAACCTATATGTAAGGTGTTTTAACGGGAGATGGAAAGTTTACATTTTCCCAGACGGTTACAACATTAACTTGCATTGAAGTTGGTCCTTTACTTGCAGTATATAAATCCGAGACTTGCTCCAGCTTGTCTTAGCTTCAATTACAAAGAATTTTACAGTACATTCTTCTTAACGCAGAATGTTACACATCTGTTTGTGAAAATAACCCAACCATCTGAATCAATATCAAGAACTTTATACTACAAATTATGCACATTATTCTAAGTCTAATTCACATTATCTACTTAACAGATAAATCAAACAAGAGAATGAGAGAGAGGGAGAGAAACAACCCAGAAATGGTATCTTCATGTCAAGATCACATGATATATGATCTTCTTGGCATTCCCGGCGTCCCTGAAGCTGCGCAAACTCGGACTGATATAAACCGGGAGCACCGTCTTCGTCATACATCGTCATGCATGATACAGATATCCCATGTGATGATTCCAAGTTAGAAATGAGAAGAAGTCCGAGGACGACGGATACAATCTTAAATCCGTCCATTCAAAGCAGTAAAGTTCCTTCTTACAAACACAAAGGTCTCAATTCCAGAAATTTATTATTATTTAAAAAAAAATAAAAATTATTTATTTATTTTATAAAAAAAATTAATTATATTTAACATAAAATTCTATTATAGTTAAAAAATAAATAATTAAAATTTAATTAATAATGATAGTAATAATATAATATACTTATTAAATAGTTATTTTAAGTAGAGAACAGAGATTTCTCATAATTAGGCGAGGAAGGCATATTTTGACAATATCATTCATTTAATTATCAAAATCCAAAATGATAAATTACAAGAGACAAAAATGAAAAGTGAAAAGAGAAGGGGATAAAAATCACAATGGATTTTACAAAGAACACACACTCTAGTATACATGGTGATTATACAATTTCTAATCTTTTTTCATATTGCAAGTTTCCTTCTAGAATTATGGTTCATGGCTGTATACACGGCTATGAAGCTCCAGCATTTCTTGATCATTTGGATCAACGGAGAGAGCAGCTCGACAATCTCGCAGAGCACCCAATACGTCACCAGTGTGCTCATGAAATGCAGCTCTCAGGTGTAGCAGGTGAAGGTCTGCTTTGAATGCAATTGCCCTTGACAGTTCAGCAATTGCTTCTTTTTCCTTGTGGCTGTCCATTAAAACTGCTTCAACCAAAATCACAAATCAGCTCAACTACATGAAATGACACACATGATAACAAATGAATGATAATTACACATTCTTCATCTCATATATGAAGACTCTAATTGCTAAATGGAAGGTGGGGAAACTCAGACCTGCAGCTCGATATCGATATGGGTACACCCGGAGAGGATCTAATCGAGTGACCATCTCCAGATCTGCCTTTGTGAGTTCACGATCACAGTATTCAGATCTCTTCTCATAGGCAGATGCATTGTTCCTGGCCTTGTCAATCAGTTTGGTCATTTCTTCAAATGCAGCTGCCTTATCATTTTTCAAAAAATGAACCCGAGCAAGGCCTTGGTGGGCACGGGTGTGTCGGATTTTTAGGGCATTAATGTAGCAATCAGCAGCCAAGTCCAACTTTCCACAGTCAACGTACACACTTCCTAGATTGTTCAGTGCCTGGCAATTCACATTTTCAATTAACAATTACAAAAAGGTATCACCACAAAGTTTTTACCTGTTATACATGTAACATAATGCAATTAACAGAGAAACATAAAACAGCATCCACAAAACAAGTTATCAAACATAGCACATGTGCAACCTCCAGTCTCCAGTCGTTCCAGGCCATTCAAATTAATGAACAAAATCATGCATAAATTTAGCTCACAATTTTTAAACAATGAAGTGGACTCATAACACCAGCACAGACTAAGAATTGAGCAGGAATCTCAATTTAGTACTCCAACAACTGGACAGCAGACCAAATTCTGATCATCTTCAAATTTGGCCTTACAATCTAGATTCTTTGCTCCTTAGCAGTGCAATGATACCAACTTTTCCAAGTAGAAGCAAGGTGCATGTATCTTTTACTATTAATTAATGTCTTCAATCAGCAGATGTGCACATAACATCAATCAAGTGGTGCATGCTTATATCACCTACAATTAATACTAGAAACCATGGCTTGTCTGATGCACTTTATTGTCTACCACCCCAGGTGCTGAAATGTTCTTGAGCCCATGTATATAGTGTTAACTTTGTGACAGTGAGATAGCATCGAAAACTTCAAGTTTTCTTTAGTGCCATACATGGAAAAGTTTGAGTTCCTTCATCGACATACAATTTGCATCCCTCCTCAACTATTCTTACTTTTTTTTCTTATTTTTTTAACCTAAAGAAGAAGAAGAAGAAGAAATACACAGAAAAGTTCGAATTCCTTCATCGACATACAATTTGCATCCCTCCTCAACTATTCTTACTTCTTATTCTTACTTTTTAACCTGAAGTACCTATATCCAACAGTTAAGCTGTTTATGAACAAAGAAAATGATATATTTTATGAAAATCCCCAGAAAAAGGTAGGTGTGCCAATGGTGAAAACAGATTTGGCAGACAGATAACGTGATTGACAGCTGGGAAAAGTTTAACAAATTTTAGGGGCAAATCATACCTGACCTTTACGCAGCCTATCTGAGGGGCACTTCAAGGCATCTTCAAGCAGTGAAACAACAGTTGAAGAACAAGATGAATCCTGGCTAGAGTCAGCCAATGCATAGGCCTTAAGGAAGAAGGCTTCAAATGATCTATTAATTTGGATAGACTCTTCTGCTTTTCTAAGCCCTTCCTCACAATGACCTGTATCATATAATATCCATCCCTCATAAACCAGACGTTCATGATCACTTGATCCGTGTTGGCGAGCTAACTGCAAACTCCGCATGGCTGCCTCAGGACAATTTAACCTGATCAAGATAGGAAGTGAGTTTTGACTAACCTTTACATAAATATTCATAACATAAACTAAAATTCTAAATGGACAGAAGAGGAACACAGAGCCGAAGTTGGGAACAAGAATCAGAAATTATTCACGATGGGATACTTGATTCTCCGGAAAATTTCAGTGTCATTTACTAATTTTAAAAGATATATTCAAAATTATATGAATAGTTGGTTAGGGACATATTTTGTGGATAGGTCGCTAGTAAATGTTGTTTTAGATAGGCATAAGAAAGTTATGTACAATGGAATAACAATTATAATATAGTTCACATGCTCGAAAAAAAAAGTCAGATATATATATCCAACTCTTGAGTCAAATAGCTATAAGAAATTGAAGTACGTGACACACCTAAGGAGAAGTAGAGACTGCCTGAAGTATAATACACCTTTTGGAGCATCAGATTCAAGCATCTGGTAGATTACAGAGAGTGACCCAATATCATCAACAGAAGACCACCGATCATACAGTTGCAACCAGCAATCTGCTGTAGTCCAATTCTCAATATGCTCACGCACAAGTGTACGAAGTTGGGATGCTGCCACCCGGCCCTCAAACATCCTATAATCTGGAGAGAGTGTGAGAATTGCCTGAACATCACGAATGGCTGCTTGGTAATCCTCAAGAACCAAATAGAAACAAAACCGCAGCTCCAAGCATTCTAGTGCAAGTTTAAACCCAAGAACTCGATTAATTTCGGCAAGTGCATCTTCGACATTCTGCTTCATCATCAAGGAAGCAGCCCGATACATATAGGGATAAGTAAGTGTTGGATCCAACACAGTTGCTTTCTCAAGATCTTCCCACCTCTTATCACCTTCACAGTATAATGATCTCTCCTGATACATCCATCCCAACTGAGTAACAGAGGATATCAGAGAGTTCAATTTCTCATAAGCCCAAAGTATACGACCCTTAATATAACCTAATCTAGCCAAACCTGCAATAGAATACACATGGCCGACATTTATAGCTGCCTCAAATAGCCGCTCAGCTTCATCGTACTCTTTTCTTAATAGCCTTGTACATCCCAACTGGTGAAAAGCCAGCAGTCTCTGTCGATCCGTTTCAGCAGAGTCAATCAATTGCTCCAGCAAAGAAACTGTTTTGTCTGACCGGGGATCAAGGTTCATGGCCACTTCACTTAATAAGCAGTACAGAGAAAATGAGGCCTGCCCAACCATGATTGATCTATGTTGTCTATCAGCATGGCTAAATATATCCACCACCCGATTGTCACTCAAACAGTCAGGCAGTTCACGTAAAAAAACTTGCAAACATGATGCAGCAAGAACAGGCGAATTCTCTTCAATAGCATATTCCATCAGTTCCACAGCATCTTCTCTAGATGAAACCAGAGATGCGAGTTTCCTATCACATGCATCTTTGAGCATTTCGCAACAAAATTTGTTCGCAAATACCAAAATTTCCAACAAAAGATTTGGAAGGACTTCATTCAAACTTCCTGTCACACTGAACTCACTTATTGTCTTCAAACCGGAAGGAGAGATATTATTTTCAGACAAATCAATATTTTCACAAAGTGATTCCATAAAAGACCCATTAAGCATAGCATGAAATGGGGCTGAAAGGGCTGCGATTCTCTGCCTATTACACACTACTTTCTCCTCACCAATCCTAAATATAACATGTCTCAAAATTTGGTCCCCATTCATCGAAACAGCCTCATGGGAGACCACATTTACATCAGTTCGAAAATGAGAGCCCGCATCTATTGGTCCAAACTCTTGTGCACATTTGTCACAATTGGCAATCAGGTCGGCAATAAGTGCTTCTCCTTGTTTCTCATACTTTAACCACGCCCCAAACACAAGCTTTTCATGAACGGTGCTAGCCTTCTGCCAAGCTTTGCGGAGACTTCGCCGCATCAGTTTGGCTTCCCCAAGTCCCCTAAAGACTTGAAATTGCAATAAATAGAGACTCGACCTCTCTCGAACAGGACATGATTCGAGTTCTTCATGAATTTGTGCTAAGACTTCTACATAATCAACTGGTTTGTAATATGGTACTATTGGTGGCTCGGGTACCTTGATAAAAGATTCTCTACAATATTTTACATCCACAACAAGAAGAAAATAAAGTGTCTCAATCTACGGAACAAGAAAATAAACTAAGTTAAAAGTGTCTCATTCTCCGGAACGGAACAAGAAAATGAACTAAGTTACTTGTTGAAAGTAAGAAATATGAGAAGGATACTTACATTGACGAAGGAGAAGAAGAAGAGTGTTGTGAAGAAAATTTCGATAGCTTTCCTCTTTCAACTTGGAGCCAAGACTGAGGATTGAAAGAATTAAGCTGCCATTCTTTACAAGAAACCGAGGGGGAAAAAGTCCTCATAGGACATAAGAGGTGAAACAAGTCCCAGATCTCCACAATAGCTATAGATGGGTTTCTAACGCCAAAACTCGTAAACAACTTAGAAAAGCATGGAAAAACGAAAGGTAAAGCACAAGAGCAAGAATGGTTCCTTCGAATCACAAATCTCAACCTTAGCTGAGAAATTTTCCAAACTCACTAAGCAACAAATAATTGAAGCTGAATATAAACAAAAAGAGAATCACTCAAGAAATCTATGGTTATAACTCTGAAAGTCAATACATCTCAGAATTTACAACCAAAAATTTAGCAAAAACAAAAGACGATTCTTTTCATAGTAAATGCTATTTGCAATCGCAGTCAAACAAAACTATATCCATCCTATTTTCTATCAGAAATGAAGAACAAGAACAAGAACAAAATATATGCTTTAATCCAAAGCAGCTAAATAACGTTTTACTCTATGGACATATAAAGCAAAAAAAAGACAAGAATCGACCAAACACCCACCAATAGTTATACGAGATCTCTACCAAAAAAGGCAACCGAACCAAACCCACATTTTATTCGTTCCAATAGTCTTACAAACTAAGACAAAATAACTTAACAAACATAAAGACCACAGAGAGATAGAGTGAACACAGCTCAGTTTGTGTCTTTGAATTTACTGAAACAAATCTGACAGAGCTACAGAGGCATGAAGAATAGATCAAAATGAAGGAATCCAACGGGAAAAAAAAATTCTGAATTCCCACTTTCTTCGTTTGGCTTTTGGTCGGTAAAAGGGAAAGTTTTTTTCTTTTTCTTTTTCTTTCTTCCCCTCACTTTGCTTTCATTGGAGATCAGAAAAATTGCATCCACTGTTTGTTGGAAGTACAAAACCAAACCAAACCAAACCCACCCAAAAATGTGATAAAATTTGGCTGTTTGGTCTGGTTATGGTTAAATCTTACTAATGTGATGTTATTTTATATTATTATGTGAACTATACAAAAAAACGACCCGCCGTTTTATGAGAGAGTAATGAAATGCTGTAATCAATGTTCAAAGAGAGGTGTCGTTAACATCAATAATTATTTCTCTTTCCATAATGGATCATTTGAATTTATGGCAGCTTGAATTATGGCCAGTAAGCATTAATAATGAATGGAGTGAGAGAGACAGAGAGAGAGAGAGTCTCTTGCATGTGTTGCTCAGAGTGTTGTGTATTGATTATGTATGTGAGCTCTACAGCCACTCTGATCAAAGATATGGTGATGTCATCAGATGAGGGGGTCCACTTGGTTCCACCCTTTGAATATAATCTCCACCGAAAAAGCTAGTGCCCTAAAATCAAATGAAAATGGAGGCATTTGATTTCCAGTGGACTCTGCTCGCTGGTCAAAAAGCTTCTGACATCCCTTCTGTAAGTGCAATGTGTTGTGTACAAAACTTGGGATTCAGGATGGGGCAACGAATGAGTGGCATGAGATAACCAGAAATATGTAGCCTGTGGTAGTACTAATTTTCTATTGAAGGATTAATTTTTGTTGCAACGGCAGCCAGTGCTAGTGCTGGGGCTGGCTGGCTGTCGTGGTTTTATGATGAAGTAAAAAGATGATTGATTGATTAATTTGAAGAAGGGTGTGAGCGGTTACATGTAAAAGTTTCCCCTAATGAAATTGAGAAAACTATTAAAAAACAGTACATGCCAAGCAAGTGCCGATTATTTCGCCTTTGAATTCTCGTGGGAAGATGAAATATAACATTGAATGACGAAAGTGTCCCTTTTCTTTCAGTGTGTTCCAACAGAATGTTAGATACCCGATTTGCCAACCCCTATGGGTTTATTGTTGGAGGCCAGATGGGAATGAGATGTCAGGGACTAAGCAAGAAGAAGGAAGGAGCTTCTTCACTTTGACGTTGGCTTTAACAACATAACAGTTTATTATTATTTCTACTTTATTGGGTCTCGTCAAAGTGGCCTTAAATGTTGTTCAGTATACAGCAACGCACTCAAGTCAATTCTGAAATAGGTTGTGTAATAAATGTAGCAAAGGCCCATTTGTCTTGGGTAGACGAGCTCAAATCTAATAACATTCCTTCGAATATGCCTACTCTATTTTGGGAAACAAGGCCCCTTGACATAGGCTGTGTCCAAATAGCTACAGGCTTATTCAAGTGATTCTAAGGGAACAGTCATAGCGGCCGAAAAGCTACAACCTGGATCCAACATCCACTTCTTCACGTCCCCGCACGAATAATCTACACCAAACACCCTGCAAATTCTCTTAGGCGTATCCTATCATTTTATTTAAAGCAAAGCAGATGCGATACATCGATTGAATATACAAGATAAAAAAACAGTTGTTGAATATGCTGTAATCAACATAAAAAAATGTGGCCTCAGGTTCACACGCGGATTCATGAGGGTACGTTATTGAGATACTGTTACTACTACTATCGCAGGGAAATCTTGAGTCGAGTCTTAAAATGTGGTGGCTTCCACTTGGGATTCATTGCCTTTCTCAATCAAAGGGAACACCCCATATGCCACCAAACACCTACAATAGTAATGTTGTATAGTGGTCGATTTGACCAACTGTTTGGAGCTCCAATGGATCGACCACCTTGCCCAGCTCGCTGTCTTCTGTTGGGGAATTGCAGATTTGCTACCTTCGATTTTTGCTACATTACATGATCCTAACATCATTCCAGTCTTACGCCCGTGTACTGACAATGTTAGCAATTTGCAAGACTCTGGCACTACACATTTGTCATCGTTCAAAAGACTACGGGTTAGGCAGTGGAGAACATAGCACAATCGAAATACTTTTGGATAAATCAGGAGAAATGAACAGTATTCAATTTTCACATAAATGGCGAATAATCTTACTTTTTTCACCATTTATTTTATTGCACGTCAGAGAGGAGTACAACAAGGAGAATTTGATCTTGAACTTTCCTCTCGTAACTCAAAAAGTATTGCCGCAACTAAAACAACAAACTACATCTTATGTCACAAATCTTCAGAGGAAGACTGCACACTTGCATTCTGTACGCATACCAACCTGGTTAGCTTGGATAAATACAAACTTCAAGCAAGTCATAAATCATCAACAATCTCTATTCAATTCTCCTGGATGTCTGCAAACAGCAAACAGCAATAATAAATCATCACTTTCATTAAAAATCATAGCAGCAATTATTTTACATCACAAAAATGAAATACAACAGGAAGATAAACTGCCCATGCCAATCACAATACATCCAGACAATTTGATAAAATGAATTCACCACCTGCTGTCCTTTTGCATCTGATAACATGAAACAAATATTTTGTTTCAGGTTTCTGGTACATGTTTCATTAAACATTTACCCAACGAAGTAGAGCGTGACGGATAGAACACAAACAAAAATATTTGTTCAACATAAAATATGACATACTCAAGTTCTCTCTTTCTTCTTCTTCTTCTTCTTTTTGTACCTTTTTTGTTTTCCAGTGAGGGAGTGGGGCTGGATGTTAAAGGGATTCTCAGGAGAATTTCAACAACAACAGTCTCTCAACCATACAGAATTCAGTTGTAACTCACATAATATAAACAATATGCAAGGTGACTTTTGGCAGCTGGTAGGTTTCAAATTCAGCAATTAGCATAAAAGGCCAGATTTTCTTCACAACAGTGCAGAGGTAGACATCTACAATGGTGCATTTTTTTTTGCTCATTTACATATTAAGAGAGAACATGATTAGTTATATGGACTTCAAAAGAAGAACGCATGCAGTGAGATCAGTCTGTCACCTTTGTCATTGGGATCAGTAGAAAGATTGGAAACCTTTGCAACATTCTCAACCAAACCACAGCCAGCAGATGTGTGAGATGGCCTGGTTTGGGGAGTAGAGCAAACATCAGTTGAATTCAATTGCTCATTTGTAAACTGATCACACACCCAACGGTTTAAGTAGATGTCCAAACTAGCAGAAGAAGGCGTTGCTATCTTTCTCTTGTTCTTAAACCTTCACCTAACAGGGGTATGAGAGACATATAGGAATGCAAAATAGCTGGCTGCTCATACATTTTTAGGGTTGTTATAAAGAGCCTATCAGTAATTCAAGATACCTGTCTTTCCGCTTCTCACGGTATCTCTGCACTGATGCTTTTCGGCTGGTTGGGCCATCTAGAAGTAACCGAAAAAGAAACAAAACTAATGAGGTGAAGGAAGAAGGAACAAAGCAGAGAGAAGAGAAGATTACAAGCTCATATTTTTCTTTGAATATTTTCTAATAAGACCATAGAAGTAAAGGGATACTGGAAATTTATGGCCAAGAGTTGAAAAAGTAATACATTTCCTTATCCTAATCAAATATGGGAAAAGCAAAAATAGAATGATATTAATGACCTATGAAGAGGAACAGAAAACTGCTGGTCTGGTATTCTGCAGTCAATATACGTCTATAAAAAAAAATAAGAAGATTATATGGTATGACTCATAGAAGCATTTACCAAGGCTGTCTTCATGAGAAATGTTGCTTTCTTCTCGGGGAAACTGACAGTTATCTGTCACTTTCACTGCAAGAAAACCAACCATGTTAACAAAAGACTATCTTACTATAATAGGCATAACATCACAGAGTTCTAGTACTTTCAGTGGAGAATAACAAGTCCTCTGCAGCGCATCTCAAATCAAGCCACAAATTCTATATGAATCTACCAGTAAACAAAGATAATGGAGGCCCCTGATACAGGCACAAAATCTACCTGTTTGTGAAGTTGGGAAGATAACCACTGGAGACGTCGAGCCAACATTGATACCTGTAGCCTGCAAGTGGCACGGAACAGACCATAGTCCTGTTGCTCCAGCTGATGGAGCTTTCTGAGGCAGTGGGAGCAGGCTTGCAGCAAGTTGCAGTATTGCTTGTGCCTGAAATCCACTAATAATGTTAGAAAGATAGTTTATTATGACATATATTGCATAGTTTTTCATAAGAAAAAGAATGTCTTGTCACCTTATCACCTGGCACATCATCATAGACATTCACCTTTCCACTGTAAAAGATCGTCATCTGTCCTACTGGCTCATTTGCTGTGGCTGTAGTTCTGGATGTTTCAAGAATTTTTCAGTTTTGGAACTTCAATAAGTAGTCCACTTAGCTACTACACAGAATGCATTTCCATAGTGTTTGCATATCACTGCCAAACAGACTTGCAGAAATTCAATTTGATCTAAGTTGCCAACTCTTCAAAATAGCTTAATATGCAAAAGATATTATAAGCAATTTGAATATAAGTAAATTTGCATGCGTTGCTTAATATATATATATATATATATATTTATAATGGAGAAACAAATCACACTGTGTTCCCAAGCAACACATATAATAACAAATAGAAAAAGGATTGAACCAGAGATACAAAGCTCCATGATACATAATATCTTCACAGCCAATAACCAGTAAAAATGGCCTCATAGCAAAGATATATTTCGGGGAAAGCTAAAATATGTTCCAATTAAAAATTTATGTAAAAAAGAAATGATAATGGCACTAGCATTAAACCATCATCCAGTGAAGGAGTCACTTAATAATAGGATGTAATAAGCATGAGGCATTTTGATCACAAAAACTTTGTAAGCGGAGAAAACCTCCCATGACTGTCATCTAGGAATGTCTCTATATATATTGATGAGTCTCTTGTCCTATATAGACATTGTAAAGGTGAGTTAGATACTATTAAACTATTGAAAAGCTGTTCTGGTTCACATACATTGAGACCATTCATGAAAACAATTATGCAGATAATTTGTGTAGTTAAAAACACAATAATTAAACAATCATCTTGTAATTGGACAATATCTCCACAGACCAAAATAACAATTATTATTGTGCAATTTCTAATTTCAATCATGCATAATCATAGTAACTAACAAACCCAAACATTAGCGAGATAACATGTGAGCATGCTTTCATACATACAAACATGCACATGCATGATCAAATTCGCATTAACTCAATGACCCAGTAACCAACAGCAGAAACTCGACTAGCTTTCCTATAAAGTCCAAATTGAGTCTATCCCCAAAATATTAACCAACCCATAAACTGAAAAGAATTCAAAATCCCACATAAATTGAACCAACTAAAATCCTCAGATACCGCTTAATTATATTTGAAAAAAGAATAAATTTGTTAACCATTTAATTGCGCCGCCTCTACATCACTAAATCACACTATAAAAAAGGAATGCATGTATGTGTTTTGGTATTATTGTCTGAAGAAAAACCTGGGAGAAATATTATCGTTGTCAGCTTCGAGTCGGCAAGAAGAATCACCAGAAAAATCAAGCTTCGGGGCATCCTGACTCCGGCGGGGAGCCGGTTCACATGTTCCCTTAACTGAAACAATTGAATTTGAAGGGACCTACAAGAAATAATTAATGGAATCAATACAAAGCAAATTAAATACAGGCGCGCCACTTGATAAACATTAACAAACAAATGGTAATCATAAAAAGTGTCCTCAACTTCCCACTCAAATCAAGAAAGTGTGCTAATCGTCAGTAAAATGATAAAATAATAAAAAGTTAAGGTGGAGAAAAGGAGAAGCAAGCGCACACAGTGGAGTTTCTTTCTTGCCTCAGTGGCCTCCGAATCCGTCGTCGTTTCAAGTAACGTCTTGAGACAGATCACTTGCTGGATCGCCTGCGACTTGTTCCACGATGGCCTCCTCATGCCTGCAGTTCACCAAAGTTCCAAGCACACACGAAAAGTTAAGTAAAACCTTACTCGCAATACCATTACACATCAAGAACAAGGTCAGGTTCACCTTTTTCTTTGAGGTATCGGCGGCAATCTTCTCGAGTAAGCTGAGAAATGTCATCTTCAGTGAGTTGCTGGAGAGGCTTGTCGAGAAGCGACCGGGAAACCGCCTCTCCCGGTGACATGGTCTCGAATTGCTGTCTGGAATGAACCGCAGAAACTGGATCGATGAGTTTTCAGGTTCTAAACTTCCAGGTGTCCCCTCCGGTTACCATTTTGGTGCACGTAGCTCCACTTTGGGTTTTTAGAGAGAGAGAGAGAGCGTACGTAGACTGGAGGAATTTTTGATTCAGCGCCACAGCTTTTATTTTATACTTCGTTATTATTATTATTATTATGGTTTCGGTTTTAGCCGTAAAGAATGCAGCATTGTAATTCGAGAGTTGTATCTAACGGTGCTGAAATAGGTCTTAAGTTAAGCCCCGCTCCGTTGGCGTCCGATCAATGTGGCCAAGAATAATAGTTCGCGGTACGGAATGATAAGATGTTGGGGCCGCAACGGTAGTGGGTTTAGATCCTCTGTGACACGTGTCAGACCACCCACGTGTCTTTCAATTTTCGGAGCGTATGATAGGACCACGTTGCTACCTCTATTCGTTCCACTTTTTTGCTTTTAAAGCAACTAGGCAACTACAGAGTGGCCTACTTATTCTGTACGAGAGAGAGTGGACCCCGTTATTACGTAACGGCGACTTCCTCCCATAAATGAAACATCTGTTAAAGTCGAAACGCACAGTTTTGGTTCAATTGCAATTTCCAACAAATGAATTCCGCCATGAATCGGAAACAGAACACCGGTGTGGTGCGTTGGGGAGGAATGGATTTTGTAGCTACCTGGGGCACCTTCTTAAAGGTAGCCTAAGTAAGATCAAAATACCGAGGAAACGGCGCCGCTAACTCCAACTTGTCTTTATGAACGAAAAAATTATGCCCAGCACGGAACGATATCAGCATTGAAGCTATGGAAATGAAAAGCGAAGTTAGGCCGAGCAAGAATTTTCTGGGCAAAGCTTTACCGAAATCTTGATCTTGATACCGAGACGATAGTATCGACAAGAACATGACCACAGCAGGGACAGAGAAGCAGAAAGCTACGAGAGATGCGATAGCGAACACGTTGAATGCCGGCTGGTTTTCGAGGGTTGGCGTTCTGCTTTCTGCCTTGACGCCTCTTGGCACGGTGCTTGACGTGGAGAAAGCAACTGTGGCAATCAGCGCAGCCACGACGTAGCATGACTCCGACGTGCTGGTTAGCCATTCGCCACTGGCTCTGACAAGTTCTTTTGTCTGTTTCCCTGGAGACGACTTTTGGGACTTGTTCTCCTTGTGGTAACGAACGAAGAAGTGGAATGGCATTGATTGTTTAACAACCCGCATTTATAATTTCATATTAAAGACTGCAATTCAGAACATATACCGTACTCTTTACGAAAAAAGCAACTGAAATTTGCTTACGATACATAGCTCATACCACTTGATTTCCCGCTGCATTTGTAAAGCGGCCTCTGGAACAAGCCTGGGCTTATCATCTCCGAGAGTTGCAGCAAGGTGCGAGGCACTTTACAAAACACAGTATCTTTCGTTATTGTTCGTTTGAGCAAGATTTGATCCGCATGGAACTGCTGATTCTCCGCTACCCATAACACTATATTCTTTTTATCTGAGTTCATGTGATGGATTGCCGCAGTAAATAATTCTAATATTTTCTCCATTGTTGCAGTTATTCCATTCTTTTCCGCTATTAATAACGGTGTCTCCCTCTTTTCCATTTCCCTGCTATCCTCTTAAGCAAAATAATTGGACCTCTCAAGATTTTTTGAGAGACTTTTGAACCTCTTCTCTTAAAATGACTCAATTTGAAGAGAGCTGACATTTTTACTTAATATAAATTTTGAATAGTAAAGGTTAAATACTATTTTATTCATCTTCAAAGAGTCCTTAAATAGCCAGTTGGCTTTACAAGATAAACTAGAAACCAAGTTAAAGACAACTAGAAAAACGAATGAAAAATAAACTTATCTTGGAAGCCATAGTCCTACTTAACACACAAATTAGATAAAAGTTTAATTTTTTTTAATTATTGAATTAAAGATTGCTAGATAGTAGACTTTATTTAGAACTCTTCCATTCCTTTTCTCATTCTTTGTTGCATGGTAGAGCTCGAAACATCTCTAATATCTCCATCCCCTTTTAACTTTCCTTGTCCTCAAAGAAAAAATAGGGGTATCTTGCCTTGATTTCTACGCAGATTCTTATGTGACCTCTGTAGGAGATAAGTTTTGTCAATGGATATGAACCTCGTGACCACCCTTAAAGGTACGAGAATCCAACACAACTTGAGGCAGAGGTGGTGGAAAACATTCTTCCTAAGTTTGCGGCAGAGTTGGTTCAGGTATCTCATTGTCTACAATTCTTTTCTTAAGTAAGAATATGTGCAATACGGCAAGAAGCTTAGAAGAGCTAGAAAATTTTAACTTGTAAGCAACCTTGCCAATTCGAGATAGAGCTTGAAATGGGCTCAATTTAATGCTTTTCTGCTGGGCAATAGCAAGTTTTCTGCTGGGATATAGAAACTCTCATTCTATATCTTCATTCTTTTCTTTGCCAACATTAAATTGTACTTCTCCTCG
Source organism: Xylocarpus granatum (assembly GCA_019650275.1). Classification (NCBI taxonomy): domain Eukaryota; kingdom Viridiplantae; phylum Streptophyta; class Magnoliopsida; order Sapindales; family Meliaceae; genus Xylocarpus; species Xylocarpus granatum. The sequence continues at coordinate 156,103 of BNST01001733.1, read as the reverse complement.
CATATCACCTTATCTCTAGCAAGCAAAAATTATTCTATAGATTCTACCTTGACAGTGACGCGTACATTGGCCGATAAAGAAGGAGCTTCGCATCCATAGATTATTTCAAAAGGTATTTTGCCTGTAGATGTATGCATACTAGTATTACAACAGTACTCTATCCAAGGCAAAACTAAAGTTAAATTTAATTCCTTCCAAAACGAGCTGGTGAACATTGAGCTCTATCACATACTATAGTTTCGGGTAGTCCATATAATTCAAAAATATTACATGTGCTATGGAGTTAGCCGTGTATGAGTGTTTCAAACGAATAAAATGACTATATTTTGAAAGGGGATGCACCACGACAAAAATAACCGAGTTAACTTGCGAAGTAGGAAGTCCTTCAACAAAATCCATGGAAATGTCTGTCTATATATGTCGTGGAATGAGAAGAGGGCTTAAGAGACCAGCCAGTTTTGAATGGTCAACTTTATGCTCCTTGCTTCTGAAAATTACTTTGTCTCGTGTCAAGAATTTTAGATCCGTACAATCGGGCAAGTCAGAGTCTTCGGGTTTGAAGCCTGAGCGTCCACTCTTGTCCCTTCCTTTAATACATTAACGAAACAACCAACGTGTTGTTCTTCCGTTAGACTTGCTATCCTATGTAAGAGTCGATCATATTCTCGCGTACACTATCCATTTACTTGAGCTTTGTAAGATCACCAAAAAAATTTTGGTACTTTGAAGGTCCGTATCATAGATGAAGCTCATGCTTAAAATTCTCCCAGCTTGCCCCATCTATTTTTTCCTTAAACCATTGATACCAAAGTTTCACATTTCCATCCAAATGATAGCTAGCCATAGATAACTTATCGTCTTCACTTGTTTGTTGGAATTCACAGAATTGCTTAGCATGACATATCCACCATGTTGGATCTTCCATACCATTAACCTCCTTTTCTTTACTCCTAATATCCGACGCTGATGCATCTTCATGTCCGCCACCTGACAATAATGATAACCCCTCTATTCGATTAGACAACACCATAATCATGTCTTCGGTATGCTTGATAATTCGCTTCTCTCCAGCCTTCATGTCCCGTTGAAGGGATTGTTGACCTAAATTGAGCATGTTAATTTTAACTTCTAATGATCTAGGTGGCGGTCAGACATATCAATTTATTGTGTTGCTCGTAAACAGAAGAGTAACAGATCTATGAAAATAAAATTAATTAATAATTATGTATATAGTATTATAAATATTATAAAAACATATTATAATATATATAAAAATATTAAAATCTGTTAAACTCTTTATTAATCGTATTGAATTAGAGTTTTATATTTTAACTTAATTATTAAATAAGTCAGAATTGAATTATTTTTATTTAACACAACAGAATTACAATTGGGTAATGTATTATCTCGTCTTCTGCTAGTGGGGATTTTTCGTGTAGGGATTTCTTCTGTCGTTTATGTACTCATACAGAGGCATGTTACTGACAATTTGTGTTTTTGTTTCTTCTACTGTTTGTTGTGTTGCTTAGAAACAAATCAAGTAATGGGTCTATGAATAGGTAAGTTACTAGATTTGACAATTTCTGTTTCTGTTTCTTCTTTAATATTTGTTGTGTTGCTTAGAAACAAATTGAATAGGTAAGTTATTAGTTTGGACTTTACATGATTTACCTATCTTGACAATTAAAAATTTTCTAAAATACTTTGAGGGATCTTGGAGCCTTTTAAGATGACTCAATTTGAGAAGAGTCGACCTTTTATTAATATAAATTTTGAATAGCAAAGGTTAAGTGATATTTTATTTATCTTCAAATAGTCTTTTAATAGCTTAGTTAGCTTTACAAGATAAATTAGAGACCAAGCTAAAGATAACTAGAAAAATAAGTAAAGATAAACCTATCCTAAAAACACATAACACACAGATTATATAGAATTCTAATCCTTTATGAATTGAAAACTACTGGATAATAGACTGTATTTAAAACTCTTCTATGTGCTTGTTATAAACCTTTTCTCATTAGAGTTGGAAACGTCTTTAATAGTATCTTCGTTATATGGGTCTATGATCCTTGTTATATACAAAGGAAATTCATTATATTATGAAACAGGGAGTACATATTTATGAATTCATGTATGAGAAAATTTGGCAGTATATGGATTGGAACTAGCATTGCCTTGGAGACAAGCTTCACAAACTCAAAGCATATTTCATAGTTGGGAGGAAATAATTGGTGACCTTGAGCTGCTCCAATATCGCTTGATTGTTTTCTTTATGGTTCATTGCGAACTAAGAATTGTACATACCATCTCTTTAAAGACTAAAATTTAGATAAATAAGGGCTATATAGCATGCCCAAATTAAACAGTGTCTGGAACAGATGCAACAAGAGAAATAGTTTTTGTAATTCACTTTATAACCATCTTTGATTCAAGCAAGTTCCTGACGGAAAAGAAGTAGCTCACCTTGTTCTCCAGATGTGATTGCAAACTTGAGATGCTTCGGGGTTCTTTTCATCTCTTGGCTGTCCTTTTTCTTCTTTCTCCGTATTTCCTTGTTAGATCCTGGAAAAAGTTAATAATTGTTGCTAGTGCTAATATACTTAAAGCGTGATATATGATATGGATGCAATGTTTAAGGTGGCTACCGCTTCTGAAGCCGGAAGGCTTGGTGGCGAGTTGATGGAGTGGGGATAATACATGCTTGTTCATCTAGTTAACGAATTTTTCAGATTTGCGAATTATTTGAATTGACAAATCTTTGATCAAAGCAACAGAGACATAATTATGTACTCAGGTAAAGATATTGCCATAGAGATAATTAATTTGATGATAAGTAAATGCTTTACCAAAGTAGTCCCCGGTAATGGCACGGTGAAGAATGGTATCCCAATGCTTACTTCTACAGTAAGTGTAGCCACGTTCGATCCACAAATAAAATGCATTCGAAGAAATACATAATTATGGCCATGGAGAGCAACCAAAAGGAATGGAGTTTCACTGTCGTAGTTACTAGCGCCAATTAGTGACAAATCCTCGTTAGCAATGTATCTGCACATTCTAACACTCCCAAATGATGCCGCATATGAAGAGTTGTGTTACCTGGTTCATCTCCCAGCTCTAAAACTTCTTTTTCTCCGTTTGCAGGAATCATTTTCTCGAGCTGCTCGACAACTTCTTCTTGGCCATCGGAAACAGCTATGCGTAATGCTGTTCCGCCTGACCAGGTGATCTTGGCCTTGCGAACCCTTTGATCTTTATGGTATATATGAATGACTTCTTGCCATTGACCTTTCATTGCATCCTTGAACAAGCCCTTTTTCATTATCTGATCTATGTCACCCTCCATATTTACCAGCAACCATCAAGAATTAGAACAAAAAACTTGGACTTGCATGGAGCTGTCCTGTTACTCGCAAACATGTAAAATTAAAAGGAAAAGAGAGATAAAGATGGAGGTAGAAAGGAAATGTTTGTTCAGATCCATTTGTTGAGAGTATTATTATAGCATGAGCCCAACAAACTTGGACCTTAGGCAATGCATGTTCCATAATCCATAACTTGAATCTCACGCATGAGCATCGAGAATTCTTACTCCAGAGTTTTATTTTATGCAGCAGAACGCAAGCTTTATCTTTTCCAGATAGAACCGCAGTCTTCACTTTAATCTTCTTTTAAAGCTGATCATCTGATTATCTTACCATTTTAAAGGACACATAGAATATGTCTATAAACCAAAGTTCATACAATAAGCCCTTGTTATCCTCTTTGATGATGGCTGGGCTATTATTGAGTGTGACCATTAGGTTTATCTTGTCCAACTTCTTCTCTAATAAATCACACGACCCGAAGGGAGTCTGGAGGGGAGGTGTGTCAAAAATTTTTGCCTATATTGTACACAAATCAAGTCACCAACCACCTCAGCTCGCACGCCATCCAGGCAATGTCTATATCAGCAGCCACCTCAGCTCGCATGCCATCCAGGCAATTGTCTATATCATCAGCCACCTCAGCTCACATGCCACCTGGCAATTTTATTCTCTTCATTAAATCAACCCAGGCCATTATCTTTAGCTCCAAGGAAATGCTTACAGTTATAGGACCACCTGTACCAACCTGCTGAGCCACCGGCAGCATCCTCACACCACAGAACTGCAGGCCACATTACACAAGAGCACAACCAGTACAAAGTATCTGTAAATTGATACTTTTATGTAATTTTTACCTTTCTTCCTAAGACTTTACTGAAGCTCATTTATGTATAAATATCAATCATTCTCTGTAAAAAAACAAGAGCAAGCTTTATAGCTGCAAAACAAAAACCTCTCAAATTTAACTTGGTCCGCATATTTCTGTGTACAAGGTTGGTGCATTGAATCTACATGAATGCATGCATGCTGAACAGACTAGCCAATCTTGGAAAATCTCGTTAAGGACGAGGAAACTTTGATAGGCGGACCAAAATTTTTGACCCTACACCTGCAAAATCAGTTGAATTTTAAAGATGGAGACAAAAGCTGTCGACCTTTAAACAAAGATGTCAATTCCTTGTCCCAAATTGATACGGGTCTTGCTATAATGCAATAATCGTATTCAATTTTACGGATAATTGAAGATGAGATGGTGATGTTTTAGCTGGGAAAAAAAATTAATTAGTCTGTTACATCTTATAGTTTAAATTAATGTGATAATTAACTTTAAAATATCATCTAAGTATCCACTTATATGGTAGAAATCTCTTTAGCCACGAGACCGTTTGGACTTTCTCTTTCATCGAAGCTAATATTAATCTTACACAAAATGAATTACAAAATTGAGAAACTTGAATGCAGCGGCCATTGAAAGTTGGAATAATTTCTGGGGAGATGTAATTGATCAAGAAGAAGGAAATAAAAATTATTACAACTAAAGAAATTGATCGTCTACATAAGGCGTAATGAGAATTCTCAGCGAGAAATTCCATAAGAAGAGTAGATTCAATGGAAAAGAAAAAGATTACACACGCATGTTACTAGTAATAAACCTTAGCATGAGACGTGGTCAGGCTTCCACGAACTGAACCGATTCAAGCTTAATAGGAGCAATGGAAGGCTCACTCAAAATTTTCTTGAAATACTCACTTTTACCGTCAAAATAATCCATCAAAAACGCCACTACAATCCCACCGACACATCTCCTCATTGGATCCCTTGATTCCTTTCCATTTTTGCACGTGCATTTTGAGAGTACCCATGATTTCAAGTCTGATGGATTGTCATCTAACATGTCCATGTGACCATAATTTGTAGCAACAAAATGAGCTCGAGAAGATCTGCATCTGTTGAAAAATTCTTCGTGGTTTGCTCCTTCTGGTGCACAAGGAGTTATGCACCTACTCACGCCACCGAGTCCGGAGCCAATCACAGTAACGGGCGTCGTGAAGTTGAACGAGTCGAGGGAAAGAAGAGAGGGATGAACTTCAGTCAATATTTTTGTCCCCGCAACGGGGTCTATGCCTACTACTGCTTTGAATTGACTGAGAACTTCAGGGTTAAGTTTAGGGTTTGTGTCATATCCAAGTGCTAGCGCAAATGCTGTTTGTCCTCCTCGACTGTGGCCCATAAGAGCAACCATGTTTATGTTCGCTTCCACATTTTCCGGGAGATTTGAATTGAGTCCGGTGGCTGTCGATAACCAGTACGTTACTTCTGCTGCGCTGTTAAGCTCTTTGGTCGCGCTTGGTGGTGGCACACTGGTGTATAACTACAAAACCAGATGATATATATCGTTACAAATTAGTATGCCTATAATATATGTAAAGTAAACATGGTATGGAAATGAAATATTAGAAATATAGTTACTAGTTATAACTACTGGGTACCTGAGGAGCAACGACTATGAATCCATGGGAAGCAATATGATCAAAGAGCCGTGAATAGCTTTGGTTGCTGAGAGAAGTTCCATGAAGGAACAAGATAACATTGTAAATTCCTTTCTCAACTGGTGTCACCATCAACAATGGCTTTGGAGGTGAAGAAGAACTGCTTGTTTTCCCAACCATGATGAATTTTGTGGAATAAGTTCCTTTCGTAAACACTGGAAGTGTAGGTGTAGCCAAAAGTGGCTTAGTTTCCACCGGAGAAGTCTTGGCGTCTGCAACGGCTGCCATTATCAATCTTTGTGCTGTGCTGTGTTGAGTTGAGGAATAGCCCGAGCAAGGAAGATTTATATAATATTTTTCAAATTTAATGTGAAGACCAAGTCTACAGTGTTGCATTGTTGATTATTAATGTGCACAATAGGAAAGCCTATCCGATTGTCCTCGCAGTACTTAGCCAGCCGCCTTCGTTGAAAATACTATTCTCTCCCGAGTAATAATTTAAATTATTATATCAAATTTGTGTCATATTATAATTACATTATCTTAAATAAAAATTAATTCAAATCCATTTATTTAATAATTAAAATTTTTTATTTAACATAAATATAATTAATAAATAGTTTAAATAATTTATTTAATATATATATATACATAAATATTAATTAATTTTATTAAAAAATTATCCTGGCAATAGATATCAATATCCTCGCCACCCATCTCATCTACTCTTAACGTGTGGCTGGTAGACTTTTGCACCGTACATATTAATTTTCAATTTATGGGAAACGACTAACTTATTTTACTCGTGATAGTTCATTTACACCTTTGTGGGAGGAAACCAAAAGGCTGCCAAACCTAAACGTGAGCAGCCGCCACTTGCCAACAAAAATTGTTCCCATGGTGTAAATTATGGGCTAATTTTATTTTAGTCCTTTAAATTCTTATTATTTTGTATATTAATTATAATAATTCTTAATATCTTTTATATTTGTCAATTTGATCCTTGAAAATACCTCTTTAGTCTAGTTGTTTCACATACTAGTCACATACATCCTTAACTTTTCTCATTTTTATCACTTTATTTCTTCAGGTTTTAGAAAATTAGTACTTTTTTTTTCATTATTAAATGCCGCTCTTAATCTATGGAAGTTAATTTTTTTAATTAAAAAATTAATTTATTTAAATTTAAGAAGTTTAAGATTATTTTCATCGTCAACATAAGAAAGAAATTAATAGTCACACACTTTAAATTATTGAGAAATTAATGAGAAGTTATATATAATGAAATTTTAGGACTTAATTATTAAGTTTTTAAACGTTTGAAATAAATTCATAATGTTAGAAATTATGGATAATAAATAAATTTAAAATATTAATATCATTTTATAATTTCTAAAGGTAAAAGTACTATTTGATAATTTTTAAAAATTTAGGAGTTGAAATGTAATTAAATTTGTTATTTGTTTTTAATTATATTTCCAAATTTAATATAATAATAAAATTTATTTATTTAATTAAAATAATTAATAATATAAAAAATTAATTAATTAATTATTTAATTGGGGTAAGATAGCAATCCAATTATATAAGATTAAATTTTATTTTTATTTAAACACTTTTAATGTAATTATGAGTAAATAATTAAAAATTATGAATACCTCTTCTCCTTCCACAAAAGCACATGATTGAATTTTTCAAAAAACTAAATTTTGCTCTGTATATGTTCTTGATTTTCCAACACTATTAGTTTTGGTAGATGAACTGAATCGAATATTGTAACACCCCAGCTCAACTTGAACATAATCTTCAATTTTGCAGTGACATTTGCTGAATGAATCATGATCAATGCATGATCGAAGATCTAATATGTAATAAGGCTCATTACTCTCAACAAAACATTATGAACAAAAGCTCCATGAAAAAAAAATAAAAAAAGAAATCTTTATTTATTTCTAGCTATAAGAATCCAAAAGGAAAGTAAACTTTTACAGGAGACATATGGCATCAAGCTTCCGTGTAAACGACTGATTCAAGCTTTATAGGAGCAACAGAAGGCTCTTCCACGATTTTCTTGAAAGCCCCACTTTCACCATCAAATTTATCTTTGAGAAACGCCACAGCAATCCCACCAACACATCTCCTCATCGGATCCCTCGATTCCTTTCCGTTTATGCACATGCATTTTGACAGTGCCCGTGATTTCAAATCTGACGGATTATCATCTAACATGTCCATGTGACCATAATCTGTCGCAACAAAATGTGCCCGAGAAGATTTGCATCTGTTGAAAAACTGCTCGTGGTTTGCTACTTCTGGTGCACAAGCCAACATGCACTTTGCCACGCCGCCGAGTCCGGTGCCGATCACGGTGACGGGCGTCGAGAAGCTGAAGGAGTCGACAGAGAGGATAGGAGGGTCAAGTTTAGTGAATTCAGCTGTGCCAGCAACCGGGTCTATGCCTACTATTGCTGAAAATTGAAGGCTAAGTTGAGGCTTTTTGGCGTATCCAAGTGCTAGAGCAAAGGCTGTTCGTCCTCCTCTACTGTGGCCCATAAGAGCAACCAAATTTAGATTTGCTTTAACATTTTGTGGTAGATTTGAATGGAGCCCTGTTGATAACCAGTTCATGACTTCCGCTGCGCTGTTAACTTCTGTGTTTCCGCGGGGCGGCATACATGTGTATAGCTATAGAACTCCAAATAATATTTACGTGTTAAGAAATCTGCAATCAACACATACAGAGAGCGAAATGGGTCGTTAATGGGTATACCTGAGGAGCAATAACTATGAATCCGTGGGAAGCCATGTGATCAAAGAGCTGAGAATAGCTTTTCGTGCTGAGGCTAGTTCCATGAAAGAAGACGATCACATTATAAGTTCCCTGCTCCTCTGGCACAACTATCAACAATTGCTTTGGAGGTGAAGAACTGTTTGATGTATGCACTGTGACGTATTTTGGGGAATAATTTCCTCTTGTAAACACCGCCAGCTGCGTATTTGTAGAACTAGCCAAATCAGTCCCTGCATCCGCCGGTGCTGCCGCCATTTATCTATCTTTGCCTGTGAGACTCTGTGTATACGTTGAGTTTGAGAATTATTGGACCATGTCGGCTATTCCGGCAGAGTTGCATCGATTACACACACACACATATATATATATATATGTATGTATGTATATATTAATGTTGTACAATGGCAGAATGGAGCTCAAATCAAATGTGCTCCACAATAAGCCAGCCCTTGTTGACAATATACAATCCAATTTCAACTCTTATCTTAACGGTGACAGTGAAATTTGAGAATGACATACCTTTTTGATATTCATTTTAAAATGGAGTAGCACTACATATTCTAAAAAATTACTCTAAAAATTTATTTAAATAAATATCCTATGTAGCATCCTTATTTTATCATTTTATCAACTTTATTATTTTTAAAATAATACATTATAATATATTTTTATCACATTACAATACGATAATATTATTAATTTATATTATTTATGATACTTAAAAATTTTTTAAATGCTCAGCATTATTAGTTGATACGATAAATAAAATATTATTAAATTAATTCAATCTAATAAATCAAAATATAAAAGAGGTATTTTTAATTTATTTAAAGACGCATATTATACTTAAAACTATCTTGAACAACGCAAACTCTAATTTAATTAATTTAGCAATGAATAATTAAATTTTAAATGTTTTAAATAAATAAAATAGTTTAAAATTTTTCAATTTTAAAATATCTTGTTGTAATAATAATAATAATAATAATAATAAACTTTTTCAATTAATTTAGAAAAAAATTAACTTAATTTGTGTTCATAATTCGTGTGGAGTGAAATGATATACACAATCTTTTTGCACTCACGGCACTTGCGCACGCATGTTATTAAATAATTTTAAAAAAGTATTTTAAACGTAGAAAAGACATAACATTGTTATTACCAATTTTTTTTTCTAATTTTAATTTTAAAGCAGAAAAAAAAATACAATCTCAAACCAAAGACTAAGCAACATGATGAAAGTTGAGTCCACTGTATGAACATTTCATATGAAGCCAGAAGCCCATTGGGCTTATGGTCAGGATTGAGTCAAGAAATGGAGAAATTATGATTACAAATACTTTTCTTTTTCTAAGTACACCCACATGGAGATTTATTTTAATTGAAGAAATGGAATCTACACGGTGGCTGTCCGGCCCCCGCTGCCCGCGAGCGAGAGGCAATTTGGCAGCCATGCATTGCAATGGTTTGAAGCCAGCGCGCGAGGCACTCTAAATCTAATGTAATAATAATAATAAAAATGACATTAATGGCCTCAATTAATAATTACAATGAATGTCCCATGAATTCGTAATTTTACATGCATGCCTAATTATTTTCATGCCTTTAATTTTAACGAGAAATTGAAGGTAACGAATCATAGAACGTGCTTGAACTTGAAACAAAGCTTTGGCCGAGGAATATTCCTGAATAATTCACATTTACTAAAATCACTCCACATAGCACGCTCTCCGCGTGCCTCAGCGGGGGAGACGTCCAGAATTTCCAGATCCTTCCGCGTTGCTGCAAAACCGAACAATCCACGTGTCCACTTCGCGTGTAACCGCCACTAAGAAAAGAAAAGCAGATACGCGACGCATCAAGAAATTTCGCTACCACATCTTTATATCCGTCGTTCCCTCCCTCTCTTCGTCAACTGAAATTCAGACAAAAACCCCTAAACTTTAATAGGATTTTCCCCCATTTTCCTGTGCGCACCGGAAAGATTTTCTCAAAATCCAAACATTAAGGAATAAGGAAGATGTGGGCCCCAGCTTACAGCAAGAATGACGTCGAGACCGGAGCGAGGCCGTTGTATCCGATGATGTTAGAGAGCCCGGAGCTTCGGTGGGCATTTATTCGCAAAATCTATTCGATTATAGCCATCCAATTGCTTGCGACGATAGCGGTGGCAGCGACCGTCGTTTCTGTGCGGCCAATTTCCCACTTTTTTGTGAGTTCTGCGGCCGGCCTGGCCCTCTATATTGTGCTAATAATCGCGCCTTTTATTGGTATGTTCTTGGCTTGAGAAATCATTATTTTTCTTTGTTTTCTTTAACCCTTTTTTTTTGCAGTCGTCGTGATTAATTTTTATTTCGTGGAATATGTTTTGTTTCAGTGCTGTGTCCGTTGTATTACTATCATCAGAAGCATCCTGTGAATTATATTCTACTTGGGGTTTTTACTATTTCTCTTGCGTTTGCTGTTGGATTGACATGTGCATTTACCAGCGGTAAGGCTATTTAAAGAAATATTCACATTTCTATTTCTTTGTTTCATTGTGCAATTATGTTATTTCATTTTAATCACATTGTTCTGTTAATTTATCTATAATCGAAGAAAAATCAAAAGTTAAGAAGAAATTCTATTGGTTTTAATTGTCAAATTAGAGAGGTTACTGTCCCTGTCCCTGGAAAAATATAATGGATTCTTAATCTCCTTTTGGATTTTCTTGATTGAACAAGTCGGTGTTGGATGTGGTTTCCTGTACAACTAAGAGAATAAATTGGAAGAAAATCAATAGAAAATGTGGAGGTTTATTGATACAAGCATGAAGATTGTAGACGAATGTGATGGACCTTTTATGTTCTTGGATATCAGTATCTAACGAGCTACAATTTGTTGTAAATTCTAGCAACTGCATAATTCTAATACGTCCCCAGTGGATTATTAGGCTGATAAGATGAAATTGATGTCACTCTGACTCCCACAGTCATTGTGAGACTGGTGATTGCTTTACATGTTGTACCTTTGATTTAAGGGAATAAGCTGTTACTGAGGATCATTAGTCACATTTATGAGAAATAACAGCAATATACTGTGATCTTGGCATGTAAATGATGTATTAAAAGCATGTGTAATTTTTTAATTGAAATAACACTTACCTTTGAGTTTAATAATTGTTACACTAATCAAATATCCTGAAATTATCTGATCACAGGGAAGGTTATTTTGGAATCTGTGATTTTGACATCTGTGGTGGTTGTGTCACTCACTCTCTACACATTCTGGGCTGCAAGGAGAGGTCATGACTTCAACTTCCTTGGGCCTTTCTTGTTTGGTGCTATTATGGTTCTGATGGTCTTTGCTTTGATTCAGGTATGTTGACCCAGCTGCAGTATGTTTTTCTTAGTGAAGTTTGTATTTTTCTTCAAATTTCATTTTATATTTGTATGGTTGTTAAGTGCTTCTCACTGGGTTTGGATTCTTTCTGGTTGCAGATTCTATTCCCGTTGGGTAGGATCTCCGTGATGATCTATGGCTGTTTGGCATCGATTATCTTCTGTGGATACATCATATATGATACAGACAACCTGATCAAGCGTTACACTTATGATGAATATATTTGGGCTGCAGTTGCTCTATACCTGGACATCATTAATCTTTTCCTCTCGCTACTTACTGTCTTCAGAGCTGCTGACAGTTGAAGAAGATAATTGCTGTGCTTTTTGGACATCATAGAGATTCTTATCAACCACTCTAATGCTTGATTTTCATCAACGTTTTGTTGTAAATGTCAATATCCTGTCATAACGTTGATTCATGGTGTTCAATAATAGATGATTGGTGCATTATGGATTAAATGTGTGTGTGATTTTGTTTCTTGTAAGTTATTCTGTAGATAAAACGATTAGATTCTATTGGTTTGCTTCCGGAGTTCCAAAAAGGATAGTTCCCCATTTGTTAACGCAATCGGGAGAGGCTGCAAACAGAGCAACCGTGAATGTACTATAGTCGTAGATTCGGACAACTAAGCAGCGGTCTCTTGTAATAAGCAAATAACCACCACTTGCTTTTTGATTTCAATGACTTGCCAATCATTAGGGAGAAGAGGAGCTTTACGTGAAGGACCTTGAGTAAGTTACATGCTTCTCTACATCCTTGCTCGTGACATATGTTCTCTCTCACACACACACACAAGTAAAAACATGTTAAATATCAAGTAAAAATTTTCAATTACTAAACACAAAAACCCCTTGTCAACAAAGAGTATCAAAACTAAATCGTATCAATAATGCTACTTACAAAAGAAGCCGGATCATCAGACGTCAACATTTTTACTAGGCCAAAATCACACAAGTCGAGCAATGATGGCATAAGTGACTATAAAGTGCACTAATATAGTCAATCAAGAAAAACAATAGTCACGGATAGATCAGTTACCTTTGAAGCAATTTCAAAGCCACCATCAAAGCAAAATTGCTTGTGAAGTTTTGCATATAACAATTAACCAAATTTTATAATAGCAATTGCAACTATAAATACCACTTAACTTTGTAAGCAAATAAGTACATAAACATGCAGCGAAATTACAAAAGGATTTGTTTTTTCAAGATTCATGAGATAAACTCTATTGTTATTATTTGAAGTACTAATTCCTAATATTTGAGCATGTAATGTTTTGTGCATTCTTCTTTTTTTAACAGTAAGAATGGATGAACAAATTTTAAAACATACTCTTAAAAATATAAATATTACATTTTTATATTTTATTATTTTAAGTCTTTATTTTGACTTGAATTATTTAGTTGAATTTTCTCATAAAATTTAATTTATTTAATAAAATAAATACCAGTAAACTTAATTTAATTTTTACATAAAGGGTTTAGTAAACTTAAAACCTAAATAATTTAACGAATTCTAAAATTATTTAAGATATATAGATAGATATATAGTACCATGAGTCCATAACTAAGTCATTCTTGATAGCATAGTAGAATATAAAGAGAGCGAAAATGACTTTGTAGTCTTCAATGGGATCAGACCGGACACTTGCTCAGCTTGCATACGACGGGTTACAATTTTGAAAACCCCAATAACCCCGGCATTACTTTAAACGACGTCGCTTAAGGCTGTACAAATCACAAAATTTTAGTGCTTACTCATAGTGTGGATTACTTCACAATATTATATGTGATTATTGATACCAAATGGTACAATAAAATAATTATTTTTTAAAAAAGGTAAATATAAAAGAAAAATAATAAAAAAATTGTGGAAAATTAAGTCATATCAATTTGATCTTGCATTGGCATAACAGTTAACAAACTGTAATGAAAATACACAATCAATTTTGGGCAGTAGCATATTGCATGTTCTAATAAAAAAGACGCGATTAATTCTAATTAAAAATTTACTAATATTTTAAATTTTAATGTTAAATATTTATAATGCAATGTGTGTGGTGGATTGTCGACATTGACAAAAAAATATTATTATATGATAAAAATTTATAAATTAACATAATTTTAGATGATTATGTTCATAGATAATTTCAAAATAAGAAAAAATATTAATAAAATTTTTTAATTAAATTTTTTTTTCATTATCTTTTAAGTTTTAAGGAAACTTAAATTCAATTAAAATTTTTAAGTTAACGTGTTTTCGATGTCACAAAATTCAAATTTAACAAGTTTAACTAAGTTCAACTAAACTTTTAAAAATTAAATACAATATAAGGTGAGCATGATAATAATTACAAATACACTTAAATTTTAGATCTATTACAAAATTTTTGTCATGTTTATCAGCATGATAACATGGCGTGGGTTTTCATCTTTTCGATAACTCATGGTTTGCAAATTCAAAGGGATTATTTTGATGGGTATCCACCCATATCAGAATTGTCAATGTCAAAGGCATTTAATAATGGCGAATGCGATATGAATCCGAACACAGATGAATTCAATAAGTAGAAGATGTTATTTCCCTTTCTTTTACAGTCGTCCATAACTCATAAGGGAGGTGTTGGTTGCAATTGCAGGCCCTTCAATAAGACTGGGGAATAAGTTGACTCCATCCTCGCTGCCCCTTCTATGCATTTGTGTCCCCAAACCACTCTGGCAAGGCAAATGCATTTGTCATTTTGTATTAGTTTTATGTTGCAGCCAATTTGCAGATAGATAGATACCCAAGAATTCATTGAAGAAAGACACAAAAATGGGACCATCAAAATTAGTGCCTGCGCACGATTCTCTACGAGAAGTGATAATCAATCATACATTAGAGGTAGGGTGAATGGGATTCCCTTTAAAGATCTATGAACTCTGAATAAAGGCAGGCACGGGGCTGAGATATATGCCTCTCCATAATTTCAGAAGGCAGAAATTTTTAATATTTTGGACCACCACTACATTCTCATTTAAAAAAATTATGTACACAAAATATACCAAGAGATGCCATGTAGCCCAAAATTGGTGGGTCAGCTGGAAGATAAATCACATGGAAACTGAAAAGAATGTTGTGTTTAATCAGTAGGAGAAAAAGCTGACGAGGGCAACGAGAAAAGTTAGATATTAAGTGAGAGGGTTTGTGGTTGTGGACTGCGGAGAGGGACAAGAAAGTAGGTATCTTTCTCTAGCATGCAGAAGGCAAAGGAGATGTATGCTAAGGCAAAGTTGACCCTCTACACTTCATGTGAAGTAGAACGATCGAAGAAGGACGAAGGAGTGCTTGTTTCTTTCACTTTTATCATGTCTTTAACTCATACCCTTTTGCTATTTCTCTCTGTGATTTCTTTTTCTTTTTGTGATGCTTTATTTAATCGTAATTCATTGTCAATCATTCAATATTCACCATTGTGTATGGCATCCTACCGAACCCTTGACCTACAACCAGCTGTGACTGTGAGATCGGTCGATGTCATTTCATTTTCACCTTGAATTGCGTGCGTGCTAATTTTCACCTTGAGTTTCAGTTTCTCTGTCTATCAAATGTCAACGCTTCTCCCTTTCTATTATTTCTTCATATCATTCAGTAAGGATAGCACCAGCACCATCCATTATTTATCCATCTTTCAGATCATGACTTCCCCGGAAACACCCCATTAATTTCCATTGCTCTTTTCACGACTCTTTCTTGTGATTCATTACAGAAATTTACTCTTTAATCATCGTGGGCCTGTCTCTGTGTATGTGTTCTGTTCCTCCACATACCTGGCAATAACAGAATCAAATTCTGATGCAATTAACAGTGCCCAGACAAGTCATTAAAGCCAATACTGCACATGTCCTGCTCCTTCTAAGTCAATTATAGCGCAGTTGGATCATGCAAATAGATGAAATGTCCCAACAAGAACAGCACTTTAATCATAATCAACGTTGGATAATTTTGGTTCATTAGAGCTTTATCCTGCAGATCATTTGGTCAATAAAGATACATTATTACACCATAATCACCAAAGTGGGTGCACCAAAAGATTATTCTGAAGCTCTCTCGTTTGCCATTTCAAAATGGAAAAGTATTCATTCATGCCACAACTCTTCCGAATGTCAGGAAATTTAAGGACACTCAACCAAAAATGTAGCTAGCTAGATAAAGTGTGTAATAAAATATATTTGGAAACATAATTGATAATCCTCCATCAATCAATGAGCTTTCTTGAAAAACTTTCTGAGGGAAAATAGGTTACAAATAGGAGCCCAACTTATTGAAAAGAAGGATATCTTTCTATTGTGCAAGGTTCTGTAGATAGTGAAGGAGATGATGCGGCAGCAGCAGCTAACTTTTGATTTTCTAACAACTATCAACCATTAGTTCAACATTTGATTTGTGTGACCATAAAAATTGCTAAACGCAGGGATGATGATACAAGCATGTAAACAACAGTATAGTTTTGTCATTTGTGCCTGGAGTTTGAATGCTATTCAAAAATTAATTATGCAATTTTCAGACACATGTATATGCTGCCTTAAACAGCAATTAAGAATACCAAATGACAGGCTTTTAAGGCATAAGATTTCACTTTTCACTGCCTCCGTATGCCAAATGCCCAGTGCTTGAAGAACAAAAGAAGATGGCAGGCTTCCATTTCATATCCAGGTTGCAGTTTACATATTAATTAATTAATTACAGATGCATGAGCAGTCAAATTATCATAGCAGATAACCGAATACAACGTGCTAATTAAGAAAGTGGAAAGAACAATGTGCTACTTCTCCAGGCTGCTGCTTGTACATCTTCCATTGGTTGTTTTGACGGTAAATTCTGAAGTATATTACATTTGAGTTTCTGTTAGAAAATGCATGAACACTCAGTAGAATCTGCCAATAAAACACTACACTCGTCACACAAAGAATTCTTTATTTAATCCGATTTCTTACATATGTGACATGTAAGTTGAAAGTAACCACAGGATTAATTTAATGATTATTCGTTGCGTACGATAATTCCCGCAAGTGATAAGTTATAGAGATTAATTTAATGATTATTCGTTGCGTTTGGTAACTCCTGCAAGTAACAAGTTATAGAGATTAATTTAATGAAAGTGGGATTAAATAGTAAGAGCATTTTCCTCAATCATGGTTTAACTGTTTAGAGGATTGTGACTAACCGTCAAATATATGACATAACCAATGATGTCAATATATCATTCATCCAAAAAGAGCATAATGAACACGTGTTACACCAGGTCAAAAGAACAACCCTTTACTCGTGGCATATAGCATTTGCTTGCGCATGCCAATGCAATGCAGGCAAGCGTGGGGTCTTTTCTGACTTGATGATGACTTCACATTGGGTGGTTCTAATAACGATGATAACACAAATAAGCAAACCTTCTTCGATGAAGAAATGCAATTGCATATTGGTTTCCGAAAAGTTTTAATTCAATCTTTAGTCTAAGAAGATTGGATTCAACATTAAGGAAAAGCCACGCGAAAAATACTAATTACGCAAGGGATTCTCTTTACCTTTGAGGGGATTCTAGATATATGTTACTACCCACTATAATGCACAATCTTAATGAATTGATGAAAATGCATATGATTGATCTAAGATTCTTGTAACATATTGAGATTGGTTGCTGTTTGTATGCTAGATATGGACGAATCTTTAAAGGCGATCAGTGTATAGTCTCGGTTCATCTCCCCACAACCACGATTCATGTACCATCCGCGTACCCCACTTCCCACTAAATAAAAAACAATTAATATGAATATATATACTGATAGATTGATTCGATACGATTTAGGAAGCTCTATAAACTTCAATATTTTTACCATATGAATTACCAACAGTTAATTTGTTAGGAGATTCTGTATCAAATTACCTCTATGACAAGTAAAAGAAAATTTTGTTGTGTCTTAATCCAGAACTCTGTTATTTCATTCACGGGAGCACCAGACAAAATTTATTCACTTCAGCCTGCAATTCCCTTTCTGTTACGCATATTGCAGCTATTCTTCGTCACTTTTTGGTTTTTTCTTCTCGGCAGCTTGCTAGCTTACCCACATTCTCAATAATTCATGCATCCTCCCACTAGGAAAAGACAAATGTACCCTCAAAATGATCATGTTAAGAAGCAATTAACAATCAAGGATTATTGAGTCATTTCATGGGACAATGATTATCGTAGCTTGAAGAGATTAATTAAGGATCCCGTGATATTTGTCTAATTCTAGTTGTCTTGTTTGTCTCAAGGGAAAGAACCCTTCTCCCTGTGATATATTGTCACTAAACACTAAACTTTGAACCTACCAATGCATGCACGTTGATTCCCTCTTCGATTTATTATATACAAGTAAACTTATTAACTCTTTAAGTAAGCCTAGTGCCAGAGATATATGGAACAATATAATACAAGTATTTAAGATATAGGTTAAATATGTGCTACAACCACAGACGAATTTCCTCTTGTTAATTATCTGTCTTTCATTGTCAGCATGTTTACATTAATTAACAACTGGATCAATGTACCTTGTAATAATGGGTAGGGGCAATGATCTGTTCTGCCTTTGTAGAAGAGTCCAGGTTTATTAGTGAGGGCGTCCAACCAATAAGGCAAAGCAATATGTGCGCGCGCGCTCGCGCGTCGTGTGTATAAGTCATACATTTAACACAGTGTGTATCTCATACCTACTGCTTTTACAAATGAGCCCAGCATGCCATCAAATTAGGCCATTAAAAAAGCAACAGCAGTAGTTCATGCATTTGTTTTAAACCTTTCGAGTTTGACCGGAAATCCTACTATTCACTGCATGGAAAAGAATTGGTTAAGAGGTCGACATATCTTCCAGGTCAACCCTAGCTAGCTTTTGCTTTTCTCTTTCTCTTTCTCTTACTCTTTCTCATGATAAGAAATCACATAATGGGTCAATCGTAGGTGATAATCTCTCGCTACAGGTCAAGGATAACTATTATGGGTGGAGCAAACAGTTCGATCAATCTATCATTATACATATATAAATTAAATCTACATACCTAATTAACTACAACCCAACTTTCGTCACGCCTTGGGAAAACGAAAGGGACAAAATTAATAAGACTACAGATGTGAGATTTAAGAATTTGAAAGTTCATAGTTTGTGTTTTGAATGAATTTCTTGTTCCTACGACAAGTATAGCATGCGAAGGCTGCAAGTGAAAGACTTGAAAATCATGCAAAATTAGAGGTTTACAATTTTAACTTAAAGAGTGTTTTTGCCAAAGTTGACGGTTGACCGAAACTGAAAACACATAAGAGTTGTTATTTGTTAGGCAGAGTTAGGTGTGTCAAACCAAATATCTCAGCATATAATCTGGTCAAATACCCTTCCTTTTTTTTCATTATTGCCTATTTTATGATCTTCCTTTGCCACTAATTGCAATCTAACCCAAAAACCGATTAATTCCGTTACCAGAAGTTAACTGTCAATTGAGTTTTCATCGAGCCAATCCTCATCTTTAACGTGTCAAGTTCACTGTCGACTTACTAATTACAAACCCAACAAGAGTGCTCCTTGTGTCACATCAATGCCACGATGACTGGTATTGGGAGGTAAGCTGTCGTGTAACATAAAAGTATACGTGAGTTTCCAGGATTTTGCCTCCTTTGTTATTTGCCGGGGGAGAAAACAGAATCGAAGGCACGAGGTGGGCAGCGCAGTTGGCTAAGAGATAAAAGTTTGAATCCCTAAACAAAATGTGTCTTCTTTTAATCTCATTAATTCGATTTTATCATGTGGGTCCATGAACGCACCGAAACTTGAAAGATCCCTTCAGCATCCCCTTTATAAAGCCACAGTGATCCCACTCCTTCCCTCACTGCTACACCATTTCCTTCTCTTTCTCTCGCTGTCATTTCCGCCTCCAAATACAGCACAGCCACTACTATAACACAGTCCATATCACTGCATTTAGCTAAGCCTGAATCTTTTCTCTCATAAAAGGCAGCCTTGCTCCGGTAGATTTTGCTCTCACTTAGCATTGTTTTAACATGGGTAACGCAGACTATGTACACCCACCTAAGGAAAATCTGGAGCCTGCACACCGTGTTGCTGTTCCGCCACCGCAACCATTTTTCAAGTCCCTGATGTATAATCTAAAGGAGACGTTCTTTCCTGATGATCCACTTCGGCAGTTCAAGAATCAACCAGCCTCTAAGAAATTCGCATTAGGCCTTCAGTATGTGTTCCCCATATTTGAATGGGTTCCTCGTTACAGTTTTCAGTTCTTGAAAGCTGACGTTATAGCTGGGGTCACTATTGCTAGCCTTGCAATCCCTCAGGGGATAAGTTACGCGAAACTGGCTAACTTGCCACCAATTCTTGGCTTATGTACGTAAGAGATAGAAATCAGTTAATACTTCATTACTAAGTCTAACTATGCGTGGTCTGGCATTAATGAGGTTCTGGTTTCTCTTTGTTTTGTGCAGATTCAAGCTTTGTTCCGCCAATGATTTACGCGATGATGGGGAGTTCAAAAGATTTGGCGGTGGGAACAGTGGCCGTTGCCTCACTTCTGATAGCTTCTATGTTGGGGAATGAAGTTAATGCTAACGAGAATCCTAAGCTTTATCTTCACCTTGCTTTCACAGCAACATTCTTTGCGGGAGTTTTTCAAGTTTCACTGGGATTGTTAAGGTTGGTACTAACAAGAGGTTCTCTCTCTTTCTTGCAAGGTATTTGATATTAAGTTGGGATTTTTTTTTCTTATTCGAGTAAAAGGAATAGATAAAGACATGTCAGTTTAATTAAATTGGTCTCTAGAAAGGGTTAATTGAAACATTTGATATTTGTTCGAACTCTCTCTGCTGTAGCTCTTGTCTTTTTCTGTCTGTCTTCTAAACATGCTGTGGTTGTTTTATACGGAAATAAAGATTAACAGTACTGCGAATCTACAGCATGTGATTGATCCATAATTCTCATTATTTTTACAAACTGTCGAAATAAACTGAACTTGGGATCGATCTCATATGAGATATATTCTGATAATTAAATGACTATTATATATAATTGTGTTAATTAATCTGGAATTGCAACTGTTGCAGGCTGGGGTTTGTCGTAGATTTTCTATCACATGCAGCGATAGTCGGTTTCATGGGAGGAGCAGCGACAGTGGTGTGTCTGCAACAGCTAAAAGGAATACTTGGGCTTGATCACTTCACTCATGCCACTGATATTACGTCTGTCATGCGTTCTGTTTTCACACAAACACACGAGGTACGAATCTCTTCCTGTAAACATCCCCTGTCTCTCTATTAAAGTACTATTGCATGTGATATATTCAATCATTATTCATATTCTTCCCGGGTTTTCCATTGCGTAAAATTTTGTCGACCCGTAACTTTACTAAGTGGTGGCCCTGGATGGTTTGTCATTTTCAAAGCTTACAGATCCAAACCTTACATGTAAAAAGGATCAAATAACACATTATAACACTTTAATCCTCTTTGTTTTTAGGATAATCTAATCTGACACTTGTATGTGTTTATTCCAGTGGAGATGGGAAAGTGGCGTACTGGGCTGTTGCTTCCTCTTCTTCCTCCTCATTACTAAATACTTCGTAAGTAAATGATCTCTTTACTTTCAAAGCCTTTTTTTAATGAAGAAATTCATTAACAATATTTCCATACAGAGCAAGAGAAAACCCAAGTTCTTCTGGATATCAGCAATGGCGCCGCTGATGTCAGTTGTTCTGGGAAGCCTTCTTGTTTATATAACCCATGCTGAGCGACACGGTGTTGAAGTGGTGAGCAGATCAGCATTCTTCCATAGTCTCTCTTTCTCTCTCACTTTCCTCCTCCAGCAACTCAAATAAAATTCACTCTGTTTGTTTTCTAAAATTAATCAACCGTAACGCAACTGACACAAACAGTCCAATCAGAAGCTGCCAGCAGGTTTGGACCACCACTCACCAGAGTGCTAAGACCACACCGATTATGTCTTGACTTGGTCCAGTTCTGTCCAAGGATTTTTCTGTTTTCTTTTTAACTAAAGCTAGTGGGCCTGCACCAACAATAGAATCGTAATGCAAATTGGTTGGGGCCCATCATATATGGCGGTGTGTATTGGGAAGATTTTGGTTGGGCTGCACCGAATTCTGATGAAATTGATGGACGGCTCTGATCGTGGATAATTTCTGTTATAATTTGGCCAGTTGTTTGTATGTGAATGAATGATGAGGGTGAAGAGTTATGATAAGGTGCGTGCTTTTGTAATTGCTGCAGATAGGACACTTGAAGAAGGGATTGAATCCACCGTCTGTTGCGGATCTGGTGTTCGTGTCGCCTTATCTCACCACAGCTATCAAAACAGGCATCGTCACTGGCGTCATCGCTATGGCTGTAAGCTCCGTTATCCACAGTTGTCAATGGAGGAAAATATTAAATGCAGATTTGATTCGATAATCAGATAATTAAGGGTCAAATATGAATAAAAATATATAAATTTACTAATCAGGAACACATTCATCAAGCCAATAAATAACATTATCGGGTTGTCGCAT
Source organism: Xylocarpus granatum (assembly GCA_019650275.1). NCBI lineage: Eukaryota > Viridiplantae > Streptophyta > Magnoliopsida > Sapindales > Meliaceae > Xylocarpus > Xylocarpus granatum. Next base: position 133,493 of record BNST01001733.1, on the reverse strand, counting down.
CTGAACGTGCAGGAAGGAATAGCCGTAGGAAGAAGTTTTGCCATGCTCAAGAATTACCACATCGATGGAAACAAAGAAATGATAGCTTTCGGGATGATGAACATAGCTGGTTCTTGCACTTCTTGCTATCTCACGACAGGTTTAAATTTGTATCAAATTATCAACAAAAGAAAACTCGTGTCTTTGTTTTAATTGGCTAAAAATTTAAACCACGAACTTGAAATTTCAGGGCCATTTTCGAGGTCAGCAGTGAACTTTAACGCAGGATGCGAGACTGCAGTGTCAAACATTGTAATGTCAGTGGCAGTGATGATAACACTACTGTTTCTAACTCCGTTGTTTCATTACACTCCTCTCGTGGTGTTGTCTGCAATTATAATCGCTGCAATGCTTGGCCTTGTCGACTACGAAGCAGCGATCCATCTCTTTAAAGTTGATAAATTTGATTTCATAGTGTGCATGGGTGCATACGTTGGTGTGGTTTTTGGCAACATCCAGATTGGCTTAGTCCTTGCGGTATATAAATAGATGTTCTATCTGCTCTGCTATAAACATCTGAGGTTCTTTGCTTGTACTTAACTTTGACAACTAACACTAATTTGTTTGTGTAAAATTGCAGATTTCAATTTCAATGCTGAGAGTACTTTTGTTTGTGGCAAGACCAAGGACTGCAGTTCTTGGTAACATTCCAAATTCAAAGATATACAGAAATGTTGAGCAATACCCACAGGCAAACAATGTTCCTGGAGTTCTCATACTTGAGATTGATGCTCCTATTTACTTTACCAATGCAAGCTACTTGAGAGAAAGGTATTACTGAAGGACTTCATTCCCAATAACATTACCGTGGGAAATTTATATGCTACTTAGAATTTATGTTATCTGCCTGCATTTTGGGATGTTTACACCAGTGCTCTCTTGTTCTCAATAGGATAGCAAGATGGATTAATGAAGAAGAAGACAGGCTGAAATCTTCCGGAGAGTCCAGTTTACAGTATGTTATACTGGATATGAGCGGTAAGCGATCAATTTAGAGATCTCCTCGCCAAATTCTTGCATTCACTTCGCACAAATTATGAAAAATTCCAACTTCCCTGACCTGTGTGTCTGTGTGTCACAGCTGTTGGTAACATTGACACCAGTGGGATAAGCATGCTGGAGGAAGTGAAGAAAATTCTTGATAGAAGGGAACTCAAGGTACATTTTTTTTTCGTTGATAAATTGATCAGCTACTCATATTGAAAGAGCACAAACATGATATGTAATCTAATTCTCTGTCCAATTTGCCATGATATGATCAGCTTGTGTTGGCAAATCCTGGAGCTGAGGTGACGAAGAAGCTTGACAAGTCCAAGTTCATTGAAAATCTAGGGCAGGAATGGATATATCTGACGGTAGGAGAAGCTGTTGAAGCATGCAATTTCAGGCTTCAGACATGCAAACCCAGTCCTGTGAAAGAAGAATCCGAGCCATGGAACAACGTCTAACCACTATGTATGCATGTATTGCAGTGTGTATTTACCAATTAAAAGGATGCAGCATAATTCAAGTATATGTATCCAAATTAACCAAATGGCAATGCCAATTATGAGTCAAATGCATGAAATGGAATTAAAGCATTCTGGGATTCTTATTTAGAGTTAATACCTGAGAGTTGTTGTATCCAGAGCTAGCCAACCCCAAACAACACCTGAAATACATAAATTGCACCAGATTGTATTTTACCTGTTTACTCTTTTTAATTAATTAAATGCGTGAAACGTCAACGTATTTGATCTTCCCTACTTGGCTCATCGGCTTCTCCCTTTCTGGAGGACAATAGCAAGCACAAATAATCGGCTTCCAACTTGCCCGTGCTCGTTGTTTATGCGCCAGCTCTACATTCGTGCAGAACTTTCCCGGTAACCAAACAGTAAAAGATTGTCATCAATTATATGGCTCCTCCCAATAAATCAAAATTCAAGAAAATCAAAAAAATAAAAATAACAAATTTTTAGTGAAATGCTCTTATCACGTGATATAATAAAATCATTTAATTAATAAATAAAAATAATAATAATTCAGTCATTTTGTACCAAAATACTTCATATTTCTCACATGAGCTTGGTGGGTATTTGTAATAGTGTTATGGGCTAATGCTATTTGCGTTTTACTCTTAAGCTAACATTGTCTTCATGTTATTTGTTGTGGTAAGTCATCACTGATTTGTAAATGAATTTGGGAATTGCTTTGATCTCCACCCAAAGTTTTCAACGTCTTGGTCATTTGATATATTTGCTGAAAATTCATAGAAACAACAAAAGTTAAAAGTATCAATTAAACTAATAAAGAAAAGGTGAAAGAGGGGATAGATTGTATATGGTGAAAAAATGACTGATTTGATCTAGTGGACGTTGGCAATTTAGAAATAAAAAGTAAAATGAAAGAAGGGGAACGTATGAAGTTTTCAGTTGAAATGCATCATGTTTACATTTTCAATGTGAAGTGTCAATGATCCTCACAAGGGAACTGAAATGGCCGGTTTAAGTACATTGATGTAACTCAAACTCACAGGTGCAACGATACCCAACGATGATGAAGGAGCATTCGTGTACTTCTTTAGAGTTTCGAAGAAGACTTTTGGTACACTTGTTCCCTTGTGACAGAAGATCTTGTATCGAGGCAGCCGTCCGGGCTCATCAACATTGAGGGTAGGCTCCTTAGTGTTGAGAAACAAGTTGCAATTGCCCTAAGAAGTTTAGCATCCGGTGAGTTCCAATCCCAGTTGGAGCTGCATTTGGTGTTGGCCAGTCCACAGTGTCACAGGTGACTAGGGGATTTATTGAAGCATTGGAAGAACGGGCCAAACACCATAACAAGTGACCTGATTCTAATAGAATGGATGAAATTAAGTCCAAATTTGAAGAATCATTTGGATTGCCAAATTGTTGAGGAGCCATTGATGCTACACACATTATCATGGCACTTCATGCCGTGCAAACCTCAGATGATTGGTGTGACCAAGAGAACAATTGCTGCGTGCTTGTGCAGGGAATCGTTGACCATGAGATGAGATTCATTGACATTCTCACAGGTTGGCGAAGAGGCATGTCTGTTTCAAGACTGCTAAAGTTTTCAGGATTTATCAAACTCTGCGAGGCTGCTCAGCTTTTAAAAGGAAGTGGAAGAACTTTGTCTGAAGGAGTGGGATGAGAGAATAGATAGTTGGTGGGTTGGATACCCTATTCTTTCATGGCTTAGAACTCCTGACTAAAATAGTGGTACTTTGGCTCCCATGTCTACTTTCAATTCCATGCATTAAGCAGCGAGATCGCTTGCGGTGAAGGCATTCTTGCAGTTAAAGGGTGGGCAGAGATTCCTTAACAAGGTCATGTGGAGACTAGATAAGAGGAGACTGCCAAGCATCATCTTGGCATGTTGGTTACTCCACAATATTACAATTGATAGTGGAGATCTGTTACATCCTGATGTTGCTTTTGTCAGAACACCATGATTCCGGCTATGGAGAGCATTGTTGTAAGCAGTGCAGTTTGATCTGATAGGAAGAACCACGAGGGAGAACCTAGACAAACACTCGCAGAAAAATAAAGAAGAGACACCGGCAAAGAAATTTTGGCTGAGCTGTCCGAGATTACAATCAAGTTGCGGTGTTTATTCAAACCATATGCATGGAAGTCTCAAACACAAGCATGTTCCAAGCTAAGAAAAATAATTAGAAAGTGATTTTTCATAAGTTACTGTGCCAGTGGATCAATGATGAATGATCAAAACATGGAACTCTCAAATCTGCAACATGCAAAGAAAGCACCAAGAATCAATTTTCCGGGCAGCTCAGTTTCAGTACTCAATTCCAAAAGCTCAAATTCCCCCGCTCCTCTGTTAAATTAACACTTCATTTCAAGACTTCTATTTTATTGTTGAAGTGTTTGATATACGTCAATATTTTATTTTACATATAATGATTTCATCCTTTAAAATCAAAATTATAGCACCTCAATCCCAGCCAAAGTTCAGGTACATAACTAAAAGCCGTCCTCTAAAGAGTAAACCAAAGAAGCATCAACTAAATTATAGATGGACACAGCAGTAACCCGAAATCTTAAATAATACAGTTTCCCACGCAGTTCAAATTATTTCTGTAAAAGCACAGGTAATGAAGAAATGGGAAAGGAAGAAGTCAATGAATGTAGCTTCTTGTTTAATTATACAAAGCCTGACATATACACCAGGATCTCTAATCTAAAGAAGCCGATCCTCCCTAAATTAACAAAATAAAAATAATTAAGTTCTGAAAAATAAAAACAAGAACCTCTAAAACATCTCTAACAAGGAAAATTTAAAGACAATGGAACTCATGTCTCAAATACTTCAAACTACGCTAATTATGCGCCGATGGAAAGTAATTAAACTCAATCCCCCTTCGTAGGAGGTTGCACACATGCACAGAAACGTGCCCTCTTTTGCTTCAGGCTAGTTCTTGTCCCACCGCCATAAAGATAGTCTCGCAAAAGAACTCTTGTTTTTCTCTCTGTGATTCTGGTTCTTCCTCTGCTTTCTTTTTCATCATCAAGTTTCAGCAGCAAAAACTGTAATTTTTGCACCTCCAACTGCAAACGACCAATTTTTTCAGATCCTCTTCGTGCCTGCTCTGACATTCTCTGCCCCCTGAGACCGCCGCTATCATCCGACTCTATAGCAGATTTTCCTTCAGAGGACAAGGAAACATCTTCAATATTAGTCATCAATTTCCGATTGAAATCAAGCAGCTTCACGATGGCCTCTTCAGCTTCTTCCAGCTGCTCCTTAACTGTATCATATTCAATTCCTTTTCCCTTTATGCCCTTCTCAGAAATCTCGACCTTTCTCTTTAAATCTTGCACAGTGATTTGAAGGTTTGCCAACTTTTGTGCATCAGAATCAAGTCTTTCAAAAACTTTCCTCTCGCTTCCTTCTTTTTGAGACTCTGAAAATCTCTTAGAGATCTCCAATTTGTCCACCCCCAACTCCTTCTCAACCAGTGATTTTACAGAGGAATTTTTACTCTTCTGTTGTTTCAATCCTTTCATCTGATAGTATCCAGTTGGTGTGCTGGCCACCTTCTCGGACTTTCCAACCTTCAGATCAATGCTGCTATCTTTTTCAGTGGTTTCCCATAACTCAAGCATCTGATCATCATCTTCCATAGTTCCTCTCCTGCTTATCCCATAGGATGAACACTCGGATACTTGATCAAGCATAATGTCTTTTGTCATTACTTCATTCCCCTCTTCAGAGATCTCGGGAGTTGGTTTCTGCAATTTAAGATTATCATTATGCCCATCTTCTATTTCCTCCTGTTCATATTTTTGACCAACATACTTGCTTTTGTGAGCACTTTCTTGATGTGAGCAGTTTTTCCGTTTTAACTCTTCAATCTGTCTCATTGCAACTTCCAGTTTGGTATTGGCATTTAGGGTTTCCAGCATAGCAAGCCTCTCCTTCTCTATCATTGCCTTCTCAATATCTTTGATTCTCATTTGCAAATCCTGCAAGTCTATAAAAACATCTGGTACTGTGGCAATTTGATCATCACTTGCTTGTTGACAGCTCTCAGCTTGCAGGTTACTCACCAAATCAGCATCCTGGAACAAGTGTAATACAAACCCACGAATTACAGATGATAACCAATAGCGAAAACAACATTAGATGGAACATAGTTGAACAATTAGAAAATTCATCATTACAAGGTAGATCGTCTATTGGTTTTGGAAAACAAGAAGCAAATTAAATTTTTAACAGAGTTATGATGTTACCTATACTACATGTTAGCAATAAATGCAATAATGAGGCCTTGATTAAGGCAAATCAGAAGTATAAACCATATTCTCAATGTCAGTGTAAGACAACTGCCAAAAAAACTCAGTAGGCTAACAGAACTACATAAACAACCGCAGAAGCAAACATAAATTCCACCACAATTTTCAAATAAAAAATGCAGATTCCTACAGAAGCTAACACTACGAATATATATGTTTTTCATGCAAAAGCTTCATCCTCAAAAAAGAAAAGTAAAGAATAAAGGAAAGAAAACAAAAGAGGACAAATAGAATTGGTAGGCAGAGCTATATATTGAAAGTTAAATCAAGAGATAATTCATCAAGGTTGAAAGAGACAAAGTCATAACACCATTTCAACGATACAGCAAAATCAATAATAGAATAAAAACACATTACCTTTGCTTCTTCATTGTCAACTTTATGACTAACAGTATGATTCTCCAGAGATCTTATACAGTCCCTCAGAGAAAGGACAGCCGGGATAGGTGCGGCCAACTGAGATTTTAGTCCTCCATTTTCACCTTCCAAGGTACTAACTCTTTCTTTCAACTGTTTGATCTCCATATCTTTGAAATTACTTCTGCCTTCAAGATTCTGACATATTCTGGCAAGCTCATGGGTCTTTTCTCCAAGCAATACTTCAAAGACTGAGGAGATGTGCAGTTCACTAAACAATGTCACAGCCTGAGTCTCCCATTGTTCAGACAAATTTTTTCCCTTTTCCAGTTCAAGATTCAAACTTTCCTCCCTATGTTTGGTTTCTTCCAGTTCCTTGAGCAATTTCCCCAGTTTAGCCTCCAACTTCAGATTTGCCTCCTGAATACACGTGGCCTCCTTAATCTGACAATCATAGTCTTCAGATAGTTTCAGAATCTGCTTTGCTTGATCTTCTCGTATCATCTCAGCCTCATCATGCTTGCACTTCAGATCCTCCACTACTTTATGCAACTGTGTTCTTTCATTCTGTAATGTACTCAGCATCTGCTCTGCTACCAAAAGCTCATTTTCTTTCTCAGACACAAGATCCTTTCCATTTGCAATTTCAGAATTTAACCGATCAGTAACACATCTGACTAAGATCAATTCATTCTCTACCTTCTCCAATGACTGTTTGAGATCCGAATTTTCCATTTGCACATCTTCTAATTCCCCATCCTTCAGCCCTACCTTCTCCTCGAGTTCATTATTAATGCGACAGAGTTTCTCCACATTTTCACTCAGCTCAATTATCTGCACTAATTCATCAGAGATGATGCCCTTAAGAATCTGAGAAAGGTTGCTTTGATACACTGCTTCGGCATACATGGCATAGTTATCCTCTTCTAGAACATGCTTGTCTTCCTTCAAGTCCAAGACTTCCTTCATCAAGGATTTTCTCTCAACAAGCACCCTGCAGTTCTGCTCTTGTAAACTTTGGTGGGCCTCTTGCAAGTCCAACAAGAGCCTGTGCAGGTTCTGCTTTTCAGTCTTCAAAACTTCTTCTTTGTGGTCTCGCTCCTCCACTTTCAATTTCAATTCTTCATTAATTTCTGTAAGTTTTTGGAGCTCCCTCTGCAAAACCAAGAACTGTGCAGACTGGATCCTGAACTCTCCATCAAGCATGTTCCTCTCTGTCACAAGATTTTCTGCCTCCATTTTCAGTTGCCCAAGCAATGCAACAAGAACTGAGTTCTCCATGACTAACTGTTGATTTTCATCCAGGGCCTTTAAAAGAGAGATCTGCATCTGTTTAAGTTTGCCAGTTATATGGTCTAGAAGTGGATGGTCTTGCTCCATCTTATTTTCATACCTGTAGTCTGTATCAATTTCAATAGTCTCTAATAATTGATAGAGCCCCAGTCTCAGTGCTTTAATTTGATCAACCAAGGATTTCACCTCCTCCTGCTGCTCAAGATTCTCATGCTCCAGTTTATAGATCAGCTTTTCCAACAAATTTGATGCTTGTAAGAGTTCCTGACACTCAAAAAGAAGGGAGAAATTCTTTTCTTTCAGATCTTGCATGCATTTCTGCATGATGAAAATCTCAATCTGAGCACCCATAGCTTTGTCAAGTTCTTCTTCATATGCTTTCTTCCTGCACTGAACTTCTTCTTGTAGAAAGTAAATTTGCGATTCCATACCAGCCAATTTAGTTTCGTTCAAATCAACAAAGTTAGCATGCTTTTGCTTTTCAGCATCTAAGGAAACCTGTAACCCTTCTACTCTCTGAAGGGTAGATTCTTTCTCTTCCTCCAGACCCACATATCTCTCTTCTAATTCTGCATAGCTTTTTTCCAAATTTTCAAGTCCTTTCCGAGCAATATCCAACTGAGAAACTAGGCTTTGACTCTCAGTGATCAGACCGGATTTCTGATTATCAAGCAACAGACATGAATCTTCTAAGTTCTTTGATTTTACCCTTAAACCTTCAAGTTCAGCATTAGCATCAAAAAGGGAATTCTCCAGAAAGTTGTTCTTCAGGGAGAGTTTCTCAAAATTCTGAGTCACATCCTGTAACTGAGAAATCAGTGTGTCCTTCTCAGCAACAAGCATAGATTTCTCTCCCAAGAGATTTTGGCAGGCTTCCTCCAAAGCCTTCACCTTCTCCCTAACCCCTTCTAATTCAACATTCAAATCTGAGAGGGAATTCTCAAGAAGGGCATTTTTCTCAAGTAGTTTCTCCATGATTTCCAGCTTTTCAAAAAGAGCTACTTTTTCACATCTGTCTTTCTCACAGATCTCTTTAAGCTTTGAGTTCTCATCCTGCAGTTCCTTCACAGACAACCCAAAGTTTTCAGGAGTTAAACAGACTGATTCTACCTGCTCCACCATAGCGTGGTTTTTCTTGTTGAGTTCATTCAGTTCCTCTTTCAGACAATAAATTTCTTGCTGAAGCGCATTTCTTTGATCCACTCGAAGTTCAACTTCTGCTTCAAGTTTATCCATTGTTTCTCTCAAACTCAAAATCTTATCTTGCAAATTATTAACTGACACAGCTGAAGATAAGTTGAGTTCATTCAGGCCTTTGTTCTCTGCCTTGACCTTTTCCAATTGTTCTTGTAGACACTGATTATGAGTCTCCATGTCCTTTAGTACTTGGGTCCTATTCTGGAGCTCCGTCGCCAGCGATCTCAGTTCTTCCTGGGACTTGGAATGCAAATGCTGCAAAGTTTGGAAAGCAGTCTCAGCTTCCACAAATCGCAAGCGCTCTTCCTGTATGCAAGACCAAAGCCTCCCCAACTCCTGCTGCTTTTCAGTTAATTCTTGACTTTGATTCCCCATTTTCTGTACCATGGACTCCAACTCAGAATGTAGAGTCTGATTTGATCTCTCCAAAAAAAGGCACTTTTCTTCAGCACCCTTTAACTTCGCCACCTCATTGTCTAACTCAGAGTTAAGCATTTGGGCCTCCTCTTGTGCACGTGCAAGTTTATGCTCCAGAATAGAAATTGTCTCCAGGCACTGCTGATATTGCAGAGCTAAAGCTTCCTTTTCTTCAGTTAGTTTGGCAAGTACTTGCTTTAGGCTTTCAACTTCACTTTCTGCTTTATCAGCTGCCTCATTAATCCTATTGGCATCTTCCTCAGCATGAAGTAATTTGTTCTCTAGATCAGATACCATCTTCAAACATTCTTCATATTTAACAACAGCATCTTCTTTTTCAGCTTTTATTCTAGCCCGGTCTTGATTTCGGGATTGAGCTTCAGTTTCAGCTTTGCTTGCTTGATCACTAAGTTCCCCAGCATCAGCTTCAGCACAAGAAATATTTTTCTGCATATTAGACATTTTATCCAAACACTGCTGGTATTGGAGAAGATTAGCTTCCCTTTCAGCCTCTAATCTGGCAAGGGCTTCCTTTAAAGTTTGTACTTCAGCTTCAGATTTTCTGGCTTGTTCACTAAGTCCATTGGAATCCTCTTGTGCACAAGAGACTTCTGACTCTAAATAGGATAATTTCTTGACACTCTGCTGATACAGAAGTAGGCCAGCTTCCTTTTCAGCTTCTAATTTAGCAAGAGCATTCTTCAAGGTTAAGATTTCCATCTCAGCTTTCTCCATTCTCTCAGACTCAGATGGAACCCGAGCCTTGATATCACGGCTTCCATTGTTTTGAACCCATTCTTTCTCATCTGCATCATGAAAATTGAGGCCTTTTCTGGCTCGCCATTCACCAGATTTTGCATGATTCACCACTCCTCCAGACCCAAAAATATCATTAAGCTGTTTCAAACCCCTTCTGCTTGTTACAGAATCAGATTCATCAGTAAATGCTCCATTTTTTTTCAGAGCATGTAAATTAGATGAAGACAGTCCCAAAGAATCATTTTGCAATTCATCAGGCTCAACAAATGCACGTGCTGGAGCTGTCTCAGGCGTACGGGGATCGCCATCGATTACAGAACCTGCAGGGGAATCATCACCCAAAACAAATGGGACTTGGTTGGGAAATGCTTCCGCCATTGTCCGATGAGCCTGGCGGAGGGCCCCAGTAGCATGATCATATCTTTCAGCCAATGCACGGTATGCTCTGTAAAACTCTTCAACCAATTTCATAAGCTCAGGGCGTTGCTTGTAGTACATCTCAGCCCTTCTTGCAAAGGAATCTGCATCTTCTTCAATAAGCTTGATCATTTGTTTGACTTTGGAATCCATGTCTGTCCCAGCAGAACAATAATGTTTATAGCTAATCACAATGGATTATAAACCAATAAACAGAAAAAGTGAGGATCAGTAAACAATAGACCAGCACGAAGTGAAATTGTGAACATACTGTGACTATAAGTTTCAGGAATCAAAAAAATAGGAAGAAGAAGAAGAAGATAGGATTGGTACCATTATGAATTTAAATTCCAAAAGTCCAGTATGATCAAGTTATGTACTCTCAAGCTCCATCAATTCAGAGGTCATGAAATTTAGTAACAATCAATTATAATAATTAGGTCTGTAGGTTATATCTTCTTCCCTTTATGTGATGTAGTGTCTTACTATAACAAATTATTCAATCCGAATAGGTTGCAAGGACTTAAAAATACTCGGTTCTCTGACTGGTGACAGTTGGTCCAGGAATTTGTAGAGATCAACTGACCAGTGATTTACAGATAAATGACAATTCAATTTTCAAATCAAGAAGCTTCCGTTCTTTCCCCCACACATACAAGGAAAAAAAAGGAATAAGAATAATTTGTATTATAAATTATTCTCTCTGTTTCATCAAGATATTTAGTTTAATAGCCAAATATTTAACATGAAATTGGATGTACATTTAGTTCTTAGATTTCTGTGGGTAAGTTTGTGTTGCACATGGAAACGTACGTACGATTTGCCATGAAAGACAATTATATGTTTAGTTTTCGGGCAAGAAGTAAATTAACTCTTGTTTCCATTTCTAAAGCTCATACATATTTTCAATTTTTTAGCTTTATATTGTGATTTTGTTGACAGCTATAACTCTTTTTAGAATTTCCACCTTTTTAGAGTTAATTAGTCTCATCGGGTTTTTGGGGACAGTGGCAACAATGCCAGGTGACTTTCTTTCTGAATGGAACTTCACATTCACAATTGTAAAATATAAGGAAAGGGTTGGACTGAAATTACACAAGTATATTTAAGGGAGTATGCGAATTGGACATCACTGTAAGTGACGAACCATCAGATGATGCAAGTTCCTGATATTCCCAATGACTAAAAGCTAGCTAATGTTCACTTGGACATGCAATGGGGTTGTGTGAAAACTTAAATGTAACATTGCAAGCAGAACATCAGATATATTACAGGATACAGCTCAAAATATCAATAAGCTCCTCATATAGGAATCTGAAACAAGCATCCATATAAAAAAAAATGCAAATTAAACCTGCAAGAAATAAACAATACCTGTGAGATTCTCCTGAAGCCATTTGGAATTTTTCGGGCTAATATGGCTGTCCCACCACCAAGAATACATGCGTCTTGATCTAGAATCTGCTTGTGCCATAGACGCCATGGTTCTAACCAAGTCCAACTCCAATCAAACAGACGTTTGATCTTTGTAACAATACCAAAATTCTGATTATAAATAATAGATCCAACCAGAACCAGATATGCACGAATATGAACCAGCCAATTATTACTGAAATATGATATACAGCTTCGTATGTCTCACTCCTTGTACCTAGACATCAACTGCCAAACAAAACACAATAATTCAGTTTCTAGATGTTCAAAACTACTTAATGAGATCAGGTTTTGAAGAACAGGATAGAAAAATCAGTCAGTTACCTGATCAATATCCTCCAATTGCAATTACTATGTTCAAAACTAACGCCTACTCATAGAATCTGTACAAATAACCTGAACAAAGGCACTAGATAAGATCAAAACACTGACGGTTTTTGGAAAAAAAAATAAAAGACACGGCGAAATTGACCAGTGGAAAGCAAAAGTTCACATGCTTCAGCGAATTACAGATTCACACACTTGTTTAATCAACAGTAGACAACAATTTCATGTAATCAACTACCTGATCAACAAACTTCAATCATACCGGTTCGTAAATTAAACCACGAATTCACGCAACTAGCAGCTCAAAATTTACAAAAGAAAAGCAATCGCTGAGACGATCAACCAAAAAAAAACCTAAAAACCATAATTACATGCAACTGGCTTACACGATCATGGATTTTGAACAACAATGTGAACGTTTGGATCAACAAGCGAGCTTACCAAGTGAAAATCACAGAAGGAAGGGTAAATGATTTTGGTTCGCATCTGTCACAAAACAGCTTCAGCTGCTTTTGCTTTTCTCTCACCCCATGTTTGTTAGATCTTTCACTGTAACTCTCAGTTTCTCTCTCTATCTCTGTCTGCTGTTTCTGCGAGTTTCTTATGTTGCCTTCTGATACCGTGCAAACTAAACTAGGAAATAGAGAACAACAAAAACAAAAATGTGGACAGAGGACAAAAAGAATCAAAAACTTCTCTTTGACTCTTAATAATATTGATAAGCTAATTACCACAACTTATAAATCAGATGGACTGAAATGACTACGTTGTCCTTTTGTCTACAAAAATGTCTTTTACTTGGATTTCCTCCTCCTAGAAGTTTGACTGTTTGGTTTCTGCATGTAATTTGTTGCCAAATATTCTATTAGTCTCGTTACGACCGAGAACCGTAGGATTATGACTTAATACAGACAACAATCTTGAAGATTAATGAGCGGTATTTTGGGCATTACACTAACTAGAAACAGTGCAGCGCAGTGCAGACGTTAGAGTTCAGATACCGGTGAATCAAATCAGCGGCCGCATCCATTTATCAAAGAGGAAATCATCCCCTGCGGCGTCAAATTCGTTACATAAACCTTAAATCCTACGTGATCACCACACCACAATTTTAATCATAACAAAATCTGTACGCGCAGTGCGCAATTAATTTGCCCTTAAAAACTCCAGATTTTGCAGCCCTGAAATCTCTGATCATGGCCGTTAATTTGTATAAATATAATTATTATTATTATTATTTTGCAATGAAAGCAGACAGAATCTTGGATGGGTGGCCGATACGACACGGTATCACGCTTTTCGCTAAAGTAGGCGTCTTGGGCGGTGGCCGAGGACAGTCTTCATTCGCCACGGTGTGTTTGGTCCACTATTATTTTGTCATATAATCTATTTTTTTATAATTATTATACGTTGATTCAGTTTATTCCATTTTTAGAATCCACGAAGATATTTGCTGTGTATGCTTCATTCAATCGACAGAGGGCTTGTACGAAATGTCACGCGCTTAATTTACTCTTTAATTATGAAAAGCAATGATTGTTAAAGACAACTTAGATCATAACATTTGTTTGGGCAGTGTTCCCACCAAAATGAATCGAATGATGGGTTATTATTGATTGCATACGGCTGCGTGTGTACCCAATTTGATTAAAACTTGTATAAACCTAATTTAGAGACGAGAGAAGGTCGAGTATCTCCACTTAATCTTGATTAAAGGAAAAAAGGATTCTTGTTCGCTAATAATGCATAGAACCATTTAAATGATTGATTGAACACGTTATCTTTTGATTAACATCTCAACTAAAAGAAAAATAAATGTCAACTAAAAATTTTAATAGTCCGTGAGAGGAAAGAATAATGTAAGCATAGGATGACGAGGCCTATGGTTTCAAAATACATGAGTCTAGTTTTAAGTTTAATTTTAATTCAAGTGATAAATATTTTATTCATTAGACTAAATTTAATTTACATTATATTGAAATAAAAATTAAATTGAATTGAATTAAATTAATAATTATTAATTTAAATCAAATGATGATACAAGTTGACTTGGCAAAACCCAAGTTTCAAAGTCTAATTATGGGGGGAGTGTTTTCCCGACAGATAACAAAAAGTTCAAGTGGTATAATTGGAATTGAGTTATTATCGATAAGATTACTTGGAATTTTGGAAGTATTTGGTGGCATTCACCAATTAAATAACACAACAAAATCAAATTTAGGCCTCAACAGCCCTTTAAATAAGGATACTTAATTTGGTGGTTGAATAACAAGATTTAAAATAAATAAAAATAATAATAAGATGTGACAACCGTAGCCTTGCAGTGATTGATTGAGTGAAAGTGGACAGAATTCGACCTCCAACATTTATTTTTTAAAAAAAAATTATTTACATATTCTATTAAATATATATTTTAAAAAGAATACAATAATACATAATTAAATTTATTTTAATTTTAATATTTTTATTAAATATTTATAAAAATTTTATTATTTTAAAATAAAGTAAAACAAACGTATTAAATTAAATAAAAATATTGATAAATGTTGTATCAAAAAATATATATTTTTGAGCAGGTAGTCTAAGTACCCATTGTCATTTCTTCTAACAAAGTAATTTACCAAATGCGTGATTGAAGGAATTAGGTGAACTTCCAGGCGTTAGTTGGACAGAGCAACATGGTTCCTATTGGTCTACGTCTCTCGCCTCCGACTCCATTTCCAAGTTGACCACACGAAACGACGTCGATTAAATTTTAACTCGAAACGCTGGAATTATTTCTAAATAATTATAAAAATTTTATTTTTTAATAATAGAATGTTCTAACATGTAACCATTTCTCTAATGACGATTGTAATTTAAGGAGAAAATAAAAAGAAAAAAGAGAAAAAAAATATTATTATTTTATTTATTCATTAAAAAAGTTAAAAAAAATATTTTTATAAAATTCTAATTATCTTAAGTGAGAGAATTATGATTTTTTTACCCTTGAGTGAGAAATTGCAATTTTTTTTATCAAAATTAATTAATTTTTAATTTTTTTTTACCCTTTTTAAATATAATTGATTATATATTTTTATTTTAATTAATTTTATATAATTAATTATTTCAAAATTATTGATTAAATATTGATTTAATTTATAAATTAAGTTACAGTATTAGTTTTTTATTTTTGTATAAAATTTCAATATTATTATTATATAAAACTATAATTATCATCATTTTTTATTATAAAAATAATTATTAATATAATTATATTTTATATTTTAAAGTAAAAGTTAAAATTAATTAAATTTTTTAATTCAAAATGCATAAAATATTTTAATAAAAATAGTAATTTTATTAAAATATAAATAATTAATTAATATAACAAATATTGAGAAAATATAATTTTTAGATATTTATTATAATATTTTGTTAATAAAATATAATTATAGCTAAAATTAAAAGTAAAAAATAATTAAAAATTTATAAGTATCAATAAATTTAAAAAGAACATAATATTTTTTTAAAAAATAATAATTTTTTTCTATGAATAATTCTATGATACAAAACAAATAAATAATAACTCTTTATTTATTTCTCTTTTCTTTCTTTTTCATTTCCTTTTTTTTTCTTTTTTTTTATTTTCTTATTCCTTTTCATTCTTAAAAATAAACACACCCTTAATTCCTTTTTCTTTTTTTCAGAAACTTGTAAATGAACTAGCATTAATTGTTTTTCATTGCTGACATTTTTCTTTGTCAGCACTAAATTTCAACTGAAAATTGTTGGCCTATTGTTATTACAAAATGAAGTATTATAACTTAAATCTTTGGCCGCGGGCAAAAATGGGCTTTGGGGTGTTGCAGCAGTTTTTGATGCCCATGGTGGAAAAGGCAGCTAGTGAGATGGCTTCAAATGTTCTCTTCGATTACTTTTACCTGCACTATGTACTCAAGATGTACAAATTAATGGTGCAATGTAAGGGGGAGTTAACCATGGCCGAGAGTAAATCTTTGCTGCTGGAAGTTTTCAAAGAAGCATTGTTGAGTACAATTCATGATATTGACGCCAAATTTACTAAGGTAAGTAGTATGCTTTCGTCTTGCTTTTGGTTCTTGCAATTGAGCCATTCCTTTTTGCTCCTCAGTAACTTCGTAATGGGTTGTTCAATACTTTCAGGACGGTCTTGAAAACAATCTCGTCTCTGGGTCCACAGCAACCATCATTTTAATGTTTGACGGGCAAATTTTAGTTGCCAATATTGGTGATTCAAGAGCCCTCCTCTGCTCGGATAGGATTCAGCCCTGTCAGGAGTCAGAAGGTTTGGCCATTTGAGGTTTTAAGTGTTTATAACTATGCAAGGCATTGCTGATACACAATTAATACACAAGGTTACACTCAACAACTGAATTTATTACATTCATTTTCCCTGAACTGGCTGATTTATGGAATGCTATGTGATTATTTGGCAGCAATGCTTTCAGCTGTAGAATTGACAGAAGATCATCATCCGGATAGAGATGATGAACGAGCTCGAATCGAGGCAGCCGGTGGCTCTGTCATTGTCTGGGGAGTACCTGGAGTTAATGGTATCCTTGCAATGTCCCGCTCTATTGGCGACATTTGTCTGAAAAGCTCAGCAGTCTACCTTCATACTATTCATTATCAAGCGGGTAGAAATTGATAAGTTCCCCAATCTTTACCATGTTTAATGTCGAGTCTGGCCTCTGGATTCGATTTTTGAGCCAACCTTGTTTATATTTACAAATGACAATTATCATAGCTTGCGCATACCATGTTGGAAGACATGTGTTTGCACTTCTCATTCATAAAGTTTATACTTGGCATTCACGTATGGCGTTATAGCCGTGCCTGAGTTAGCTGGATGGCAACCCATTACTGCTGATGATAGGTATTTGTTGGTTGCATCCGATGGCATATTTGAAAGCCTGACAGCAGATGATGTTCGTGATTTAATAATGAAACGGGATTTGCATGTCCAAGGAATAGGATCGTCATCCTCGTCGGCTGAACTTATTATAAACACCGCTTATGATAAAGGCATTGCAGACAACCTTTCAGTCATTAAATATCAAACTTTCACGTGAAAAGATATAAATTTTATTTTTTCTGTCGATTTTTTTTTATATTTTATTCAACAATATTGATTTAAAAGGAATTTAATTATTTAATTTTTTTAGTAAAAAATAATATTTGTAACACGATGCACAACGTGTGTCTTGTCTCCTCACCACCAACGAAACTAGACAAAAAATTGTATTTTCTTAATCGATAGGAAGAAATCAAAGACAGACAGATAGGACGATGGTAAAAGATGGCGAGGAGAACTTAATTGTTGGAGCTTCTAGGAGACTCTATAGGACAAATGCATGCATCGGAGACAGTAACATGTTCTCACCCACCAACCCAACCAACCAGGATCAATCCACCCATTACCTGGGGTTTTTTTTACCACACTTACACTTTGTGTACAAACCACTGAGAAATAAACACTTGCACACCCATAGGCTCTTGACGACACCCGAGTGAGATGCTGAAATACCCGAAAGTCCAATGCCGTTCAATCAGATTCATTTGAGGGTGTAGCCGGGCCAGCAGGTGCACTTGAAAAGGCTCACATGTAATGTTGTTATTGTAATTATGCTGCCAGGCAAAGAGTAAACAAGGGGTGAAGACACAACCCAAGTGGACCAGTGAGAGCGAATGACCCACTTTCAACTGCCATTTCCATGTGCTGCCATTTGCGTCTTTTCTCTTTTTGTTAGTTGCCAAGTCTTAATGGGCTGTTGGGCAAAGCCCTTGTCTTTATCATTTCCTGTATTGTTCTCCTGTTTTCAGTACACTGATTACGAAAACGTCGAAGCACAATCTCATCGTCTGCATTCCTGACGATTTTCCTATATTTTTCAATACGATTTTTGACAATTTTCACAAGAAATTTGCTAATTTTGAAGCAATCTAGAGAAAGAAGATTGGGAATATTATACTTTTTTGAAAACCCTTCGTAACGATTTTATTGAATAAGCTACAACCTTTTTTATTGAATGGAATCGGTGTAGTTAGCAAAAAGAGCGGTGCATTTAGTTTACTCCAAAACAAAACCCAACTCAATGCCCAGTGAGGCCCAAGTATTTAGATTATTATGGGATGAGTTCTATAAGAAGAGTTTGCCAGGCGAGCATTGCGTCAGATACAAATCCATCTGGTCAAACTCAAGATCTTCAAATAAATTTACCAAAAACACCCTACACAATCCATGTTTATCTGCATTTCCAAGTCGTTACTCATCCGTCGAAGAGCTCGAACCTGAACAACATGTTGTCAATGGCATCAATTCTCCGTCGAAAATCCAGCCACAAGCCGGTCCTTCTCCAATTACGACTATTCAGCGCATCAAAATCTAATGACAAACACAATGATCAACAACAACGGATAGAAAAGATTTTAATAGCAAACAGAGGAGAAATCGCTTGCAGAATTATGAAAACCGCTAAGAGATTGGGAATTCGAACCGTAGCAGTTTACAGCGACGCCGATATGGATTCGCTTCACGTGAAATCTGCTGACGAAGCTATACATATTGGTCCACCTCCGGCTCGGTTGAGTTATCTGAATGGCTCGTCCATTGTTGAGGCCGCGATTCGAACTGGTGCTCAGGTACTCAGCTCTGACTCTCTCTGTTTATGTTTTGACAATAAATTCAATTAAATGCTCTATGTGTCGCTTCACTTGACTATGCACTACTTCGCTGAAATAGACAACTAAAATTTTGGGGAGTGCCCATCAGAGAAGCAATTGGAGTGCCCATCGGAGAAGCAATTGATTCGTGATCATCTAGGAAGTTTTCTGTTGAATAAGAAAAGCATTTGAAGTACTTCTTGGAGGAGTACATTGATAAGTGCTTTCCCAGAAAGCGCTTAAATCGAAAGCAGTATCTATCAGAGCACTCCTAAATGCATCCTCACCGTGTTTAGATTTTAATTTTCTTGTCTTTTGAGTACTTTTAATACCTGTGGCTCATTCTAACAGCCTGTGAACTGAATGGCGCCAATTTTTATGGTGTTAGTCCTTTGCTGCTCATAACTTGTTTGAATGATTTTCTTTCGACTTTTGGGACAAGCATTTCATAGTCGATAAATTGTTTTGGTAAATAGGCTATCCACCCTGGTTATGGTTTCTTGTCGGAAAGTGCCGATTTTGCTCAACTTTGTGAAGATAAGGGTCTTACATTTATTGGCCCTCCAGCATCTGCTATTCGTGACATGGGTGATAAGAGGTGCACGCTTATTTGTTATTTTTCTGTGAATTCTTTCGTGCTTCTATGATTACTTAATTTATTGATGTTACATTCATCTACCAGTGCGTCGAAGAGAATAATGGGTGCAGCAGGGGTGCCCCTTGTGCCTGGTTATCATGGCAATCAACAAGATATTGCTTTTATGAAATCAGAAGCAGATAAGATTGGCTATCCTATCTTAATAAAACCAACTCATGGAGGTGGAGGAAAGGTGAGTTATAATCATTTTCAATCATTATTGTGACTCGATCAATGGTTTGATGTTAACTTAGCATCACTGGATGATGCTAGTGTCTGTTTTTAGGTAGTCTTAACAGTGCAAGTTATTACTGAAATGCTATTTCTATTTGAGAATAATGCCTCCTGTTGGACAGATTAAAAGATGGAATGTATCAAAAGAAAACGTTATTAACATTTTGTCAGAGCACAAAATAGACCTAGTTTTATTATGTAGGATATTGAAGTCATGTCGGATGAGATTCTCACACTGCAGATTTTAGGGAATGAGAATTGTGCAAAGTCCGAATGAATTTGCTGACTCTTTCTTGGGAGCACAACGCGAGGCCGCTGCTTCCTTTGGGATAAGCACAATTTTGTTAGAGAAATATATTACTCAACCAAGGCACATAGAAGTCCAGGTACTTCTTAGTTGTATGTTACTGCTCAGATTAAATTGGTTCATCAAACTATCTGACATGTTATTTTAATTTTTGCAAAATTAAACTTCACTCTCTTTTATCGTGCTAATTTGGATAGCTTCATGCTAAAAATATTTTAAGAAGAATAAGCTGCAATCCTGAAATGAATTTCATCAGCCACTAAGTTTCATATTGATTCACTGGGCTTTCTGCTCAATGTTATAGATATTTGGGGACAAGTGTGGCAACGTGCTGCATTTGTATGAGAGGGATTGCAGTTTGCAGAGAAGGCACCAGAAGATAATCGAAGAAGCTCCAGCTGTAATAATCATTTTCTTTGTTTTATGCTAAGTTTTCCCCTTATTTGTCCACAAAAACTGTAATCAAAACTCTACTGTGCAGCCCAATATTACCAATGACTTTCGGTCTCTCTTGGGCCAAGCTGCTGTATCTGCTGCCAAGGTAACTTCATTTCCAATTAATTTTGTTGATCACTATGACATTCATACTCATTTTCTAACTATACAACTTAACAATGATTATTCCCATGTATATATGTTAATCACCACTAGGAGAATCAATGTTTCCATGACTTGGATAATTATTAATGTTGTTTCCTTGTTTCATACATAAAGGCAGTTAATTATCACAATGCTGGCACTGTAGAGTTCATAGTCGACACTGTATCAGGCGAATTTTATTTTATGGAGATGAACACACGTCTTCAGGTAAGTTGATTGCTCCTATTGTTGTCTTTTATCCACAAGAATGACAATTACTTATTAAGCGCTTGGAAGTTCCTTTGTAGGTCGAACATCCTGTAACTGAGATGATTGTTGGTCAAGACCTTGTAGAGTGGCAAGTTCATGTTGCAAATGGAGAACCTCTTCCTCTGAGTCAATCACAGGTGCCTTTATTAGGTGAACGTTCTGCTCCTGCTAATGAGCCATACAATATCACTTGTTATTAAAAGCATGCTCTCTTTTAACTTCCAAATTGCAAGGAATTCTAGAATATCATTGTTGACATCTTTCTATTCTATTCCCAAGTAACACATCCCCTTGGTAACTCAAGCATAAGATTTTTAGACTATAAGTTTTAAGATGTCTCTTTGGGGTTGCTTGTTTTATCCCTTGTAGAATGAACCACTCTCTTGACAGGTTTTTTGATCATTTATTATTTTGACAGGTCATGCTTTTGAAGCCCGAATATATGCTGAAAATGTTCCTAAAGGATTTCTTCCTGCAACCGGAGTTCTTCATCATTATCAACCCGTTCCAGTCTCTATGGCAGGTTACTTAATCCAGTACCAAATTACTTTCTAGAAAGAGAACACCTCATCCTCATTTTGGAAAACAATGTCAGTGAAGTTGCTTTTTGCTGGTTCATTGTTTGGTAGAATAAGCCTTAGTTTTTTCTTATCTAACAAACCTAGCCATTTTACAACTTAACTATAATCTTTCAGCCCTTTTCTTGGTTGAAAATAGCATGTGAGATGAGCTAATTGTAAATCCAGCATTTTACTTTTTGTTTAATTAAGCTAACAATCACTTATAAGTGCTGGGGCTATTGATTTCTTTCCACTTTGACAAAATTTTTTCTGATACTGTGTCTACACCAATTTACTAGTTCGGGTGGAGACTGGAGTTGAACAAGGAGACACTGTCAGCATGCACTATGATCCAATGATTGCAAAGCTTGTGGTATGGGGCGAAAACCGTGATGCAGCACTTATCAAACTGAAGAATTGCTTGTCAAACTTTCAGGTATGTCATTTGTAAAAATATGTGTTTGACTGCAGCATGAAGAGATGCATGTTGTTTTGCTGTGAAATTGCCCATGATAGAACCCAACTGAAGTTTGTTAGAGTTTTGCTGTACTTCATTTGATCGATCTTTGGCCAGCTATGTTGACTACCATGGTTCTAGTTATGGAGGTCTTCATAGTAAATTTTTTTCAAGGAAAAGCTGTAGTTGGTTATCTTGAATTTAATTGATGGCTCAGATTTCTGGATGGCTCTGCAGGTTTAAAATTCATGGTTCAATGCTGTTGAAAATTTGATTTTTTTTCTTACTGTCTGCATCTTTTGATGTTTATATATATCTAAAGCCAACTTGTTTATGAGCCATGATTCATCTTTTAGATCATATTTTGTCTTTTGGAGGTATGTTTTGATTTGATCATTTATAGTATTGTTTGTTGCCAGGTTGCCGGTGTACCAACTAATATTAATTTTCTTCAAAAGCTTGCTAACCATAGGGAATTTGGAAGTGGAAACGTGGAAACCCATTTTATTGAACAGCATAAGGATGACCTGTTTGTTAATCCTAGTCAATCCGTATTAGCAAAGGATACAAACAGTTTTGCAAGACTAGGTGCAGTCCTTGTAGCTGCATGTATTTGTGAAAAGGAACATTCTACTTTGAAAGGAAGTCCCCATGGTAAGCTAAAGATCCCGATCTTGTCTTGGGATCTGTGTTAATTATTAAAGACATCTTAGTTTATACATTTGGCAATGTGTCCAGGGGGCCACGGCTTATTCTCCGCATGGTATGCTCATCCTCCTTTTAGAGTCCATCATCATGCAAGGCGTGTTATGGTATTTGAGTGGGAGAATGAGTATGATAGCAGTGGCTCTAATCCCTTGACACTTACTGTTACCTATCTGCCAGAAGGGAAATATCTAATTAAGGTATTCACCTCTTTGAGTGTATTGATGGTGTCAGAATCCAATTATTAAAGCTATCATGTTCTTAGAGTTCATTTCTCTCTATTTCTTTCTCTTCGCTACCTCAAGCTACAATTGCTTCTTTATGTAATTTGAGTAATTTTTGTCTATACATACACAGATGGGAGAAGATGGTTCACATGGTTCAGAGGTCAAGGTAACATACCTAGGCAAGCATGATTTTAGAGTTGAATCTGATGGTGTGAGCATGGACGTCAGTTTAGCTGTATATACAAAGGTAAATGCCTTCCTCTTCAAGCATATGTAATTGTGTATGTTGATTGATTTATGGCATTCTTGAATAGATCTGTTTCTTGATTGCTGTCTGTATAGTATTTGATACGGCCAATTTAGTTTGTAGCTTGTCTTAGTAATAAAGGGGTCTTACCTGCTTATCTGACCCTTTGCCTGTCACAATGAAAGTACTGGTACAGCATTACTAAGAGTGAGCACAGAGAAGCTTAGTGTTCTCTGAATCTCGCAGATCTTTTACATTTTATGCATGTCTTTCTGTAGTATTGAATTAAGATTCTTTAATATGGGGTGGCAGGATCGGACCAAGCACATTCATGTATGGCATGGGTTGCATCACCATCATTTTAGACAAAAGTTGGGGCTTGAGTTGTCTGATGAAGGTGAAACCCAACATAAGACCAATTATGAGACGGCAACTGGCCCTCCAGGAACTGTGGTAGCACCCATGGCTGGTTTAGTGGTCAAGGTTCTCGCAAAGGATGGTATGAAGGTGGAGGAAGGACAGCCTATTTTGGTCTTAGAAGCAATGAAGATGGAGGTTTGTATCTTTTTCCTAATATCTTTACTGATAAGTTCTGATGCAATTCATCTTTTATATTTTCAATAGCATGTAGTAAAAGCACCATCTGCTGGGACTGTCCACGGGCTCAAAGTAACAGCTGGTCAACAAGTTTCAGATGGTAGTGTTCTGTTCAGGGTTCAAGGTTAGTCATTTCTATTTAATTCACTAAAATTTAGCTAAAGGTTTAGCTTTGGTGCAATAGTATCACCTGTAGCCACACCAATGTTAGCCATGCATGCAGAAACAGTTCTCATTAGACATGGTGTACAGAGTGACCTCATAGACAAGTAATTTGTTCTTTTGTCTGTTCATATTGAATTCAAGTTGAGAGTTCAAGAAAATAAACATGGCACATGCATATGCTCAAATAATCATTAAAAAAAGTTAATAAAAAGCATTAATTTTTTACCTGCGAACTGTTAGTTTTGGAAATGACAGGATTGCACTCAAACAGTGTTGGTATCTATGACATAGAACAAGCTAGGATAATTTACAATTGTTTTTTCATTTTTCTTATTATTTTGATTAGGCCTTAGTTTCTTGTTGGAGTCATGTTTGAGTGCTTATTTTAATTGGTTTTGGTTTTCATTTGTTCTCATTAAGGTAGGAGTTCTATTTTTTATTGGAAATAGATTTCTTTCTTTTTGGTTTAGGTTTACCACCACTATCGTTAGGACCTTATTTTTAATTTTAGAATAAGACTTCTGCAGACTTTGAAGAATACTGAGCAAAAGTTATGATTTTTTCCAATACGGAAAAGCATTAAATATTCTTCAAAGTTTTCAAAGTTTGATTCTACAATTGAAAACAAGACCCTGCTTATTGCTGCCGTAAAACTAAACAAACATGAAAAGAATCATTTCAAAAAAATTCCTTTCAATAAAATAGAGAATTCCTACACTAACAAAAATATGTAACCAAAACACAACTCTAACAAAAAAACTAAAACCGAATGTAAGTGAAATAAGAAATATAAAAACAATGCCCAACTACCCTACCCTGCTCTGTATCAATCTACTTTAATAGTTGATGATTAACATCATTAAATCTGGTGTGATGTTACCCTTATAATTACCAACTTTGAATTTGAGCCAGTCCATAAGATTATATTATCAGTTTCAATTTTTATGAAGTGTCAAATCTTCTTTTTGATTCTTCAAAACAATGATCTCTAATTATGTGATCCTAGAATAATTTTATGTAGGTATTTAACTGAACACAGGTTGCAGCAGATCATGTGAGTAGAATCTATCATGGAGTTGAATGCCACAGTGCATGCACTCACTCCTCCATGAATAACAGACAAGTTTAATAACATCATACAGGGAAATGCTGCCATCTTCAAGATGTAACAGCCTAAAACACTTTTAAAACTGTATTATTTCGCTAATAATAATTTCCACTTCTTTTGAACTCTTGTTATTTCATTTTATTCTCAAAGCTATTTACCTGTTGCATGGTATATTATCGCTTATCCAATCATTGTCACACCTGGTTAACCATTGGTCACCATGCTTTGAAATCAGGAATGGTTCAAAAGAAAAGCAGTTAAGTTAGTCTACATCTATCATTAAGTACAGATTGAATTTTCTCCCACGCAATAATTGTGGGGACTTGTTTCACATATTCAGCGCGGTTCTTGATTCCTGCCTTATATTAAGTCAATTGCATAATTAGTCATCCAAGTATTTTAATCAATTCTGAGATACTCTAGCCAATTGATGTCCCGAATGCTCCCGTTTATTAAGATCATATATTTCGCAATTTGAGCCAGTCAACCATTATCAATCACAGATGTCAAAGTGAAAGATTGATTTATTATTCTGTTTCAAGCCTCAACCCAATGAAGGGACAAATTGAACAGCTAGTTGCATAACACGGATATTCAAGGTCAACACATGGGTGTTTTCATGCAATATTCTGCCAGGAAATTGCGCTTCTGGTTGCATTATTGTCATAAGGCTGCCTCAACAATTATATAGTTAGTCATATATACATATAATGTAGCCTTAAAATGTCATGTGTAATCTTCAATCAGATTGTGGGGTGTACATGTGACACAAAAGACACTATACATTCCTGAGTCAATGAAATAAAAATTCATTTCACCTTATTTCATCCTTTAAATATAATGCCGTTCTAGATTGTTTGACGAGCTATTGAGAATTAGTATTATTAGCATACTCCATGTGAAGGAGGACATATGAATAAGAACATGCTAAGAGTCATACAGTGGTACATTCATTGTACCGCGGAAGCACAATTAAATCCATTGTACACCCCACGGCACCCGGGTCCTACCTCTTTCAGAATGACCGCACGGAATATGCTGATTACCGTATGCGAAAAGGAGTAGATGGGGGACTGCCTATTGCCTCACGAATACCAGCCTAACATGGCATTCAATTGATAAATACTTCATTAAAAAAAATCAAAATATTATTCGGAAATTAATCTTTGCCTTCTTGTGATATTAAAAATTTGTTATTTGATTAATAAATCCAGCAACTGTTTACTTAAAACCTAGCAATTAAAACGTAAATTGCAATGTTTCTGCATCATACGACCCGGAACAAACAGGGTATTTTGGTCAAATTGAAGGAACATAATCTTAAGATACCGGTAATTTCGTTGAAAAGGGGCAGGTAGTTGTACTAGTAAATAAGGTTAGAAAAAAGTTTCTTCTGAAACAGTCTTGTCTGCTACAGCTATCTTAGGCCACAACCCCGCCTTTTCTCTCTGTTCCTTCTTATTTCCCCTTCTTTTTTTTTCCCTCATTATTATTTATTTGAATTCCCTGTGCTTTCTTCCGATTGGGTTTTCACTTTCCGTCTTAATTTTCTTCTGTCGAATATATGATTCTATTCAACGGTTTATATCTCTCCATGTCTCCTGTTTTGTGTCGTTTCTCAACTGCTTCCGGGTTCTTATAGTTTATTTAAAGTTTTCTTCTACTTCTGATTCTGCTATTTCGGTATCTGGTAACTGTGCGTAGCCTTCTTTCAGGGTTTGATACTTTGATATTTCCCGGGTCTCAAGTTCCAAGTTTGTGGAGACTTGCTTTCAAGTTCTTAGCTTGAATTTTCTTTCTGAGTGAAAGAAAATATATCGCACACTAATTTTTGTTTTCCTTGTTTTGCCAATTTTGATTCTTAAATCAAGCTACTTCATAAATGGAATCTAGCAGTGTTGAGGGAATTGACGGTGCTAAGAATAACAGAGGAGATAAGGCTTTGCTTGCAAAGATGACAGATGTGAAGAGTCCTGCCAAAAGAGACACGTATTTCAGAGCAGATAAGATTGATTTCAAGAGCTGGGATATTCAGCTGGAGAAGCACTTGAGCAGAGTTTGGTCGAGGGACAGAGAAGTGCTTCCTCGAAAAACTGATGAGTGGGAAATTGACTTGGCTAAGCTAGATATGAGGCATGAAATAGCTCGTGGAACATATGGAACTGTGTACCGTGGTGTATATGACGGCCAAGATGTTGCAGGTAACTTTTTGTATTACTCAATTTTTGAATTTTAATCATTCTAATGAGTTTTAATGGTAGATGATTGTGTTGAATTTGATTGATTATCTTAATCATTCTAATCAAGTGCCAGCTTAATGATGCAATGGCAAACACAGATTGTGTCATACATGTATTTCATTTGTTTAGCTGCATATAGGACATTGATGCTGCTAGTCATCGACTACAATTTACCTGAGCGCAGTATTAGCTTGCTGCATATGTGTGGAGGCAAATCTATTATCAATCAAACTTTATTGTTTGGGAATATTTACCATACATCTTTGTTTAAATTCCCTCCCTGAAACTATCACAAATGTCATATATTCTCTGGCACCATTTGGCTCAATTTGGGTTCAGAATTGCTATTTTTATCAAACTTCTGGACCTGCATTGATTTCCAGATCATCAGGTGATGAATCACCTCACTTGGATACCCTATTTCTACAATTTATGAAAGTTGCCTTGAACTCCAGTGAAATCAATTCTGATGAGTGTTTATCATTTGGGAATACTTGGAGAAGCATTGATAATATTTATTTCTCAAACTCCCTGTAATTGTTTTATTATAAAATCTCCTTATTTTTGGATCTTCATAGACTTCCTCTTCTTATCTAATATATTTTGATGCAATTTCTTGTCATTCTTCTCTTTAGGGTATTGTGTTCATTACAGATTATTCCCTTCTATCAAATCTTTGATTAAGTTTCAGGTGTTACAGTACCGACTGGTTTCCCATTGTGTGTCCAATTTCACCTTATCCAATAATTGAAGCTTTATTCAATGTCATTCAAAACTTACATTTTCTCTAGAGGTTTACTAAGTTAGCTTGTTGCAGCTTCCATTTAGTGAACCTTGCATAATTGACAACTT
This sequence comes from Xylocarpus granatum, assembly GCA_019650275.1. Taxonomy (NCBI): domain Eukaryota; kingdom Viridiplantae; phylum Streptophyta; class Magnoliopsida; order Sapindales; family Meliaceae; genus Xylocarpus; species Xylocarpus granatum. The sequence continues at coordinate 105,568 of BNST01001733.1, read as the reverse complement.
GGTGTAATAATTCTGCTTTAATGTTTCTATGGTTTGATTGATGGATGCCAATCATCTAAAATGATATATGTTGCACTGATGATATAGGAAGTGAATTTCATTCAATGTCTGTACAGTTGCTGCATGAAACTTCAAACGATTAGTTTGTAATTTGAAGCAAGCATGTTTCTGTCTTACCGATGTCCTGACCACCATTTCTTTCTTCATATTGCAGTGAAGATATTGGACTGGGGGGAGGATGGGATGGCCACATCTGCTGAAACTGCTGCTCTCCGGGCATCATTTCAACAAGAGGTAGCTGTTTGGCAAAAGCTTGACCATCCAAATGTTACCAAGGTAATTTTTTTCTTTTTGCATATGATGTAGATGTGCTAGTCCTGTTGTTATAATTATCCAAAATATTGCTCTGCAGTTGTCTCTGACTCCATTATCAAAAAATTAAGTGTATGCATATGAGTAATTGAAGATTAACATCATGGATTTTTTCTATTCTGCTGGAATAGATGACTTGGTCTGTTAACTTTCTGTGATCATGAAATTAGCTCAAAATTATCATTGCCTGACTTATTAATTTTTTATATTCCATTTTTATTATAATCCTGTTATAGTTGAGTTGACTTGACTATTGTGATCTACCTGTTTGAATGTCTTTGTTTGGAATTTTAGTGTTCTAATTGTCTGTTTCAGTTTATTGGAGCTTCAATGGGAACAACCAATCTTAAGATTCCGTTCAAAAGTGCTACTAGTGATCGCCATGATTTTCTTCCTTCCAGGGCTTGTTGTGTTGTTGTTGAGTACCTTCCAGGTGGGACATTGAAGAAATATTTAATCAGGAATAGGAGGAAAAAACTTGCCTTTAAGGTTGTCATTCAACTTGCTTTGGACCTCGCTAGAGGGTAAGTGTAGTTGTTAGTTATATCAGACTTTTCAAAGCTTGTTCTGGGGATATAAATTAGCTAAATTTTTTTCTTTTCTTCTACTTTTGCAGATTGAGCTATCTTCACTCTAAAAAGATTGTACATCGTGATGTTAAGACTGAAAATATGTTGCTAGATGCTAACAGAACTTTGAAAATTGCTGATTTTGGTGCTGCTCGGGTGGAAGCTCAAAATCCAAGAGACATGACCGGGGAAACTGGAACTCTTGGATACATGGCCCCAGAGGTACCCACTTCTTAGTTTGCAATTCCTTGTACATTGAAGAATGGTTTACTTTATACTAAATTGTTGTTGCAATGACCTTTTTTGGATAGACATCAAGTTATAATTTTGTCACTTTGATAATGAATTTGGCACTCCTGACCATGTTTGTGATTTTGCCATTCTGTAAAATCCAGACAAGAAATCTGATGAACTAATTTATGTAGGTGCTTGATGGGAAGCCTTACAATAGGAAATGTGATGTCTACAGCTTTGGTATTTGCTTATGGGAAATCTACTGCTGCGACATGCCTTACCCTGATCTTAGTTTCACGGATGTTTCATCTGCAGTTGTGCGGCAGGTTTGTCTGTTACAGCTACACAAAAAAAAGCACTTGTTATCTACTCAAGCATGCATTAGGGATCTTCAGACGTGTCTCTCTCTATGTCATTAGTCTATTGATAATTTATCTTTCAATATTTAGCCCCTGAAAACTTCATTGATATTAGTTATCTATGTATAACTTAGCTTAAAGCATATTTATCTTCAGCTCATATGCGTTGATTAACTTCTAAGTGCCTGCCGTAGTGCAGAACATCTGACTGAATCTGCCCTGTTTTCAATTCTAATACATGATAATACGTTTTTATATGTTTTTTTTTATTTTATAGAATTTACGACCGTATATCCCAAGATGTTGCCCGAATTCAGTGGCAAGCATCATGAGAAAATGTTGGGATGCAAACCCAGATAAACGCCTCGATATGGATGAGGTGGTGAGATTGCTGGAAGCAGTGAATACAAGCAAGGGAGGCGGGATGATACCTGAAGATCAAGCACACGGCTGTTTATGTTTCATCCCAACTCGTGGCCCATGATTTTTTTTTCTTATTTTCCATTTCATCCTGCACATTTGCAGATAAAAGCAAGTTATAAAGCACTTTATTGCTGGATTGCCGATGGGTCAATGGGTGCTGATTTCACATATTTCTGCAGGGTTATTGCGATAAGAGTGACGAAGCTGTGATCTCATTTCAAAACCTGCCTGTTTCGTTGTATTGAATCTTAACATTCCGTTTCTGTAATTATTTTCATTTTAAGATAACATCAATTGAGTGAATTGCCGTTAGAAATCGAGCTGCATTTAAAACAAGGGTGCTTAGTATTGGAAAAAACAATTGCTGGATTTCCAATAATGGAGCACACGTATCACATTTGCTAGCTTCAGAGTGAACGAAACTTGAGAATCTTCCAAGTGTCAAAGTAGCATATGTTCATATTAATCCCCAATCTTCTACTCGAAGTGCGAACCAAAATGTGAGACACAAAAGCCGAGTAATCTGTGAATTCTCCTTCCAGAAGACGTAGGAATTTAGGCAAATGACAGTTGGTGTTGCCGGTTGCACGGCTAGGCAGAGCTGCTACTGGGAAGAGAATGGATTCCAATATGCTTTTGCTTTGCTGCCCATTTGTGGGTACGCTGTGGGGAAACAGATGCTGTGCTTTTTCTGTCAGAACTACTCCCTTTTTTGCTCGTTGAGATTTAATCTTATTCTTCCAAATTTAGTTGGATTCTCCAGTTGCTTCTTTAAATTTGAACTGGTCCTTCAAGTTCTTCAAATTTCTACCTTTGGTTTAATTTTATTTTTAAAAAATTACCCCATTTTCTTCCGCACCGTCAGTACGAGTAGAATGTGAATCTTAAACCTCTTTTACCAAGTCAAAAAGGTTTTATCAGTTGCAAAAGGATATATTGCATTAGTTCAAAAGCTGACGGTTTAATTCAATTATTGTTTCTACTATTGGGTTGGGTTAAGTATAATAAATTCATAATTCTAGGGGGATTTATAGAAACATTTCCTAACTGTTGTAGTATTTTGTAATATGAAAAAGGTATGGGGTGCCATTTTGAAAATCTGTCCCTATAAATATAAAGTTGACATCATCGGTTCACGCAGTAGTGATCCGGTTGTTGAGTATAGTTGGGAATTCCCCCCTCAGAATTCGCCAGAACAGAAACTCAACAGTCGCAGGGCAGCGCAGATACCGAGAAACGATGTCGTCCTCGTTAATGATGGATTTTTTAAGGCAGACGGGCGGCACCGCTGTGATTGACGGCGGACTGGCGACGGAACTCGAACGACACGGTGCTGACCTCAACGATCCCTTGTGGAGCGCCAAGTGCCTTCTCACTTCCCCTCACCTCATTCGCAAGGCATCTCTCTATCTCTAATTATACTGCCATGATATATGACAATCAAGCGTGTCGCTAATTTGCGTTATGAAACGTTAGAGATTTATAATTTCGTTTATATTTTCTCGGTATGCACGTTAGATAGTTAAAAATTCTGCAGAAATTACGTTTTTTTGAAGATGTTCATACAGAGCAGAATCTACTAGTCACGATGTTGTTTGGGAAAATTTGGACCACATCACGGAACTGACAGCTTCTTTGGACATTTTAGAAATGCCTGTATAAGACAGATCTACGATATTAAATTATTTTTCTAGTAAGCTTGATTTTAAATACGTATGGCATTTTATGTGATTTCTTATCCAATACATGTGAACTGCCTGACCAGAGCATGCCTGGAACTATATTTATACCCATTTTTTTTTGTCAAATTCCTTGGAGGATGAAATAGAATATTTGTAATGGATTTTTGTGGAAGAATTATGCTAATGCTAATTTTTCATTAAATAGAATTGCAATTTAGATTCTAGAAAGCTGAAATTCAAACAATTACTATATATATTTATTCTCTTATAATTTAGATATTTGTTCAATATATTGGGACCTATTCTTGGAGTGAAGTGCACTTAATCTTGACTTTTGTTCCCTCCTCATGAATGCATTGATTAAATCAGAGACAAATTGTGCAGAATTTATTATTGTATGGTAGTTTTTATAGATGAATCACTCCCGGTTGGATTTTACGCTACTACTTTATGTTCTTTTCTCTTAGTCAATCACTTACGGAAGTGTGTTGCTAGGGTAATAACCCATATGTAATGGTAATGATGGCTTAATTTCACCGTGTACTGAGTTTCTAAATGAAGCAGGTACATCTTGACTATCTTGAAGCTGGTGCAGATATTATAATCTCAGCATCGTATCAGGTGTTAACAATTCCCTCTCTGCCTGCCTTGCTTATTGTTGCTCTTTCTTAAACTAGCACTTAGGTTTACTGGGATATGGACAGGCTACTATTCAGGGGTTTGTGGCAAAAGGCTTCTCTATAGAAGATAGTGAAGCTATGCTTAAAAGAAGTGTGAAAATTGCTTGTGAGGCACGGGATATGTATTATGAGAGATGTACTGGAAGTGCCTGTGATAGCGTTGGAGATGATAGGATTCTCAAACATCGTCCAATTTTAGTCGCAGCATCTGTTGGCAGCTATGGAGCATATTTAGCTGATGGATCAGAATACAGGTAAATCGAGCCTGCTTATTGCAAGTAATGATATAAGCAATGTGCAGTTGCTTTTGATATTAGTTGACTTTAGCAGTTTCGAGTTATTACCCTGCTGCTTCTGCCAAGGCTTTTCAATTGAGCTCTTTGTACTGCTCATTTAATGAACCACTTTGTCTAGTGCGTTATCATATCATGATTCCAGAGATTGTATTATGGGGATCAAAGTACTTTATAAATGTACGGTTGGCAAAACAGAGGCAGGGGTGTGCATTTTGTTGTCTATTCTATGTGCACATCATTGATCTGAGTTCTGTGGCACAAATCATAGACAAAACCCAGAATTAGATTTCCTTGCATCTGCTATGGTTTTGATGTCATTTATGTGATTGAACAACAATAAGTAACCGCCAGTTTAGTAGCGATGTGCTTTTATGTTGTTTATCTTCTTTTTACAGTGGGAATTACGGTGATGCAATCACGCTGGAAACTTTGAAAGATTTCCATCGCAGAAGGGTTCAGCTCCTAGTGGAATCTGGTCCTGACTTGATAGCATTTGAAACAATTCCAAATAAGATAGAAGCTCAGGTATTGAACAAATGCTTGTATATATTAAGTGAATTAATTTTTTTCCCTCTAAAATGTTAAAATCATGGTTGTGTATGGTAAGCTGCTGTCCTATCATTATCACTGAATATCTTCACCCAAGAATGACTAAAAAAAGTTCTTAAATTTTTTTTCATTAAGTTGACAGATTTTTTGGGGTAGACATCAATTGAATCTTTTTCAGTAAACAACTTCACTCTGTGCATGGCTCAGAGTTCTAATTTTTCAATACAACGTCTAGCTTATTGGCTTTTATGAATGCTCAAATGTCTGATTTAGTCAAACCTTGAACTATTCAAAGCTAGACTAAATGGCCATGCATGCATTTTGCTACAAACTATGTTTTTAGCTGTGATTTGGGTTATAAATTTCTTGTTTTTGCTCTGTGTTCTTGAAGGCATATGCTGAGCTCTTGGCAGAAGAAGACATAAAAATTCCTGCTTGGTTTTCTTTCAACTCAAAGGATGGTATTAATGTGGTCAGCGGCAATTCTTTGCTTGAATGTGCCTCAATTGCTGAATCGTGCAAACATGTAGTGTCTGTGGGAATCAACTGCACACCTCCTAGATTTATCAATGAACTAATATTGGCTATTGGGAAGGTATGATATGGTGTTTCTGTTCTTCCGCTAATAACAATCAACAAGAGATTGATTATACTGTAAACATGCTTGTCAACCATAAATAGTTAGGATAAGTTACATATTTGTTCTCTTTTTTTTAAAAAAAAATTGTTATCTGTATAATTTATTTCTCAAGTATATTTTTTGAAGGGATTTGAATCATTACATAATTGCATGCCACTTTGTTTTATGGCAAGCTAATTTTTAGGAATGATTTTTTTAGGTGACCACTAAACCAATTCTTGTATATCCCAACAGTGGCGAGTTTTATGATGCTGATCGGAAGGAATGGGTAGTAAGTTTTCTTTTGGTCCAAAATATGATTTTCTTTTTCTTATCTTATGAGGTATGAGTTGTTCGATATATTGAACTTTGACCTGCTTGTTGCGTGCTGATACTAGAATGAATTCCTCATCTTATCTTGGAAACAAGGGCTATAGTGTCTTTTTCAAGGGAAGGAAACACCTTTGATTTGATTGGCTGGTTTAATGGGCAAAAGGACCTTGGTCAATGTAATAGTGTAGCTTTGGAAAGCAAAAGATGCCTAAATATCACTGAGTTTCTTTCCTCCTTATAGCTGATCTCATGTTATATTATTGTGTTTTAGAAATGCATGTGGGCAAATTGTTTATAGCCCAATAATGATTCTGTAGTGGCTTTTTTTCTATTTCACATAGCATGTAGATGTTTCATTTGAATTTTTGAATGAAGAAAAAAGAACGCAAACTGCAAAATGCTTAAAAGACCTACTTACCTCATTAAGCTATTTGAAAAATTTTCCTTTAGGAAGTCCAAATGAAATCCGGGAAATTCATTTTTGGTTCCTAATGTTGTAACATTCCAACCTGGCTCTGACTGTGTACTTGTTTCTACTGCAGCAAAATACTGGAGTTTCAGATGAAGATTTTGTCTCATATGTAAAAAATTGGTGTGAAGTGGGGGCTTCCCTTGTGGGAGGATGTTGCAGAACGACTCCATGTACTATCAAAGGTATATACAATATCCTCTCCAAAAGGTCTCCTGATGTGCCTCTGCAGCAGTCACATTGCTCATGAATAGAGTGAAAATTATAAATCCACCAGATGCTGAATGTCTAACTTCAGTTTTTTTCCATGCGTGTGATGGGGAGCTTGTGCACACATCCTAGTTGAGTTTCTGATGTAAAGAATGAAATCTCAGTCCCATGAGTCTACGTGGGGATGTCGCTTGCGTCATCTTTTAAGAGAGTATTTTCTAATAATTGCGTATGTACATTATGAGCGATCTTGTATAAGTCAAGGTACATCCAACGCAACGCAATGCAACACTTGGTTTAAATGAAAAGGTTGCCAACGCCTTTTTGTTATTTCTTTGATCGGTTAACAGAATTTTGTTGTTTTCACAATGATGTGCCATCATTTTGTGCCTGCCATTAGTGTCAGATTATTTGATCCATGGATGGCTTAATCTATTCAGATGGTGTTACAGATATATCTAGTGCAATAGAATCTGAAAATGACAACAAAATCCTAATGAAACATAATACCATCATGACAATGTTTTATGTTTGTGCCCTTTTTGTGTGTCATTCATGATTTAATCAGGGTCAAGCCTATGATATTAGCGTTTGAAAATATTGAATGCTAAACTAGCAATGTTCCAAATCAAATTCTTGACATTGATTGTCAAATTAGCAATATCTTTCAATCCGCAGATAAAAATTGTAAATTAGTTCATGGTAATCTTAATTCCCAATAATCATTTCCTCTTTCTCAACACCAGCCTAATAATCAGCACATCTGAGTCACCGGAAAATTCATGTGAGGAATGGTAAATTCATCCGTTTATGGTCTCTTGTTTTCCAATCATACATTAACATCTATGTAATGCAACAGCGTACTCCAACTCACATTGACAAGAACTGTGAATTACTAGTTTACAAGCCAGTCCAACAAGGAATTACATGAACTACATGCCAAGTAAACATGGCTATCTACCTGTAAGCATCACGTCATGTGTCAAACCCAGAATAGATGCCACTTTCTCTTAACAACCTCTTCTCTTCTTCGACATAACTTTTCCCCCTACTAGCCTGACCAAGCTCTCTTTTTCTCTTCTCCTTCTGGGAGAAAGAAAGATTTTTCTTCTCTTTCTCTTTCAGAGTTTGCACATCTGCCTGCAGCTTTCCTCCCGGTACTGCCGCCCTTGTTATCTGTTGTTCTTCAGAGGACTCTTCAGCAGCTTTAGCTTCACGATGTTCTCTGCCAGTGGACCAAGTCCAATCTGGCTTCACATCTTCTTTTGGTGGAGGCACCTTTAAAACCGATAGTCCACCTTTATAGCCATGTCGCTTCAATGCCTCAAAGTCCATAGCACCGCTCCTTTTTCTTCCAGAATCAACTGCACACACACAGCAAAAAATACATAAAAAAAGGTGCAAGATCTTGAGAGAGGGAAATGTTTCTTAAAATGTCAGAGGGCAAAAATAGCTATTGCCACACATTTCTACTGATCTGTACCGGGAACTTTCTTTATCAAGCATCAATAAAGTTAGTAAAATAAATACAGATCTTGCTTTTCGATTCTTTCATTAAGAATATCCCTTTACCTTTACTATGACCACTTCCCTATAGTTTTCCCTAAACAAATTCTAGATTCTAAAATATCTATTTGAATGGATCATACTACTTATTCCTATAAGGTCATCAAAAGTTAATGTTAAGCAACAATTGGCTGCACTTTCATGGGTTTTCTTATATTTGTACCAAATAATTTAACAAGTTCGACATCAATTCATTCATTCACACCTAAATCCCACCATTTGGCCGTTCACTTCCATGATGACATAAATTATCCAATACATTTCAGTGAGGCTACTTGAATTCTCTCCTGTTAGACGAGTACAACAAAATCAAAATCAAAATCAAAACTAAAAGGAATCATCATTGGGAGCAAATAACCATGAGAGAGTCCATAGCATGGAGGGCTAATCCAACATACAAGCAAGTAAATCACCGAAATTTTAGCAATGGAGGTTGACAATAGTTTCAATGGTCTCGCCCAAATTAGATGAACTTCATATCTAGATGCACGGTACAAAACATGAAACAACAGGCCATGATAATGCATTTTACATACAAAGTACCAATTTCACTGTAAAGACTAGTTATGTAGATTTTAGAGAAAGAACCTCGAGGTGTTTTTTTGCTTGGCTTGCTAACACTATCATCAGCTTCAGCATCCGAGTCGGACGATGAAGATGAATCGTCATCCTTATCACTCCACGAAATCGCTCTCTTCATGTTGTAATAATGACCGCTGTCAAGAAAAATCTAAGTTAAACAGCGGAAATAGTCGCTATACTAGACTACAACCTCCAATTGGATAACGATTTTTTGAGTTTGCTAAACCGATTCACGGAGGACGGTTAGGGTTTGCGGCTTCCAACCAGAGAGCCCAAACACCAAACCGATCTACGATGTCGCCTATCTGCCAGTCGAATTCGGTGATTTAACGACATCGTTTTACTCTTTTATTTTAACTAACTTAGCGGTTATCATTGAGGAAACGACACAGTTTTCCACAGTCCAGATAAAACCGGATAACATATGAGTCATGGGTTTTTTCCGAAAAAACACACAAGGACATAGTCTTTATTTTCCTTTTACGTAGGTCACTGACGTCAGTTTATATTATAAAGCAGCCTACATAAGGGTCCCCAAAGGGTACATCAGTCGTTGATTCTTTCATTAACGGCCTTGGTAACGGAGATTTCGATAGGGACTATAATGACAAAAAAGTGTAAATTATGTCCTTAATTATTGTTTCAGAAAATATAAGGTAGTAATATGTTAGAACCCAAACAAAACAAATTCGCATGACTGGAGAGGAAGGGTTTCAGACTCCCAAAATGTTTTGAGTGTGTTCGCTGAGTTGGTGCAGTGGCGGCCTGCTGTTCAGCTGAATAGAGGAGGCGCTATCTCACCCTTGTCTTCACTCCTAGCCAATCACAGGTGCTCAATTGTACCCGTTTCTCCTCTAAATCTTGACAACAATTACTCATGCTTTGTTATAGTTTTATAATTATGAATATTATTTCAAAGAGATTTCTCGATGGATTACATGGTTAATAAACACGAATTTCATGTCGCTAATTCGTAGCTATTTACTCGGTTAAGCATTATTGTATTAGGCGGAGTTGATTGTGTGGTGCCCATTTCATTTGCTTAATCAATTGTCTGCTTGTAGGAGGGGGGAAGGGGGGAAAGGTAATAAATAAATCATTTCTGATTAAACGCCATAGCTCCCCTTTGAATCAAAATGAAGTGGCTGTTTTTCTCAATCCAAACCGGCTGGAAAGCGGGGAAGACGATCTGAATGAAGTCCAACTCAATACCCCTCAGCATGCATCTGAGTTCTCACTGGGTGATAGCCAGGGCATAGCCAGTTTTTTTTCTCGGCCATGTTACCCTAAAAGTTTCCCTCATTTATTAACTTGAAATTCGGCCATGTTACCCTAAAAGTTTCCCTCATTTATGAACTTGAAATTCGGCCATGTTACCCTAAAAGTTTCCCTCATTTATGAACTTGAAATTTGTTAAGTCAAACTCAAGGATATGAGAAAATGTTATTTCTAAATGAAAGTTATGCGTGTATAATGTATATGTCTGGTTCTGGTATGAGATATGAGCCTTACTTTTAAATTTTATATTACAAATGAAAACAAAGATCATTAGAAACTAAGAATTTGGTCATCAATGAATAATAATGTAATCTAAATATATCAACACAGTCGTAACTAACAGCACAATCATTGTATACCTACTTTATAGTTTTTCAATATAATGCAATTTGTGAAAAAAATTGTGTAAAGTTTGGAGAAAGTCTATTTGAGATTGCAAATTGGAAGTTTGATAATAACTTGCATAGTGTATCATAAATGTTTGTTCTTTTGAAAGAACAAATATAAAGAAAATGATTAAAGGAAAGTTGATTACTAATATGTTTATGTAAGAAAGTTGAAGGAAATAGCACTAGTGAATGAAAACAAAGCAAGCATTAAATTTAAGAAGAGTATAAATTTATGATGAATTCTACATTTTTAGATATTTACTAAGAGAGTATTGGAGAATTAAATGAATTAGAGCATTCTTTAGAAAGTTCACAATTATTCAGTTTTTTGTATTTTGCCAAATAGCCAACACATTGCTTTGCAGTCCACACTGAGTGACAGCCAACTCTTGCTTTCCTTTTCTGCTATCTTTCTCCACCTCAACACCCAGTGACCAGCGTCTCCATTGTCACCACAATTGAATTAATTCCACTCTTGTCTTACTTTCTTCCACTCTTTAGAAGACAAGGTATGAGAATTTCTATTTCCAGTTTATCTCTTTGGGTATCTCCCTGTTTATCTCTTCAGAAGACAGTTGAAAGCATATTTCCTTCATTTTTCTTTCTCAATCTTTGAATTTCAATTTTTTCCATCTGAGTTCAATTTTAACTTTCTGTTCCCTAAATGTTGAAATTTCAGAACTTCTATTTTTGGTGTATTAAATCATTCATTGCTGTTTCGGCTCGAGTTGAGTTTCCCTGACCGTGGGGCCTTTTTTTGTTTTTCAATTTATCATAATTACTAGTATTATAAGCTCAAGTTTTGCAGCAAACCCAAGGTGAAATAAAATACTCTATGTTTAACTGATTATGTCTCATTTAATTGTGTGCTGCAATTGTCTCTTTGTTCTGTTCTTTGGTCTGCAAACTTTGCTTACTTCAACTACAGATCTGGTAGTTTGTATTAGAAAAATGAAAATCAGATTGCATTGACTGGGGATGGTATATTTATCTATTATTTTTTTACTATTAATTTAAGAGTATTTGCAGCTGATAGTTGGAATTAGAAATGTCATTCAATTTGGTTCCATTTGAGTTAAAAACGCTTTGGAATTTAGATATTGCTATATGTTACATATTGTCATTTTAGTTGATTGGAAATTCCGGCCAGGTGGTTCCAGTTGAACTTAGACAACTATTAGATATTCCTGAGTTCTTCAATATGGATATTACAGCGGCCAATGGTGAAGATGGCACACTTATTCTAATCAAGCAAGGGGCTGAAGCTGTAAGTCAAGTTATTACTTGTACTTGTAAGAGTCTTTTGGGAATCTGCAAGTGAATGGGGTTTGAGCTCTTTTGCACTGGATAAACCTTACGTACAAGTGAAAATAGTTGGTCTCATTCTTTTGCAGTTTCCTAGACAGCTGCAATAAGTGTCATTAAGTTGCAGAGTATTCTTTTCCATTTCTGACATTGATGTTTTCTTTCAGAGAGTTTTTGAGTCAACATTTGTGGGAAGGAGGTGTATTGTCAAGGAACGCTTCTCAAAGAAGTATAGGCATCCATCTTTGGATTCAAAACTTACTCTCAGGCGCCTGAATGCTGTCAGTTCTTTAGATGAGCTTCTCTTTTGTCATTTTTGTATGCTTATAGTTATAATTTGAATACTTTGTTGGTTGTGGTGTCTTACTTCTTTAATAATATTAACTTTGAGGGCAGGAGGCTAGGTGCATGACAAAGGCAAGACGACTTGGTGTTTCAACTCCAGTGTTGTATGCTGTTGATCCTGTGAAGCATATGCTGACATTTGAATTTGTGGAGGGTCCTGCTGTTAAAGATATATTCCTTGAATTTGGGTTGCATGGTATCGTGGAAGAGAGGTTGGATGATATTGCAACACAGATTGGGGATGCAATTGGCAAATTACATGACGGTGGTCTCATTCATGGTGACTTGACCACATCAAACATGTTAATCCGAAGTGATACTAACCAGCTGGTAGAGTTACTTATTTTATTTTCTCTGTATCTTGCTTATATTGCGAAGATGTTTCACAAGCACCACTATCTTCTGTCAGGTCCTGATTGACTTTGGTTTGAGCTTTACATCAAGCATTCCAGAAGATAAAGCTGTTGACTTATATGTACTTGAGCGAGCCTTGCTTTCAATGCATTCTTCATGTGGCAATGTGGTAAGTTAGTTAGCTTCAGTTTATATCATTCCAATGTGAATCTTCTCTATTTCTTTCTGGAAGACAGTGTGTTAAGAATTTTGGAAATTTTTTGGAATGAAACTGCTCTATGCATTTAAACTGTACCACGTTCTTGTATTTCAAGTTCTTATTCATTTTGGAAATGAAGATGTGTAGATTACTTGAAATTTCCAAGGAGTTGATACTTCAAAACTTAATGTAACTATGGCAGAAAGTACATCACATTTTCATGTTGGTTGGTTTCTGAAAAGGAGAAATTCTTTTTGAATTGGTACCAAAGGGAATAGTATTAACTACAAGTTGGTACCCTCGCATGTTTACTTATGTGTGTAGATGGATCGTATACTCACTGCCTACAGGAAGTCGTCAAAGCAGTGGTCATCCACATTGAACAAGCTAGCTCAAGGTGCATTCTTTTAATCGAACTGGTTGTTTTCTCTCATTTTGTTTGGATTTTCATTCCCTTTGCCAGATTTATCTCAGTTATTTTTTTCTTATGCCTCTCAATTTTATTACAGTACGACAAAGGGGTCGAAAGCGCACCATGGTTGGATGAGCCTTCTTCAAGTACTGATTGTGTAAGAGAAAGAGATGCACATTGGACTAATTAGTTTATTTTTATTAGTATTTTTATGTTATATGGTTATGCACGCACTTTGAACCTTTGGTCTGCGAGTTGTGGTGTGTCTGTGTCAATAGATAGTTGTAACCTTCAGATTGGGCTGGGGCCTGGGCTGGGGCCTAGTTGAATATACATGTGATTAGAAAGTAGCATTCAGATTAGCAAATCAAATTATCTTTGACCATTTTTTTACATATTTTCTTTTTCTGTGGTGCTGCAACTTCAACTTTTGTTTCCAAATGATTGACTCCTAGCAGTGGACCATAGTTTCTTATTGTGCTTTTGTGAAATGCCTTAGTATCAACATTTCTTGAGATTACCCTGACTGACCACTAAGAGACTCTTCCTGATAGAATATGTTTTTGCAAGAAAAATGGTGTCTCACCCCCTGCCTATTTAGATTTTTCGACAAGAATTCTACCTCTGACACGTTTAATGTTTGTCCTTCAAGTTGGCATAACTTTTGGACTATGTAAACCCTCCTATTGTTGACTCTGCCTTCTCATTCCGATGCTGCACCCCTCAAATCAAATTGGTTTATTTCAATTGTGAAAAATGACTATTGAATCAATATAATACAGAGAAATACTGCTGGGTTTGTGTACCCATTCAAAATATCTGTTTTGCAGGATCATTGAATTTAGTTAGAGAATGCCTTGGCTTATGTATGCTAGACTGCCTATGTGTTCATGCTTTAAACTGTTTGTTTTGAATTTAGTTTCTGTCACAAGCAGAAAAGAAAGTCATGGCTTCCATTCTCCAACGTTTCTTACCCATCTTCTTCGACTTTTGCCATTTGTTGTGTACCATGTGGTGGGCAAGTGAATAGACATGCCATATTAACATTGCCAATGTTGGTGGTCCATTGAAACTGCAATTGTTATAGAGTTTAGGAAGCTTAACATGAAAACATTTACTTCTTCCATTCTACTTTGCAATAGTTGTTCAACGGCTTCATCTTGCATTTGCCAACGATGGACCAGTTTAATATCGGTCCTTCAGATTGAGTTGAGTTGAGCTTTGATGTAGAGTGTCTAAATTTTATATTAAAATTGTCTTTTTACAAGATAAATGAAATATTTTTATTTTTTCTTAATATCGTATCAAGTTTAAGTGAAGTGTATTAAAATTGTTATTTAATTTAAAAATTTAAAGTTAAAGATAAGAATTTATGTAATTATATTTAATTTTTTATTTAATAAATTGGATGACATGAATTTAAATATATATATATATATATATATATTTATTTATTTATTTATTGACATTACCTTTTAAATTTAATAAAAAATAATTAAAATTAAATAATGCGTTGCAAGTAGAAATCTGGGCTTGGCCCAAATTTTCTCTGGCTTTGAAGACGGGACCCACACTTGGGCTTGGATTAATAGTTGAAAATTATAAGAAGTTGGTCTAGCCCAATCCAACGTTAAACAAATTCTACTTTCTTTGAACGCTTCCCGCCATATTATCCACCTTCTTTTTCTTCGTTTCAAAACATTATTTCTTCATCAACGTTGTTAGTCAATCACTGCTCCCTTCCATGGATCAATCACTCCTAAACACCCACGTGAAACTGTTGGCTTTCGATCTTCTTTATCTTACTGCGACAGCAGACCCCGCCGTATTCTCTCGATCAGGGAAGCTCCTCTCTCGTGCGGAGGTCGTGGGCACAATCACGTCACGTGACTACAAACCCAACAAATTCGTGAAATTCACGATCGATGACGGCACCGGGTGCGTCCCTTGTGTCCTCTGGCTCAATCACCTACGGTCTCCCTATTTCGCACGACGGGACCCAGTAAGTGTTCGATTAATTGCCAACGTGGCTACTGACTTTGCCGCGCGGATTAAAGCTGGTGTGGTTGTTAGAGTGCGGGGGAGGATTACTAGTTATCGGGGTGACGTGCAGATTACAGTTTCCGATGTTGTGACTGAGAAAGACCCCAATATAGAGGTCTTGCATTGGTTGGATTGCATGACGTTGGCTCGTAAGTGTTATGACGTTGCAGTGCATAAATCTAAGTAGTTGATTTGTACTGTTGAATTTAGTGCTATTAATAGTTGTTGGCTGCCCATTAGTTTGGTATAGCATGATTTAAATGGAAAGACTTATATTTCCATGAATAATAAACGAACAAATGGCAGCGATGTATCAGGAAAACAAATTAATCTAGAGGGAGGCTTTGAAACTCAATTTTGAACCCAAATCAATTAACTTATCATATCTTTCTGCTTTGTTTAGTCGATTATTAACAGTATCCTACATATTGCAATCAGTTCTATTGCAAGTAAATGTTTAAGGAGCCACTTTGGTGAAATAGACCGAAACCCAACTTCTTAATTACTATGTTTGTGTTACAATTTGGATTTCCTTGCTCTTAATGAATGGCTATACGAGGAGAGAAAGGGGAATTTGGGAATTTAAGTAAAGACAAGATTAGATGTCAGTCTATAATCGGGTCAAAGGTGGAAATGAGTTCAATCATGTTTTGGCTACCAACATGTAAGGTTTCAGCCCTATGTTCTGCTTTGATGAAATGAAAACTAAAGTAATTCATTACAGATTAGAAAGTGATATTGACTTCAACAAACTGAGTTCAGTGGAGTTAGGCATTTAAAAGATGAAAAAGTCTTGAGTGCTCATGGAGTTCCCTGGTACAAAGTTGACGTGTTCTTCAGATCCAATTAATTAATGGCATTTGGTGTCCTCTTGGAAGATCCAATGTTGCTGAATATTCATTATAGCAATGATGTTCACTTAGGTATGATTTTGTCACAACACAGTAGAACTGGTCCTCTATTATTGTCGATCAAGATATCTATTGACATTTGTAAAGTTAGGAATTTAAGAGATACTTGTGTTGCTGATTTGTCATTTATAGCAACCACATATTTGATTGAGTTCAAATTGAGCCATTTATTGTTTTTTTTTCATGCTCTATTAGTGGATAGAAATTAAAGATGTTCACTATGGTTAGTGCTTGTTAATCAAGAAGATGGTGAGACAGATCATGCCGAGATAATTAGAGGAAATGAATCATTTCATTCAGTCAGAACTGAAACAGATAAGCAGCTCCCTGTGGCTAACCCAGAAAATACTTTGATAGGACACAACATCAGAACTCAAAGTTGGACATTGCTGATGCACATTGGATGTTGAAGAATCCAGTTTCTGAGGATTAAACATACGAAGGTACGCTCAAAATGACCTCTGGTTTTATTTCACAAGTTTTTAAACGTGATCTCTCATAACATGTAACGCATTAAGGCTCCAATGGAAATATGGGATTACTCCTACTATTAGTAATTCAGATTATAACTTAATTTTTAATTAGGAAAACAACAAGTTTAATAGTAATACAGATTATAGTGCGTTAAACACGATTAGCACATGATGCCCATTATCGAGATCAAGCCAGATGGAAAGAGGTTGGCATATGACAAGGGCTCATAAGATATATAGATAGACCCCATGATTTGATGGCCAACAATACGAACAAGGCAAAGAAAGACAGTCCAGCTAGCTATTTCAACGAAAGCAGCAAGCAAAACAAATCCCATATTGTGTTTTGCTGAAGTGAAAATCATATTCACTCCCCAAGTGAAAAGCTTCACATCATGAATATGATCCAAGTCAATTTCTTTGTTCCCTTGTTGGGGGTTGTGTACGGGAACCATTCTTGTAACTTGAACTGGAAATTGGGATGAACCCATTATTGCCACATGATCTCGTATTCTCCACGTGGAGGATTATAAGATAAGGGTCTTTTATTGATGATTATTAGGTCAAAAGTACACTCATCAGACGGTTTAGGAGCGATCAAATCAATGGTTCTAACGTGTTGGGCTATATTGTTAGGCCCATAATAACAAAAGCTCTAGAAAACGATGGGTCACCGTACGTTGGGCTTCATGGTGTGTCCTTTCCGGACCCAGAACTTGTCTCACAGTGATAAAGCAATGCTGACCGTTGGATATGACTATAATTGGGTGATTAATGATCGGACGGCAGATAATGCATGTACGACTGTTTTGAGAAAAACCCATATCGACATAGAGCAAGAGGCAGGGTGGTTTGTTTTAAAAGCTGAAAAAGCAAAAGGAAAATTCAAAATTCTCCCTCAGAGAAGATACTTTGCTCAAAGTACAAAATTAAAGATCATTCTTTGACTGCCTCGTTTGTCGATCTCCCATTTCCTCATCTAGTTTGAAACAAGGGTAATTCTGACAAGCACATTTATATTTACCACTTTGTAAAAAAATGAACGTTGCCATTAGAAAAAAATTCTTCAAGAGTTGATGCCAAACTTCTTGTATTGGTAGTTTTGCAGAAGGGGGTAGAGTTCCAAAATCCGTTACCATACATGCATTCTTGATGCAATACAATCCTCAATACAACTAATTTGACATGAGTTTAAGAGCTTTAGGTGAGTCTCTAAAATGTACTTATGTTAAAAATAAGTATTAATATACAACGAATTTTAAATTTGAATGCATGAATTTTAGATCGATTTTGAGAATCTTCGTCAGCTTCTTGTGTTGCTTGTCTTTAGGACTATCATTGAATGTAACATGAACTTAATCTTAAATTTGGAGACGTGAAGGGAATAGTTGAGATATATATTTTTATATACGTCGAGACTGACATGTTTGTTATTAGGACTTATGATATGTTGATGAGTTATGTCCATTCCTCGCAATAACAGTTGGCATTTTGGTAGGGGATAAATTCAATCATGTCTCAATAGGATCCAATATAATTTGTGCAATGTGGGGGATATGCAAGATCAACATTGTTTTCCAAATTTGGAAGGGAATCATCTTCTTTCTCCTCTTTTAGATGTCAAGCATTTACCAAATGGACCCATTGGTCTTTAATTCTTGTTGATGCAAGGTCTTTCTCATAACATCAAATTGTACTACCGTGGGGAATGCTGGACCCTTATCAGTTTTTCCTGTTGCTATTCTCACCAAGAGCGTGTGTATCCTTATTTTGAAATACCCAACTCCAAATTTTGCTTCATTACATTATGATGAAACAAATGAAAGTTTTAAAGACCAATTCCATGCAAATTAGGTGGCAGCCATGTTGATCTAAAAGAAAAAAGCAAGTGTTTTCTCTCCTTGCCGCCGGACCACCAACCAAATCTTGAACAAGTTCTTGACAGCCTACACAAATGGGACCAATTGGGGCTACAATATAATAGTGAAAGCTTCACATTTTAGGATTAGGTTAATGTTTATGGCTTTAATTTGTTAGGAGGATTGCCATTTGGGAGTTTCCCTTCGGTGTTTTTGGCCGTCAAATTGGTTACTTTAATCTATGGAACACTTTAAATTAGTAACTACTTGATTGCAAAGAGCTTTGAAATTTACAATATATATATATATAGATAGATAGATATGATAATATCTTAAGATTAGGGAAGTAGACACGGTCTCTCACGCGTGCCATGTGCATAAATATTCGTAAATTAAAAAATTAAGCAGCCTGAATTGCATAGTTTAAAACCAAGAAAATTCTGCCTTGTTATTAAGCTAGGGTTATTACTTTATAAATAGCTTATTAGATTGATGATACTCGAAACCCCAGGAGAGGGGCGTGGGCGGTGGGCGAGCTCGGCTAGGGACCTTAGTTTTGGTTCAGTGCCCTAAGCAAGATCCTACATTTTATGTAGACAAGAGTTTGGTATTTGTTTATTTACTTAGTTTTACAAGATGGGATGCCCTAAGCGCAAAATTTAGAAGAAGAACCCATAGAGTTAAGCATATGCTAGACATGGGTCTAGATTGGGTCAAAAAATAAAAAAATAAAAAAAAACCTCAAATTTGGATAGCAGGCATTGACTTCTAAAAAGCAACAAAAATGAGTGCTTTGAGGAGATTCATTGCTTCAATTAAACAAAATTAGTAATCTCCCAAACCCCAACAAATGCAATTGCATTGGATTGGAGAATCGGTTTCAGTCTCTTCTCTTCATGCAGATTTGTCTTCTTCTTTATTAGAACCCTATATGCGAGCCTGAAAGTCCAAAAACCCACATTGAGGGGACAGTTTTGAAATACAAAAAAGAAGATGGATAACCAAAAACAAATTTTGAAACTCCTTGGGCACATTGCCCTACAAGTGTGCAAACATACCTACATTCCCTACAAGATCAAGAGAATTGAAGGTGTATTTCCCTCCAAATTAATTAATTAATTTTTACTCGAGGAAGATATAATAGAAGGATTCAAGAACATGAAAACAAACTATCCAATACTGCTCTTGTTTCTTTTATAATTTCATAATTTTTTTATTTGATTTCAAAATAAAAAAGTTTAAAAAATTATCTCGTAACGTTATAGTCTAAACCTGGTAGTCTAAACTTAAGATTAATTAAAGGCAAGGACATAATCTCCATGTCTTACTTCCACGCGTCGGTTGTTGTCTCTCTCTTCATTTCCGTTTGAATTCCCTTATTTTCCTCTCTCTTCTCTTGACTGAACAAACAAACAAGGAGTGAAAAAGAAGGGAAGAAACCACCCCAACCGGGTACTCTGGATTTTATCTCTCAGAACAACGAGTATATAAGATGCCCAGAAACTGGAATTTTCTGGGTTTCCTCAATTCTTTCCTCTTCATTACATTAGCCAACAAGGGATTAATTATCTTGTGATTAATCATTTTCTTTTCTTATTTTCTCTTGTAAATCAGTGACAACTTCAAGCTACTGTTTCTTCTATTTATTCATGGTTCTCTTCTGGGAGAAAAACAAACCCAGAAGTCGAAGTTACATCTAGAGAAAACAATCTTGGCAAGTTGTTTTGCTTTATATTCTGAGTTCAGTTCTTTTCATTCGCATTCCCTCTCAAGTAAAATCCGGCTGAAAAGGACCAGCAGTTAACCTGGCCTGTACAGTTACTTCCATTTATTAATTAAATCACGATAGCTACATGAAGTTGTGAAACAATGAGAGATGGGAGCTCCAAGAAAACCAAGGTTTGTGTTGATAAATGCTAACTTCTCTGATTTCTGTTTCAATTTTGTTCTGAGATTGTTGATTGGATTATATTTCTATTTTGAAGCTTTCATGGCCGAAAACACTGGTCAAGAAGTGGTTTAATATCAAGAATAAAGCTGACGACTTTCAAGCAGATGATGTCGATTATGAGGGTGATTAACTTCTCTCTCTTTTTCAAGTTTGCATGGTTCAGGGAAGATTTGTATTCTTGGTTACAAAATTTTGGCTCTCACATCTTGAGAGAAGAATGGGATTTTTTGCTACTTAAGTCACTGGTGTTGATTCTTCTAGACCCTGGGGACTTGTAATATTCCATTTCTGCATCACAGATTGTTTTGTACTAAAAATGTTTTGGTTTTTAATAGAAGCGGAGTTTCTGATAATACCATTTGCAGCTCAAGATCTGTTATTTGTTTTCGTCCTCAACCTGAAATTCAATTAATTGGTTTTAGCCGGATATATCTTTGTTCTTCATGGTGTTTGAATACGCGAGATTGATGGATGGGGCTCAGCTTTAACCACTTTTATGGTCTTTCTTTTTCAGGTGACGATGAAGATTGGAGAAACAACTTCTCTGAGAGAGAGGCATGCACTATCAAGAAAAGTAAAACAGGTTCAGCATCGGACACCACCCCACTGTTGTTTTGGACCACAACAAATATGAACAGAACGCATCAAAGCAATTTCTTTTGCTGCAAAAAGTTTTAATTTTTCGCCCCAAAAAAATTCTCTAATTCTTTCCTTGGATGCACAGAGAGATCGAGCAGGAGGAACTCTGATCGAATTCGGCGAGGAAAGATTGATCTTGATGCCTCACAAGTTACAGATGTTCATAATTATAGGTATGCGTTGTGCGCTTTAGTCTTACTCTTTTGTACAGATTTATATAGTGGAAACAGCTGTTCCTAGTTTTTCTATTTTACCTTTTCATGTGGGCACAGGATTTTTGTAGCAACATGGAATGTGGCTGGAAAATCCCCTCCAAGTTATTTGAATCTTGAAGATTGGCTTCATACCTCACCTCCTGCTGACATTTATGTTCTTGGGTATGCCCAAGTAATCAGCCTTTTTCTGCCACATTTGTTTGAACTCTGTGATTTTTAATGTATGGGAGCCTTATTCATCCCTTTGGCATTCAGGTTTCAAGAAATTGTTCCCTTAAATGCTGGTAATGTTTTGGGCACTGAAAACAATGGTCCAGCCAGAAAATGGCTAGCTCTTATTAGGAAGACTCTAAATAGTCTTCCTGGTACAAGTGGTGGTTGCCATACCCCTTCTCCAATCCCTGATCCAATCGTAGAATTAGATGCTGACTTTGAGGGCTCAACAAGACAGAAAGCATCATCTATCTTTCAGCGGCGATCCTTCCAGTCCTTGAGTCGCAGCATGAGGATGGATAATGACATGGCAATGCCACAGCCCCAACTAGATAGAAGATTCAGTGTCTGCGATCGGGTTATCTTTGGACACAGGCCTAGCGACTATGACCCCAATATGAGATGGGGTTCCTCTGATGATGAGAATGGTCCTGGGGATTCACCAGTTACCACACATTACTCACCAATAACTTATAGTGGTTTTCTTTCCACAGCCGATAGAGAGAGACCATCTGGCCAGTCAAGGTACTGTTTGGTTGCAAGTAAGCAAATGGTTGGAATATTTCTTACAGTATGGGTGAAGAGTGACTTAAGAGACAATGTTCGCAATATGAAAGTGTCATGTGTAGGCAGAGGATTGATGGGTTATCTTGGAAACAAGGTACATTCTCATTGAACTTCTATTGCAATTTGATTGTAAAATTGTGATGAACTAAAGAGAAAAAGGTACCATTCTTATTCTATTCGGTTTTCCAGGGTTCAATTTCAATTAGCATGTCATTGCACCGAACAAGCTTTTGCTTTATATGTAGTCATTTAACCTCCGGGCAGAAGGAGGGAGATGAGCTACGGAGAAATTCTGATGTTATGGAGATCCTTAGAAAGACACAATTTCCCAGGGTTCATGGCATGGGGGATGAGAATTCCCCTCAAACAATTCTTGAGCATGAGTGAGGCTCCTACTTCTTTGATTACTTGTTTTGCTTATTACACTACTTTTTTTGGCACATAATTATAATTTGTGGTCATCTTCGTGCAGCCGAATTATTTGGCTAGGGGATTTAAATTATCGGATTTCTCTGTCTTACCGTTCTGCAAAAACTCTTGTTGAGATGCGCAACTGGAGGGCTTTGTTAGAGAATGACCAGGCATGTTCACTACCTTTCTTTGAGTGAATTCTGATACTTATATGATTTGGTGTCTTTGTCTTTTCAATATGTCATCCGACTTCAGGCCTTTTGCTTACCCTATTTTAAAAAGGTTCAATCTGAAGATTTATGATCTTTTAATTTACAGCTTCGCATAGAGAAAAGACAGGGACATGTCTTTAATGGATGGAATGAAGGGAAGATATATTTCCCTCCAACATACAAGTATTCAAATAATTCAGATAGATATGCAGGGGACGATAGGCACCCAAAGGAGAAACGAAGAACTCCTGCATGGTAATTTTGTTCCCTAAAAATATTATCTGCTCAAATGAGATATCCTATTGTTTACAGGACTAAATGAAAAATACTGATAAAATGAACTATTAATTACACTTGTTTTTGTGTAGGTGTGATCGTATATTATGGTATGGAAGAGGTCTCCATCAATTATCTTATGTTCGTGGGGAGTCAAGGTTCTCAGATCATAGACCAGTTTATAGCTTATTCTCAGTAGAGGTTGAGTCTATAAATCGTAATCGAATCAAGAAAAGCATGAGTTGTTCCAGTGCCAGAATTGAGGTTGAAGAGCTATTGCCTCAGTCAGATATATATACCCAATTCAATTTCTACTGAGAGATGAATTTCTAGTTGATCCACATTCCAGTATGTCATATTGTACTCAAGGCAACTGAAGCCGGACTAGATGTATGATTGTGTAAGTTATAAATTCATGAAAATGACATGAATCAACTTCTTACTGGATTCTAGAATGTGACGATTGACTTTCATCCCATGGCAACAGGATCTCATTCATAACCAGTATAAAATCAATTGAAGAAGATGCAATTTGTTCAAGAATTTCAGTGCTGCTTTCTCTGCTCAACAGGTCAGGTAATTTTTACTTAAAATTATTTTAGTGTCATTAGAAGGGCAAACCAGTCAAAGAAAGAGTAAAAGAGCTTTTATTACATATTATGAATAAGATGTTGTTAGTGGATATTTTGCAATATACGCTATATCTTTCAAGCAATATGAGATGGATTGTGCAGAATGTCATCTTTCAAGCAATATGAGATGGATTGTGCAGAATGTCATGTATTGGTAACTCATTGATCAATTGTATGGCCCTTTTGATAGTGAAAAGTGCGGGCTAGTTGAATTCAAAGATGGAATATGCACTGTGCATACTTTCTTGAAGTATTGTCATAAATCATGTCGTTTTTCCCATTAGTGTTTTCTGTAGAGAAAATCTCTAGATTGTCCTTATTCTTATCTGTTGTTTGGTCCCCCATGTTGCAGGTCTGCACTGCTCCAAAGGAACTGTCTTGATGGCTATGAAGACATTCACTTGCCCACAATCCAAAAGAGGGTTGGTCCTTCCCTTCTTTCCTTTTTCTCTATTTACTTGCAGTTCTTCCTACTAAATCCATCTGTCTAATTCTCTCCATTCGTTTTCCTGATCATAACAGGTACACATTGTGATTAATTGTTGAAAACTGCTTACTCCACAAGTTTGCAGCGCAGAATTCTATCCTTCATGGAGTCATGATTGGGAAATTCAACACCCTGGCTTGAAACTACTGTACAGGATTTTAGTAATCAGGTAAAATATGATCTCTCAGTCTGCTCTTCTCGTTTAATTTTCCGGTGAAGTCTTCACCATTTCACATAACGGGAGCATTTATTGTAAGGTTGTTGAGAGTTTTGATCTCGAAATAATGCAAAGTTTATGCCATGGTAGTTGGGTTAAGACTCGTTATAAACGTTGTTGGTTTCTAGTGATTCATAGCTTGTTGATGCTTATAATGCGGCGAAGACCTTAGTTGTTTGACAAATATTTTCTCTCTGATTTTGCAGGAAAACTTGCGTGGGCCTGAAGCGCGGAGATCTTGCTTGTTTAACTCAGTTTATTTTTGGTTTTCTATCTACATTAGCATTTTTGCTGTTCTAGGAAGATAAAAGAGTAGTAGATGTAATGGATAATCATTGCTAGGGAAAAAAGAGAGAACAACTTCTGAATGATCTGAAGCTTGTTTTCTCTGTTACTGGTAATGATTTTACTGCAAAAATAAAGTAAACCCCTTTCATTGTCACCATATTTATTTTAATTGATAATTCGGAATGATCTTGAAAGTTGAAAGAAAAAAGATGGGTAGAAGGACATGATGGCTTGCTCTTTCTTTAGGGATGTCGGAGTCAGACAGTTACCAGTAGGTGATTGTACATGCTATTTTCTTTTTCGTGTTTCATTGCGCGCCAAGCCTCTCCGAAGGACACTGTTCCCCAACAAACCTGTAGCTCTGCAATTACCATCGACACAATTTTCTGCTTTTTGGCCACGTAAAAGCAAGAACTCGCGATGCGTGAATCAAATGAACTCATTTGGGAATCGCTTCTGGTTGCTAGGGGCGTGTGTCAGTCTGGCTTTTGGAGTTGGGAAATGGGAAGTGAATATCTGAAACACCGGTAGCTCAACTTGCTTGCCACCGCCATGGATTTTGCACCGTTGGGTGTAACTCGTTGACCAGCCCTAGCATTGGTACTGTCAGAAAATTCAGAAGCATGCAATTTGTGAAAGCGATCTACAATTACTTATAGTTTCCGGAATCGTTCTACTACAGTACGCTCCGTAAATAAACATGCAATTATAACTTGCTCTCCTCAGTGACAGCACTGCAACCGCAGGTACCGGGGCGCATATGCAGCCTTGAGCTCTGCCAGTCCCACGGTAACTTTTCTTCTCACGAAAATAACACAAACTGAACCATATTTAAGCTTAATTTTTCCCGCCCAAACCAGACATGGGATTGAAAGATAGGAACAGGGAAAGACAAATTCCGAGAAATGGTACGGACCGTTAGAATTTTGATAGATAGAACAGCCAAATTGAATTTTACCAAAGAGGGTGAAAAAGGTATTAAAAAAACCAACTGAAAACAACGAGCGCGTAAAGGAAACGGCTTTTGTGTCCGGAGACACGGCATGTCACCGTCTCTCCTTCTCTCGCTGGTTTTCTGTGCCCACAAAACATGTCCCACCTCTTTTTTTTTCACTCCCACGCGCAAGGGAGGAGCGTGACTTCTAATCAATTTTAAGAGGGATGTCGTTTGTTTTACACGCGTCGTAGAGAAATGAAATGGGACTCGCCCACAAACTGAAGAAGAAAGGTGAAAGTGTGTTTTTCCATTCACGGCATAGCCCAGTGAAAGCGGGGACGGTTGAGACAAAACTTTAGCCGAACATTTTCTGCCATGTGGCAACCGAAGCCATCCTCGGACCTTGTCTACCTTCATATATATATATTTCTCAACAGAATTTCTTGTCGCGGTCAAACGTGAATATTAACACGAATTACCTGAACAGGAATTATAATTTTATTCATTAATTGATAATTATAATAAAGTATGTAAATTATCTGTACGTGATATTGAATTTGATTGTAAATTATATTTTAAAACCCTGTACAGAAACCCTAGTTCTAAATCTCTAGTATATTGCACGAATCTCGGGGAAGGACATTAAAAAGACTACGTGCAAGCACAAGCAAGTCAATGCAGTGGGTGGGGACGATCAATCTGCGATCAGACGAGAGCAATATTTAAAACGAGATATTAGTAGATGTCTTTGTACGTTTACGGGTTAAGTTGGAGAATCCCATAAAGGCTAAAGCCTGGATCCCAACAGATGTGACTTTTTGGTTTCGCAATTGCTCTTTTCTGCTCCTGCATGGGGACCCGGGAACTTTGCCAACGCCATGCTCTTCCATTTTCTTTTCTTTTATTTTCCCCTCTTGATCCTTAACAAGCATTGTCAGTTTCCTTATTATATGTATAGATTCAAATCACAGAAGTTTCCTCTGTGGTTGTGAGTATGACCGACCAGACTTGACTGTCTTGTCCCCCCCGGCCAATCCTTTCTGCTTAGTTCGGGCTACATTACATTACATGCACCATACTCTTGTAATAAAACCCTTTACTTTTTTGAGAATCTTCATTTTATTAAAGCCAAGAATAAAGTTTTCTTATTACCTAAGCGCAAAAAAGTTAAAGGGGAACCGATCGTTTCAGAACTTGTTTCGGTGTTAAGACATGGAATCGAAAGCAAAGTGACATCTATCTAATCCCCAATCCCCATCGTGCAGATTCTGGCAAAGCTTCAACTCATTTAATTTTATTAAATATGTTTCGAGAATGGATACAAATTAAGGAGCAGATATATTCGTGTGGACAAGATTTCTGCTGCATATAACCAGATAATGGCATTGGTATACTTTTATAAATTGAATGTTTGTCAAGATTAATCGAATTCCAATCTAGGACCAAATGCTACGCATGTTTCGTTTGAGGTAGATTTCAATTGTCTTGTTTAAGGGAACATGGATACTATTTGTACATTGAAGAATGATTACCACAGATTTCATTAGATTTGATTATGCATCTCTTTCACTATTTTTTTATTTAAAAAAGGTTAGCTTGCCGTTTGATCGAATAGATAATTATATAGAAATGAACTGTGAAAGAAGGCAGAAATTAGATGACTAATACATGTTTAAACAAAGTAAATCCATTGAATGGGGTCTTTGGGACGCGGTTTCTAAATCCCTTTTTTTTTCAAACTCGTCACCTTTCTTGTATGACGTGTATGAAGTTGGTTGCATGTGGGCTCTAATCCAACATCTCATTTATTAGTCAGTTGACTGAATGAGGTCGAATTACTGGACGTGATCTGCAATTTATTACTAAAAATTGAAGGCTAAGATGTTTTATTTTTGTACCGAGGGATATACATTTGATGATATTGACTATTTCAACCTGGCTTTCCTTTTGAAATATAACTCAGATTTAGATGGAATTGGCTTTGGTTAGGTAAGACTAAAGGAGGAGACAGAAAATCCAAAGTGGGGATGGGAATTGGCTCCTTGGTTTCTGTTAAAATGAAGCATACAAACAGTATACTTTGGAAATGACATGAATCTACTAGTGAATGGGACAAAAGGAAAAGAGAAGGAGGCTATATATGCATGGCTCGCCTTCCCAAATGAACCCATTTTTGACCACTTCAGGGCACCGTAAAAACTCACAAATTCATTTTACACTTCTTACCAAAACACTCAAGTTATAGTTACACTAATCGACTTGCTGATACTTCATTTGAAAGCAACATAGAAAATTAAATAAAGAAGGCGTACCATTTAAGAAATGGTACCAGCTTGATGTCCAATTAACAGATTACACTGTCGAAACGTACATGCTTTAGCATATTTAGCCATGCAGCAACAGTGATGATAGCAAAAATAACACAACGTTTCAGAGGTGAAAACTGACCAAACCCAAAGATACCAGATGGGTAGCCATTGCATCCATACATACATATGTATTTATATTGCTAGTGGTACAGTTGCAGCCAAATTTGTGATTCCCAGAATCTACTGCCCCATTCTTGCCTATATATGTACATGTTGCTATCCCCATAAGTCGGTATAACTAAAATATCCGTGCCATTTCTATGCCCATAACCGAATGAGTGGACCATAAGACATATAAGATTTACTAATTTCCAGCATTTTCTTGCAGTAATTTGCTTTCTTCAGTGATTGCCCTTGTAGTCTGCATGTTTTCATTTTCTTAGCTCAAATTCATAAATTAATAGTAATTTGACAGCTAATGCAAGTCCTTATCAGTCGTCCTTAGGATTCTGTAAGGTGGTAGCTAGAGTTCAAGTTCAGGCTACCTATTTTCTAGAGCTCCTTTCTTCACATGCACCCTTCTAATTCTCGCCTCTCAAAACTCTGAAAACGATAGCTAGGATTAAAAATAAAAGAAGAAGCGGAAATGAAATGCATACAACCACCCTAGCTAACTTGGGTCGAACACCGTTGGGCAACATGGTTAAATGGTTAATTGTTTCTTAAAATGATTCTCTGTTAGCTTAATCATTATCATAATTAATCTGCAGCCGACTAATTAAGGTCAACAATTTCGAAATACCTGCATCATTATAAGCATATTATATATATGTACACACACACACACACACACACACACACACACACACACACACACACACACAGCAAACTAGACCTCACATGCAATGTAAGACATAAGCTGCTGGCTCATTATTCAATCAGACAAAAGAGCTCCATCAGCAAACAGTTATCGTTGATTTCAGGCCCTCAACTTATTACTACAATATTCCTCCGTTTGTCCTCTTCCTTCAGCCTACTATTATTTAAAATTTTTCTCTGTTGTGTTTGTTTACTGATGACAACCCGCCATAATAAATGCATTAATGACTTTGATTCAACTTTGGCAGGACATGGCTGAGCCCGGCCGGGGCTGTCAGGGTTTCAGCTCTCAAATACTGACTAGCACGCCACGTGTCAAATTGTTATTGTTGATCCGTTTTCATCATCTCGCGTCAGCCTGGAGGATGACAAGCTCACCTCTGAGTCGTCGTACGATTGCTTTAATTTCTGACGTGGTGGAGGTTTTCTGATGACAGTTGACGTCATGAGATGATCCCTTAAGAATTGTTTGGGACCGTAGCATTCAGAAATGCTACTGCATCGAGTAATTTAACTGCTACCGAGCCATTTCACCGACGCACCCGCCAGCTGGTTCTTAATTGCAAGATCACACTAGAAGCTTGAAGATTACGAACAACTTGGGTCTGTATCCGTTGGGCCTAACTTGAATCCTAAACCCTACTTTACTTCTTACAATGCAAGACAGAATAAATCACGTAAATGGCTCATTTTGACGCATACGCTGGTTATTGATGTACGCATGCATGAATGCATGCACGAGTTTTCAATCACACGTTTCAAGTTTTGTTCAATTTACAGAACGATGTGGCCTGTGACTCTGGATGAATTGAAACTTGATAGCAATTCACCTTCCGAGAGAGGTCCCCAAACCCAATGTGAACGAGAGGAAAGCCGGGAGGGGTGAGGATTCAGTTTTAATTGGTTCTCCAATTCTGACATTGTCATCTGACGCTGGAAAACAACAGACCACAACTACCGTCATCTCATCTGAGTCTTTTGTACAACCAAGACAAATAAATAGATTTCAAACCTAGTCACATCATCACAACGACATGGCGAAATATTTTATATAGCATGACGCTCGAAAACTTTGTGTGAAGATCAAGTATTGACATTGGTAAGCATAGCAAGACTCCAGATAGGCAGGCAGCCAGCAGCAGAGAAAGGGTCTCAAGTTTCGAAGAGCTTAGAATCTCAAGAAATTATAGAACAAAAGGTAATGGAAATGTTTGATTTTGGTAATGGATCGGGTCGCCAGAGTTACTAAATTAAGCATTGATTAGGGTCAGGTGATGTCACGTTAATTAAAAGATCAATTCATTGTTTAGGTTTTGCTTGTTAAACAAGGTATCAGTGACTCAGATTGACAGGCCGATGAGACGGGGCAACTGGCACACGAGGGTTGAGTTGTGGCGGTGATGGATTTAATAGTGGAGTCGACGAAGCAGAAGGCCTTCTTCTGATGATGACGATGATGACTAAGCGTGACGCAATAACTGTCACATTTGAAAAGATTACTAAGAAGGTACCTTTACCATGTCCACGTGCATGTTTACTGACCTTCTTCTTCTTCTTCTTCTTCTTCTTCTAAATTCTAGGTAATAATTAAGTTATCCTTGTTGCAGTCAACCCCTCGTCTTTACAATGTTCTTTTAAGATCAGACTGTATTAACTAACTCAGATACGCATAATATTTAAGAAATGACAATAAACATCAAATTTCAAACAACTCAACTTAGCCGTTATTTCTCGGTCAGCTCAGGGGAGTTTTATGGGCCACGAAGGTATTTCATTTATGGACTCAGAATGAAACCAGAGCGAAGCCCAGTGCGGCTTGATATCATTGTTGGACAGTAGTGTTCCAAGAATTGGTGGGCGGCACTTGCGGCCACTTGTGCTGGATAGCCCATCGCTACTCTCGGTTCCTTCAAACTTTGAGACAAGCCTTGGTACCAACTATACGAATGCACCATCGATTTCTTGAAATTGAAATCTGTAATGAAGGAAAAGGAATGGTGATTAGCAACGAGCAGAGTGTTAAACTAGTTCTAATGATACAGGAGGGTTAAGACAGAAATTATATGCAGAGCGTCCTTCTAATAATTTTGTAAAGAGACATGGCATCAGTCTGAAAAAGATGACCGTTGACTTGAACTTGTGGCAGAACAGAAGTATTACCGGACGAAACTCAAATAATAACACAGCCACGATATTGTTCTTCGGAAGCGGGCGCGCCGGCTGTTCCATTAGAAGTCCGGCCATAGTGTAGAGAAGACAGAGTTCACCTGCCCACAATAACATTCTGCTATTTATCATGCAGCTTTGGGAAATGATCCCATTACAGACTTCCAAACTGCTCACTGATTTGGACACCCAGACTACTCCCAAACATCAACTCATTACAACAATCCAATACGCTTAAATCTGCTCAAGACCTATAGTGGTAGGCAATGAGGGATTCTCAAGACTCAAATCAGAGTATAATTCTTTTCAGGCAGCAAAATGACAACATATAATTGCTCTAGTCAATTTATATAGTGAATGTACCCAAGTCAGAAAACAAACTCTGTCCAAGAGAGACATAAAGCGGGGGAGATAGAGGCAAGATAAGGTTCCGAACAGAGAATGACCCGCCAATTCACATTCTAACAGGGTGTAATTCACCAAAACAATGTGCCAATAAAAATGTTCAATTGAACACTGTAAGCCACAAACAAATCATGAATGGACACCTCATTGTCCATGTTTAGAATGGGTAGATTCATTTTGACCACTAAAAATATCCACGGGAATATCTACATAGTATGATTCAGAAATAAAGAAACAGCATCAAATGCAAAATAACAAATTATTGACCAAATGCATAATAAAACTTCAAATCTTCTTCCACATTGCTTCTGATCCCAAAAACAAACTAGTGAAACTATACACAACTTAAAAAGGCATAATTTCCATAACAATACAGAAATTATAAAGGTTGCCCATTCTATGCAAAAGTGCAAGCTGATCCCAAAAACTGACAGCTATGCACGTCAAAGTTAGAATATGACTACTACCATCCGGAACTGTGCAGCTGCATGCATCACCAATTAAAAACCTGAACGATCCTTCATGTCAATCATCCTGCAACATCCAGTTCCTTTATCTCTTGCTTGCTTCACAGCCCTCTCCAGAGCATTGTCAATCAGAATCTGTTGACCACGGCATTCTGGGGAGCAAAATCCACGAAAAGGTCTGCATTGCCACATCAAATGTTAAGGGAAAGTGCATCAATATGCACTAAATTTTTCCAAATTGAACATATTAGCAATAGAACCATGAAATATAGCTTTTACTTGTGCGAAGCATAAACAGTGATGCATCACTTCCAGTATCAGCTGCTTTACAAGAAACTTAGTCCAGAAACTCCTTAATAATGAATCAGTATAAAGAGAAAGAAAACCACCTTAAGTAATTGCAACTAGAGCAAAATAGCAAGAATATTATAGACAGTAAATAGAACCTTGACAACAATATTTTATTTCTAAACATGTAGACACATTAGATGAATAGAATAACTCCATTGAATCAAAACCATCTGAACAGTAAGAACATTAAAATTCCTTTGCTAGCTCAATAACTAAATAAAGTTGGAGAAACAAAATAGTAAATGTATTATGCAAGGCCTTGGAGTTTCTAACTAATTGCCCAATAAATCTTGAGAAAAAATTATAGAGCGAGGGAACTACAAATAGAATCTGTTCATTTACTAGTATGACATAATACAATTTATAGAGAATACAAAGTCGACAGGGCATATAGTTCTCCATTTTGTTGCAGGCTCACAAGAGAAGCAAAATCCATAAGCATTGCTAACAAGAAAACAGAGATTCCTGAAAATGAAAGTGAAAATTGGAAATAATTGACAATGATCTTCCATCGAAGGGTAACAGTGACAAAAAACACGCAAGTAAAAACAGATACCAAAACACACTATAAACAGCAATATGCTACAGAAATATGATTAGATATTTGACCGACCGAGTCGAACATAAACTATATTCCTTTAGAATATCATAATTCATTCAGAGATTCGGCAGCCAAACAGAAAATATACGAACTTCCTTAGTTAGATCTTCGCTAAAATAAGTCTAGTTTTCAATAAATAATACCGAAAGAAATAAAACAATTGAAAAGTTATGTCTTATTATTCTATTGTTCTCTCTCAGCATCCAAACAGAGCAACACTCAAATTAATAAATGAATCATCACGGACATAACAGTATAACACCATACCCATACATAAAGACGTCCTTCTCAAGCATTTTCTTCTTACAAAAGTAACATCTCTCGAGAAAATTCCCACTCTGTCCCTGACCGTGACCATAACCATTCTCCCTCACCAGCTCAGGAGACGAGACCGTCAAAATCGCCGGCCGAGACCGCTCACTCTTCGCAGATGGGGACGCATTTCTCGATGCCGTAAGAGGTTCCCACTGGAGCTCCGGCGGCTGCGGCGTCGATTGGTTCAGAACTCCGAGGAATCCAGCCTCGTCGAAGCTGGACGATCGCGCGACGCGAGATCTCTTCACCTGCATGGTCGAATAATAATTTGACTAGGGTTATGAATTGGAGAAAATTTGGGAGCCAGTGGGCACTCGAGTGATCGAGTATTGTACTGAAAGCTATGAATGTGTTTGGTTACGTTTTGAATTCGCTATTTATAGGATGCCGTGGTCCCCGGCCGTAGTCCTTTGGAAACAAATCAAATACAACGCGTGTTTTTATTAGTGGTTGGGATTTGATTGTCTGTGCTCTGGACCATTTTAAGAGATCAAATCGACGAATAGCATTTCGGGGAGTTTAAATCGAATGGCCTATATTACGTAATCGATTCAACTGGGTATGGGTTGAATAATGAAGTCAAATCGTCGAGGAAAGAATCGTCAAATTAAAGATTAACTAAAGCGCCGAATCCGGTTAGTCAAAGTGCAAATATGCTAATTTAATGAATGGGTTGCATTCACCATACGCAATGTACCAGGACCATAAATAATTAAAATACAATAAGTAGGCTGCCTTCATTTTTCTGGCTTAGTCTGGATCTGTCACGGGTCTGGAGGGGTCCAATCCGATCCCTTTATCGTCTCTATTAGTAATATGATAAAAATTTAATAAAATAATTTTTAAAAAATACTCAAGATAACGATAATCATAATAATAATAAACTTTACTATTAACGTAGGTAAGGCTGAATCAGTATCGTTTCTTCTGTCTTTCCTCAGTCTACGATATTTACGTGCCATTCTGAATAAAAAATGCACTAGATGGTTCGTGCAGCTTTTGTCCGTAAACAGAACGTTTTCTAAAGAACTTCTATAGCTTCAAGTGGATCTTTTGAGTCATGTAGCTTAACAACTTCTTCAACACAAGCCTACCCATTTCTTGAAGGACAATGCTGCTTCTCTCTTTTTGAGTTGTGCTTCTGTCTGGAATTTTGGAGCTTTGCCCTTGTACAGTGTTTTATGGTATTTCAAGAAGAGAGTTCGATATTTGTACTTATCTATAAACATTTTCCCTTTCTCCATCATATCCACAACTTCATTTGCCCGAGCAAAAAATCCACCCCTCACAAAGGTATAAAGTACAGAATCCAGGACTTCCTGATCAAACTTCATTGAGGCGGCACAAGCAAAAGATTTCATTTCACCCCACAGCTCTGTTACCTCTGTATATTTTCCCCCAACAGCAGCATAGCCAGTGACCATAGAATGGAAAGTTTGAGCATTTGGGAGATGCCCCAGACTCCTCATTTTTGTCAAAGCCTTCTCAGCATCTTGCATCAGTCTCTTTTTAGAGAAGAAGTGGATTACATTATTCCAATCATGAATGCCGCAGTCAATTCTCTGCCCTTCCTTGATTTCTTTCAAGAGCTTCGCCATCAATACTGCTTCGCTATTCTCTACACAACCCTTTACCAACATATCAAACTCTTGATGATCAGATCTTGGAATTTTAGCTTCTTTCACCTCTTTGAATAGATGGTGCGCTCCTGGGGTGTCTTTCTGAATAGCCCTGGATCGCATCAGTGCTTCATAACAGCTTGAATCAAGCTGAACTCCAGCATTACTAGCATCTCGTAAAAGAGCAGTGATTTCTCCTGCTTGATTTGATTCTATATATGCCTTCAAGAGGGAAGCATAAACAGAGGAACTAGCCCTGACCCCAGCCAAACGCGTCTCATCAAGGAGGTCATATGCCTGATCTAACCACCCAAGTGAGATGCATAAAGTAATAACATGGCCCAAGGCTGAATCATCATGGGAAACTAATGAATCTTTTTTCTCTGCCTTGATAAGAAAATGAGCCAAATCCTTGGTCTTACCAGCTTCCAGGAAAGCCTTCACCAATTTCACATAAAGTTTTTCAGTTAGTTGGAGAATACCATGCTCCGTTGTAATCAATTCAACCTGCATCTGTAACTTAGTTAACAAGGTTTGAAATACTCTCTTTGCCTCAGTATCAAGGTTAACAAAGTTTCTGTCTTTAGTGAACTCCTCATAAGACATGATATGGTTTTGGATTAATACATTATTCTCTAAATCATCTGATTTTGTGTGGCTTGCATTTTGCCCAGGAATCTGTCCTGGAGGAGGCCTATTGTCATTTCCAGCAGCATTAAATGCCAGCATAGCAGCAGCAAGAGAATTTTGTGCTTCCTTTCCTTTCTGAAGCATTTCCAAGACCATCTTGGATGCAGAGTTAAGATCCCTAAATTTCAAATGGCTACTTAGCAAGCAATTAGAGAACTGACGAAACTGAATATCACTTAGGCCAACAGCTTCATCTATATGTCTCTGAAGCTTCCTTAGCTCTTCTCTTCGCCCATTTCTCTCATATATGTGTGCCATTATAACCAATAAGTTTGCATCTGCTTTTACACCAATTCGAGGCATCATATCTAGAAGCTGCTCTGCTTTTCTTGTTGTCTCAAACAAGAGACATCCTGCCAAAGCACTATTGAAAGCATTAGTATTAGGCTTCATAGCAATTAAAGGTGCATTAATCTTTTTACAAGGGTCCACGCCGGCAACTTGGAATAAATAACCTATCTCAAGAATCAACTCGGCAGCAAGGTAAGCCCCTGGAGCTGATAGCGACATATGAGCCAAGATTGCAGACCAGGCAGTCACAGGAGGATATTGTTCTGTTGCTACCAACTTTCTCAAAACAGTGGATGCAGGAACTAACAAACCACATTTGGAGAGACCTAGAGAAAGATAAACAAGAGGTTCCTTTTCCAACAGATTCTGTTTACCTTCCTCAAAAGCTTGTTCCACCAATTCATAAGCCTTCTCGAGCCACTCGGTATTTAGGCTGTTTGCAAAACTTGTAAGAAGCTTATTCACAATGGTTTTTTGAGGAAATCCATCCGTCTGCATGTACTGTTCATACAACTTCCATGTAACACCATATCTATGCTCATCAATTGCATTTTCTATTTCCACACTTAGTTTTGCCAGATCTCGCGTGTTGACCAGAATTGTTCCAGCCATACTAGATAAAGACTGAGTTGAATAGGTGAATCCGTTTGGGCTTAGAAGGACAGCAGTTTGCATAGTTGACAGGAAGGAGCAACCAGCTGGCTCATAGACTGATTTGTGACTACAACTATCCTGAACTTGGTGTCTAGAAACCCAAGCACCATTGTGACCACTATCAGTGAGTAAGGTGGATAATACTGAAGGAGATGCTAAACTAAGACGATGCTTCCCTTTCCACATTGGTGACTTTTTTTTCCCAAACAGCGATAACCAACTACAAGGCCTGAGCTAGAGTAGGTCCAAAACCTGCAAGACTGATAACATTGGAACATTTTGCAAGAGTTGTATAAACTGCATGTAAGATTGGAAAAGTGAAATGCAATTGTACCTGACTACTACAAATCACTAGTTTAGATAATAAGTAATAAAATGTCATCCAAAAAAACCATTACATGTTAGTGAAAATGAACCAGCATGCTAATGAAAATAACTATATTCCTCCATTTTGAACTTTCTTTATGTATTTTGACGCATTGATTGATAAACAATGCTGAAGTTTTCATACAGCAGCAGAACACTAAGAAAAGTTAAACCCCAAATATCAAACAAAGGAAAATTAAAGAGATAAACCAGGTTTCACAAGGCTCATTCCCTTCTTCAGTGAAGCAATTTAACAAACATTTAGGAAACATTAGAGAGCTTACATGCAGACACATACAGTATAATTATTCAACTTGACAAGAGCAAAAGTTGAGAAGACTTAAAGGTTGCTGTAGAGTCGAAACTCACTTGAAGTTGGCATCACCGCGGTCAGTGCAATTTGGACTAGGAGAGAGAGTTGCCCCTGGCAAAAGATGGGCGGGTTAAATCTCTGCTTTCTGTTTGCTTTTGGTAACGGAACAACGAGCATGGCTTAGACTGAAGACAGCGCGATTGGGCTGACGCTGTGATCGTTACAGTATCCAACTACTTGGATCTAAAATTTGGGCCTCATGCCCGTTGTTTTGTGGAGTTTATTGTTATCGCATTGAGAAATTATTCGTTGAGTTCATCAAATAATGTACATAAGAAAGGTTACACTAAACTTTTAAATATTAAAATAATATATTTTTAATAATTAAAATTAAATAATTATTTAATTTTAATAATTAAAATATATTATTTTAATATTTAAAAAATAGTATAAATAATATATAAAAAAAATTAAAATTCTTATTTTTATCTATACACATATATATATATTTAAAATTAAATTTAATGTATGTAATTAATGCATTACAATTAATACACATATAAAATTATAATTTCAGTTATTTAATTAAAAATAATTTAATAATATGTAAACAATATAAAAAATAAAAAGTTCTCGATCTCAACCTTTAAAAAATGATATTATTATTAAATAATTAAATAAATAGTAATTAGTGTGTATTTATTTAATATTTTTATATTGTAATATATTTTAATAATATTACATCTTGAATTTATGTCATAATTATATAAGAACAGGATAATTAAAGAAAGATTAATTAATACTGGCTCAGTTCTCTTTTATTTAATTGTGCAAGACCTGGGCAGCTTGCACTTGCATTACACATATACACGTTCAGCATTATTCATATAACACATGGTTTCACGTTACTGAACTTAGTGTTCAGTGGCTCTCCCACAAAACTTCACTTCTACTTGCACAACGTGTCGACTTATTTCTTCCACTCATTCGTAAGCGCGGCCGTCTTGTTGGCGTTGCCATGTCGGTGAATTCTTGATCTTGGTTTCCAAAGATTCGGTCTACCTCTTCGCCCTTGGTTTTAAAGGCTAACTCTTTGGCTTCCCGCTGCATAAACTTGTTCCTCTTTCCTGCAAGAGGGAACATGATGTTGCCTTCTGCATTGATTTCGAAGCAGAGGACTTCGAGATTTTGGTTTCCGGCAGCAATCGTCACGTAAGGATGACCAGCCGGGACGATGTACACTGTATCAGTTCCTACGCTGGAGCTTATTTTCCGGTAACTACAGCTACCCTTGGCTTCCTTCTTGTCGTTCACTTGTTACGGAGAGATGAGGACATGTGATCTCAATGCGTCCATCTCCTGCAACAACTAGTGCTATCTTTGTCGACCGTGAGTTGTAAAATGGAGCTGTCATTCCTCCCTAAGCATAAATGTCAAAAAAAATAAAAATAAAAAATAATCCGAAACCTTAATAAAGTCATACAAGTAATAAAAATGGCCTAGAGGAACACCAGAAATACCCTGGTGATGTTGGCATAAGAGACCCTGATGTCGAGTTCTTCAAGTGGACCGAAATCATTGGAGTCAGCTTCGAAGAGTTTTCCATACTTGTTAGATTGAGAAGGACGCTTTTTGAAAAGATTGAATGCTTGCCTTGATTTGCCTGCAAATGGCCAAATGCTAGGGCCTTCCTCACTCTGTCCGTATCTGTTCTTTGGTGGCTTTCATGATCACTCCTTGGTCCTGATTTGAGAACAGCCTCTCCAACCTATCCCTTCGAGTCTGCAAATATCAACAATCAATTACAAAAAACCAAAATATTAAACGTGAGAATAGCAGGAAGTTATATATAACCAAGTACAAAAAAATTAATTATAATTACCTTATAAGCTGCTTCGAGTGTCTCCCAGCTGAACGCCTTGAGGAACGATTCACCACCTGCCCCACGAATTCCTGCATCAGAATACATCCAACGAATCAGCAAATAAATCTTTCAATTAACTAGAACAAGAAGGTTTCGAAAAAGCACAGCTAAAATATACATATACCTTGTCCTGGCCAGGAATATTGACGGGTCAAACAAATTTGACGATGTAAAGTTTCTCGTTGTCATCTGTATTGACGACATAGAAAGGGGTGCCAGAACGAATCATGACGATGTCTCCACGTTCAACATTAAAGCTCTCTCTCTGATTCTCACCGATCGCAGTGATTGTTCCTCGTCCTACAAATTAAGCCACAAAATGAACACAAAACCATAAAAATCGTATTGTGCAAAATAGATGATCTACTTGAAAACAATCCAAGGGAGTCGAAATTACCCCAAGAAACAAAGAAAACGCCATCGGCATCTAAGTGGCTTGGAGCTACAAATGCTTGAGGATTAGCCACAAGAATGCCCAGCCGGTATTTCTCGAGACCACGAAGAAGCTTTGACCTTTCGGTGAACTTGGGAAGAACAGATATTTTTCCATGTTCGGTCTCAACTCTGCCAGTGAAGTGCTGCTTTTCAAATACTTAAGGATTCTCTTCTTCTTCTTCTTGCTCCTCCTCGTCCTCGTCCTCCTCTTGACTTACTTTTCTGTGCTTACTACGTTCTCCTTCTCCTTCTCCTCTCTCCCTTCTATATTTCTCCTGACACCTTAAGCGACACGGCATCCTCTGTTGTGCACCCTCTTGCCTATCGCACTGCTTCTGGCATTGTCTCGTACGTTTTTCAGGTTCATCAGTGTTCTGCTCCTCACGACTGCCACCGGTGCCCCATTCTTCTTCTTCACTCTCTCCCTCTCCCTCCTTTTCTCGTTGTTTTTCTCTTTATAGTAATCTTCACACAATTTACGCATCGATCCTTCTGTTCCTCATCGAGCTGCTGTTGGACTTTGCACTGATGCTTGCACTGTTCTAACTCTGGGTCTTTCTTAGCCAGAGCTAAACCAGCACACAGCAGCAAAACAGAAAAGAGGAAAACAGTAAAACAAACTTTTGTATTGATAGCCATTATCACTCACTATACATAACACACAAGAAGACTGCTTTCTTTCTTTCCTGTTGAAGAGACGGAGAATGTGCATCATATTATATAGTGCGAGATTGAGAATAGAGAATAGACGAGTATGCGGAAGAGAAGGCATGCAGGTAGACGAGTGTCCATCTAACATGTCGAGTTCGGTGAGTGCTAAATCGACGCGTATCACTGCACTAGCAAGTAGTGGTGATGACAAAATGAACAAATATTGTCTTGTAGCACTTCATAAAAGAAGGTTTTGTTTCACCTGAAAAACTAGGCACAAGATCACATTCACATATAAGACCAAATTTTCACGTAGCTGTACAGCTAGCCAACAAAAGTTACGGCCGTTTACTAGGATTTTTCTTTCTAGAAGGATACCACTAGGTTGGCAGTATCAAAGGGCCAGGGCTGCACAAACACCCAAAGTAAATATTAGACACTGATAAGATCAAACTGCTTTGGTTTACACGCATTTGTCACGACCCTAACATGGTCGTTGCAACAGGTTGTGACGCGAAAATCCGCTCGGCACCAGCCAGCATTTTGAACCCAAGAATGTACCGCTGAAGTACAAATGGCAATGAGATAGCACATCGCACAAATTTAATTGTAGATTCTTAATAACTAATCCCATTCCTAAATAACATTGGTTTCAAATTATGTGTCCGCGTGTGACTGATAAGTGGTTATTTCGTGGGTACACGGCAGCAGTTGCAAGGATATAGCACTTTGTAGTCTGTATATGACTGATTGAAAACAATATTAAAGCAGTAGAATTCAATCAATTTCTGGGGCATTCTACTTGCTAAGCCTGCCAACACGAAATGCAATATCGGATACAGATACAAAATCATTATTAATCCTAGGCATACATATTCCTGTATCCATACTTCCGCAAAGTCTTTGATTAAGAAATATGATATCTTGATAAATTGAACGAAGCTTCTTCATAGATCAGGCATGCCCTTTCCACTTTTAGGATCATATGTCTTCTCCATCACAAGATCCATCGGAGTGTCCTTGGGACCAGCTGCAAAGAGGAGACAAAAATAAACATCTAACAGAATGGCAGAAAAGAAAATCTCGCATCCAAAATATCTTCCTAATAGAAATTCAATTACTATATGAATTAACAATTGATACTCATTCTATCCAACATTCCATGTTATTCTATCAATTAAGTTTTACCTTCATACTGAATCAGTCCAAATTTGTATTTTGTATCTAGTGAAGATGCTGAAGCAAATATTTCTTATAATTGAATTCCTAACAAAAGTAAACCTTACAGGTAACACTACGGAAGAGAAGCAAATGTCTCTAACTTTGAAAGGGAAATAACAAGGACCGGCCTGGAGGCAATTTGGCAATGCATCTCCAGATCCTTATTTGTCTTTTACTCTTCACAATAAGACAGAGAATTCAGTAACAGAAGCTCCAGGGGTTATCCTTGGTAATTTATCTAAACAAAGAGAGAAATTAAATTATTTTGATTCAAAATGTTAACTAACAATCACCTATTAAATTATAAACAGATTGCCCATATTTTCTAATGAATATTTCTAATTAAAAATTCTCTCTGTTCTTTTCTCAGTTTTAATGTATAACATTTCGGTCATTCAAAGCCAAGTCATCTTAGGTTCTTTAGTTTCATCATTCAGTGTACAAATATATATATATATATATATATTCTCTCAGTTTTCAATAAACAAAATTTTGGTGCATTGAAAGACAAGATCTTTAAGTTACTGAAAAATAAGTTCAGATATATATTTTCTTAAGATGATGTTTGTTTTAAATAGCTAAACATATTCCAATACATAAAGACGACAATCCATAATTAAAAATCATATCACAGAGAGAAATAAAAAAATATATAACAAAAACATACACAAGGTTTTTCTATTTATTTAGATAAAAGAACAGAAAAGGGGTAAGTTTAAGTTAATTACCAATTGTAGGTCTTGGTGTCGTCCTTATCTTCAAGATCTCAGGACGAGGAATTATGGACGCAGATGATCCTATACCTCTAGACACTCTTACTTTAGTTCCATCTTCTAGATATTTAACTCCAACCTTACAAGGCCTCCTGCAAGAGTTACCATTAGTTATCATCTCTTTGAAGAGTCATGTGATAATAACATCACACTTTAAATAAGACAGAAAGTAAGAATACCCTGTTACTGGGTCAAGAACTTGAACATTTGATGCATGAATTGGGGCTTCAACTGTAAAGATCCCACCTTCATGACCTTCTCCTCCCTTGATATGCTTTTTTACCTGCATAAACCACAAACAGGCATATTTCCCACCCTTTCCAGAATAAAATTTTAAAAAATTGTAACAACAGATATAATTGCGATAAAGCAAGACTTGGAATTAGAATTTCCCACCAGATTTTTCCCTTCAACAATGACACGGTTTTGAGACCGAATGACACGCTTAATAGTACCGGTCTCGCCTTTATCCTTACCCCTGATTATCATAACCTGTAAACAAATATCTAAAACAATATCAAATAAAAGTCCTGAAAGAGATAAATGGAAACAATAGATAATAACATCTTTTAATCTCATTCTCACATTATCTCCTCTGAGAATTTTCCAGTGCCTAATGAGTTTCTCAGCAGCTTTCCAACCCATTTCAAGCTTCGAAAGAGATATTCTTTGAGAAGTACCTGCACGTGTCACTGAAACAGAATTTTCATCATAAATTTGAGAATTTTGATGAACCCATGAGACGCAGAGATTTATTCCCAAAACGCTCCTATTTCAGCGTGCGGTCATTCTAAAATAAACCTAATTCTTCACAACAGCTCATCTGAAATAAGAAAATTCTGCTAGATTAAACAAATCTTATTCAAATTACACCAAGCAAAAGATAAATCAGCTAACAGAAAAACCTAATTAACACCAAAAGGCTGCATCACGTAATCGAAAAAGAAAGTAAAACCTTAGATTTCTTGTTAATTGCCTACGAAGAGCTTGAATTCAGACTAATAAAAGGAACGACATCATTCAAGATGAAATCCGAAACATTCCAAGTCGAATACAGATGGCTATGACATATTAAAAGTTCAACGATTTTTAACGAAAGCAAGACAGGCAGAGAATGATTACCCGATAGAGCCAAGACACGGAGCTTGCAGAGTTAAGATACTTAGATTCAAGTACTGTGACTTGGCTTCCTCGGTTATCTCGGCAGCACCTCTCCGATATCGGGTTTAGGGTTTTTGCCGTAGACCAGCATTGTGAATACGGGCCTTCAATAGTTTTCTTTTTGGGCCCATTGTCGTTCGTTATATGGCCTGGCTAGAAACCCCTTAATCAAAATAATAAAGTAAAGGTTTGGTTCTAATTTTAAATTTATTAATTTTAATTAAAAATAAAAATAAATTAAATTAAATCCAGTTAAGACACAACAGAAGCTGAAACTGTTTCTTTTTTATGTTCCAGACATTGTTCATCTCTTACACATTGCTTATATTAATTACCACGTGGGAATTACAACTCAAATCTAATTAAATGAACAAAACAATGACCAATCACAAAGGGTCACAAATAAAATAAATTAATTTACATAATAAAAAATTAAAATAAATATTAATATAATTAATAATTTAAAAATATTTTTTAATAAAATTTATAAATTAATTTATATTATAAATTAAAAATATTAAAATATAATATAAATATTTATTTATATTAAAAATAGAAAAGACGAGATATCTTCCTTGGAAAATTAAACCTGTTGGTTTTATATTCCTTGCAAGAGATTGACATTGACAGAGTCTAATTTTTACTGTAATATTGCTCTCCCTCTTTCGGTTTGAAGAGATTTTAATTACGCGGCCTGATACCCAGTTTGGCTGCATATTGAAGGAATAATGAGATCTGGAATGTGGAAATAATACGTCCGAGGAAATTAAAGAAAAGAGAGATGATTCGTAATTAACATACCGGCAGCCTCCTTGGCCGCCCAGTCGGTGTCACACGTTATTTCACAGATGGTGGAACCGTGGCCTGTGGACAGGCATTCGCTCTCGCAATCTTTTAAGCATTGCATGAATCTAGTCTTGGGTGTATCGGCCTGTGCCCGTGCCTGGTCCTGGGCATTGGCGTTTTGGATGTGCAATGCTGCAACGATTGCAATGCAGACGAGAAAAAGTGCAACGAGGTTGTTGGCCATTATCTTTTAAGTGTGTTGGTATGTTGATGCTTTGAGTAATTTTCTTGTGATTAGTTTGAGTTGCAAGAGAGGATTGTTGAGGGGTTTGTATAGGGAAGGGAAAGTTAATTCTGAATTGTTTCAACTGAGGGGGGAAGATTTTTGGCTATTAACGAGCTTGATTTACTGGAAGGATTTGCTTAAAATATGTGTTTATTACAAGGACCAACTTTGTTCAATTTCTTTGTCTCAAGTCAAGGATGAAGCAGTCTTTGCTCCTCTTTAGAAAATACCACGCATTGAGTTTATTGCAAGGACTTGGCGCTTTATTTGATTACGAACCAATGTGAACTAGATTACAGTTCGACATCATACATATCGAACTGACATAAAGTACACATCGGCTTTCAGTCACAGAATCTCATGCCCAAAGAATTCGAAACAATGAGAGAAAAAAGTGAAAATACACACCGAGGTGATAGAGAAGTTAACTCAGTAGCAGTTGAGATCACCATTCCTATAAATAGTAGCAAAATCGACTGGGAGGAGATGTAAGACCGATTGGAGGATGATGGTGCCGGCGGTGTCGGCACTGGCCTAATCCTTGACCTTGTTGGGGCTTCTGATTCCACTGGTGGAGATGCGGGTGTCAAATCAAGCGGTGTTGGAGCTAAAGCTTTGGAAGCTGAGCAACATAAAAAAGATCTGTTATGTCCCTTCAAGTTCTGGA
Source organism: Xylocarpus granatum (assembly GCA_019650275.1). Taxonomy (NCBI): domain Eukaryota; kingdom Viridiplantae; phylum Streptophyta; class Magnoliopsida; order Sapindales; family Meliaceae; genus Xylocarpus; species Xylocarpus granatum. Next base: position 60,682 of record BNST01001733.1, on the reverse strand, counting down.
TTCAACCAACATTGCTTATGTTACGAGAGGGCTTGAGTCAAATGTTACCTCTCGGACTAAGAGGAGAAGCATCCATAGGTGCAGAAGTTGACCCGAGTGAAGCAGGACCTGCCAGAGAAGTTCTAGTTAGCATATTGTTTGATGGCTGAGCATCCCCGTTAGTTAATCTTTAAATCAAACTTTCAAGTTCATGAAATCATTTTTGTTTTTCTTATGTTAAGAAATAAGGAACCCAAGGATTAGTTAATGGCTTGGGGTACCTGGAGCTGGCAGAGGAGTACCGGAGGCTGCAAAATACAATAAAATGCATGATTAATCCTTCAACAGGCATTGATATTGCAGATGTTTATATTGAACTAGAACAAAGTCAAAAGAGTGTCACACCTTCGCACTGCAATGGCACACCACTCATTTTACATGCTCTTGGGAGAGACAGTGATAAGGTTCGGTTAATTGGCAGTTGAACCGGGACATTGGCAGTTACTACAAGACAAGCACAGTCCATACTCTTGCTCGTAAGCAATTTTAACGAATCGCAACAGCTCTGAGTTGGTGCTGTTGACCCATTGGCTGTACTTCCCGTGATGAAATTTAGGCAAGGCGTGAAGCTGGTGATCATAGAGGTTGTGCATGGTGTAGTTATCTGACCAGTCACTGAAATGATTGAAAGAGTTGCTATTATTAGTGCAAGAAGATGGAAAGTTCTCAATCCTACCATTATCTTCCTACTAGAGATTGTCTTGAACGGAAGATTGTGAAGGTTTGTGTTGGGTTTGGTTTTAGATTTAGGAAGGATTTATAGGTTGATAGTTTTTCAAGAAATTTGGATAAAAAAACAAGGGTAGTTCGGAAGCGGATTCTGGAGTTCATCTAATCTTAACTAATATCAATGACTGAAGGAATCTTTTAATTAATCGATTGCTTTTAACTTGAGACGCCAAGTTTTCTTAATCTTATTAGGCTTGCTTGGCACGGTAGTTATAGCTTTGGATTTGTATCAGTATGATTATGTTAACGATTCAACGGACTGCAGTATTGGTCTCTACTTTAACTCAAAACTTGAGCACGAAGGCCTAGTCTTTCCTCAAAACAACCTATCTGTCAGCTATTCGTGATACACAATGCTGAAAGAATGTACAAATATGTGGTTGATTTTCTCTCCAATACCTGCAAATCTTCAATTAAAAAGAAGGGGGCAGCAAAGAGCAGAACAGTATGCTTCTTGTTCAAGCAATACTCTAGAAGAGTTCAAAGATTAAATCCTTAAGCAACATATAAAACTATGCCCCAAAATGAATAAAGAAAATTATCATGAAACGTGTAGAATCTGCTCAGTAATAAACAACCCTTAGTTCAGTAAGAGTTGGTCAACCAATTATGCCAATCTATTCATCACTTTTTGGGACCAGTCAAACATTTGATTCTTGCAAACCAGATTCGACACTGAAGTTACATGTTCCTTCACATCTCCTGAGCATTTGAATCGGGCTGAATTTCCAATAGCAAAAAATGTCTTCAAGAGGACTTGATTTGTGTGTAGTTTCGGTCCTTGTAGTCATGCTATGGGGCGGAGCCACAATCAGGCTGCACAAAGGAGATCAGTAGCTTAGCCCCATGCCTGAACTACATTATGGGAAATTCATCAACCCCGTCCTCTCCATGCTGCTTACAGGTACGCAATGTTGTTCAACAATCGCCCCAACGCCTTTGCTCTGGGCTCAACGGCGGTCCTTCTTTGGGCATCACTATAACCAAACTCTTGCTCTCTCTCTCCCCGGTGCTTGTCAGTGCAAAGGTAAGCTCGACTGCACAAACTTTAGACATATTTATGTTGACACTATCAGACTATTAACTGGAAATACTTGAAAATTTGATAATCTGGCTGACCAGCTGCCAGCGGACCAACAGCTTCAGCAACTTCACCCGCAGTCTCTCCTGCAATCTCTCCATCAGATTCTTCAAATGAAACACCTGATCCTGAAATGAAACATTATTAAGGTATGTAGCAGGCATTGAATTTTATTAGCAATATAAGCTGACACAAACATAAGACACAAAATTCAGTGAATTCTGACTTCTAAGTTATGCCAAATTTGTTGAATGGGACAGTAATGTTAATGCTTGTTGAAATGCAGGAGCTGTGTCTAAAACTGTTCCCAACAGCAGGAGGGACATTAGATGGAAGTATTACAAGATCACCCTCTCATTTCTTTCTCTTCGGTCTCCTCATCACATCATGTGCTTCGATTAACATCAAATTCTGAGTCTTCTGCAGAGATTTGTCGCGTGTTGTAAAATGCACAATGATTCTTTTCCCCAATTTTTTGGCGAGTCTTGCTGCAGATGATTTGCCTTTCTGCTTGTAGGAGTATGGTTGTATTATTTGTTTGGATTGTTTGATGAATAAATGAGAGGATTTTTAATAAGATTAGCTTAACCACCGTGGATCTTTGGTCAACTCTTCCTCCTCCTCCTCTCTGGCAACAATTCTTAGTCATAACGGAATGGTTATAGTATTTCAATCTGCAAAGGACTTGAAGTTGTCTTAAAGTAGACCAAAGGCGATAAACAATTGAGAACTACATGATATAATAAAACCCATCGAAATTAAAATAATACAGCATCGGCATACTATGTTGTTCATTACACAACTACAGATTCTGCTATCCGGTCGCTATGAATTAGAAATTGCAACACTTCAACTCAAGCATTCTCTTCAATCAAGCATTCACATAATCTTACCGTAAGATTGTGATAGAAATGTTTTGTTCAGGAACTACAAATATGTGCTTATTAAACATGTCAAAAGTTCGACAAAATCCCAGTTTATCAAATAAGCAAAATGATACATCAACAAATTTGCAGTTACTCAGCAAAATGAAATCCGGAGACCCGTAAAAAAAATGGACAGAAATTAGGACAGAAAAGGGAATAAGAATGAGGTTGGAAAATTAACCTTTGAAAACATGGCGAATAGTTCCATATCAGACGATCGATATTCATCGAAAACATGTTCCAATTAGTTTATACTGTTTTAGATGATCAGCAATGAGTTATAGGTATTAGTAATTGAAGACAAGAGGAATAATCTCCACCAAAAATAATAGACAAAACGAACATGATCATTATGTCATTTCTCTTCACACCCTTAACACCAAAATCAGGAAATTAACTAATTTCTCAAATCTGTTACACCAAAAGTTGGCCAACCAAAGTTAGCTAATACTGCCGACTCTTCCCCTTCAAGGTTCATAGATAAATGCCATTCAGTTCCCTTCCTTTCCTCATCGATCCTTGCATATCTTCAACAGTCTGTAATTCGACACAAAGTTCTATCATTTCTCACAGCGTTGGTACTCCTAGCAAATGGCTTCAAAAGGGATTGAGTTGTGTCTAGTCCTGGTCCTAGCGACGGTGTTTTGTCGTGGAGCCTTGGCTCAATCAGGCTGCAGCACTGTGATCATGGGGCTAGCCCCATGTCTAAACTTCGTTACTGGCAATTCCTCAACCCCGTCATCTTCTTGCTGCTCGCAGCTTGGCAATGTCGTTCAATCGCAGCCGCAGTGCCTATGCACAGTGCTCAATGCTGGTGGCTCAACGTTGGGGATTGCCATTAATCGAACGCAAGCTATGGCACTCCCTGGAGCTTGTAATGTGCAGACACCACCAGTCAGCCAGTGTAATGGTAAGTAAGATCAATTCAGCTTACCCTTACTATATATAACTCAAACAAGAAGATTTATACAGCTGTAATGATCTGAATTTGGTGGGTTTAATCAGCTGCTAATAATAGTCCAGCAACTGCTCCTGTGAGTCCTCCAGCAGATGATTCTTCTGACGACACCCCTGCAACACCGACTTCACCATCACTGAATTCAGCGCCTAGCATTCCTTCAGGTAAATTACAATTCATGGATGCTCGGAGAATTACAAAACGCGAACCTACCAATTTGTCTTGTTAATTGATGGTTGTTTCGTTAAATGCAGGAACTGGGTCCAAGATAGTCCCCACAACAGACGGAAGCACGTCTAATGGAAGCATTATTACAATGCCACTTCATTTCACCGCCTTGGTTCTTCTCCTGGCTTCTTGCTTTTCCAAAATTTGACCTTAGTTTCTCTGAATCATTGGAGCTTTCTCTATTGCTTGCTCTTGTTTATTATTCCCATCTGTACTCGGTAACTTTGGAGTTGCATTCTTCATCCCTTGTTAGAAACTGTATTATTAATTAATATCAGAATGAATGAATGAGAATTCATTGTTGATATAATTATCTAACAAACAATTAATTAATAATTTATAAAATTTAAAATTTTAAAAAAATAGTATAAAAATATATATTAAAATTAAATAATATGCATGATATTATATTAAAAAAAATATTAAAATATATTTATTTTTTAAAATTTAAATCATACGTGTCACTTATCGAAATAAACGAATAATACTAATATTTTGATTTATATATAAATAAGAGAAAGTTTGGTTGCACTTCGATGCATGAGACCACGTGCCTATGTATGAAAAAAAATTATTAATTAAGGTTATTAATGGTTCCTATTTTTATATCTTATCTCTCTTCTTTATTTAATAATTAATTAAAATATTTTTATATTTTAATTATTTAATTTGTTGTATCCCTTTTTGTTATTATCACGAGATTTATGAAAAAATGTAATACTTTGGTGCGTATGTATTATTGTACTCTAAATTCTGAAAATACCTTAAAGCATGTGTTTTATAAATTTTACGAATAAATATATTTTGATGTTTTTAAATATAAAATTATGAATTTTATTTAATTTTATTAGATGATATTATTCCGATATTAGAAACTTATTCGATAAATTCTATATAAAGTGAAATTTTAAAAAAATTGTCGTAAAAATAAGAAATTTGCATATTTTATTGTTGAATAAAAAATTTATTTTTCTTATAATTCAATAAATTCATGACAATGTTGACCTTTTATTTATTTATTTATTTTAATATTTTTTTCCTACTTTTATTCCATCAAGTATATTAAAGATATCTAAAATTTTGTGAAGAGAAAATCACAAAAACTATAAAAAAGAAGAAAATAAAAGAAAACACGTAACAACGAGAATAAAGAAAAAACTCAATAACTTAAAAAATAATCGAGCAAAGATAAAATACTTCAAATAATTATTAACAAAAAGAGGGAAGAGAAAAGAGAACGAAAGAAAAAAAAAGTATAAAAATATAATATATATTAATTATCTTAATTGATAATTATTAAGCATTTGTTTTATTTAGTCCTCCCGATTAATCATTATTGTTTTGAAAAAACATTTAATTTTTGAGGTTTATAATCATGTCGCTAAGTATGCACATGTTCGGTCAATTCTTTTCAAATTCACTTCTTGAAGTAATATTAATTAACATGATAAAATATATTATCATAATTACATTTTTATAACTCTCTTTGATTTCGAAGTGAGATATATTCAAATTTTTATCGTATTAAAAAAATATTATTATTTATATTTTTATAACTCTCAAAAAATATTAAATATGTAAATAATTAATAAAATATTATACGTTAAAACGGTATAATTATAATACATTAAATACAAGTTATATTTAATCTTTTTTATTTTAAATTTTACGTCTATGTTTATATTATATATTTGAAAATTTATGTTAATTGTTTCAAGTTTTTTAGTACTATTTATTTTAAATTTTTTGTTTTATAGTAAGAAATGTAAAGAGATAAGAGAGTATGTTGGTCAAATCTAATTGGAATGGATAGCCAATTCTCAAAGAAGAAAGAAAGTTAGAATTTTCCAAAGAAGGCAGTTGTGTATATCAACAAAACCTTAAGGTTCTTCTACACAACAACAATAATTGATTTATGCACAAGAGATTCTTTGATGAAACAAAGCAAAGAACAACAAAGTAGGAACAGACACATTAACTTCTATTAAAGAAAGAAAGAAAGCAGAGTTTTGGTTGTTTACCAAAGAATTAATCAGTTGTAAAGTTGGAAAAGTTGGTAACCATATAAACCAGCTGCCCAATCTTCCCTTCACAGATTTCCCTTTATATAAATCTTAACCTCTCTGAAATCTTCCCACCAGAAAACCAAAATTGAATCTCATTGCATTAATTTGCAGGAAAATACTGCATTTGGGTGAATCTGTTTTAACTGAAACAATGGCAACGAGAATGAGGATGGAACCAATGCTGATTGTGATCGTTGCAGCAGCGTTTTGTGCAGGAGGGGCTGTAGCACAATCAAGCAGCTGCAACAATGTGCTCATTAGCATGTCTCCGTGCCTAGACTACGTAACAGGAAATTCGTCGACGCCGTCTTCTTCCTGTTGCTCGCGGCTGGCCAATGTCGTCAGGTCACAGCCTCAGTGCTTGTGTGAGGCTATTAACGGCGGTGGATCATCACTTGGTATCAACGTTAATCAAACTCAAGCCATGGCTCTCCCCAGTGCTTGCAAAGTCCAAACTCCTCCCGCCAGCCGCTGCGGTGGTGAGAAAATTACATTCCACCGAAATTTCCTTCACTGTAAAATTGATTCCTTTCCTAATTTGCTGACTGATTATTGATTCTTCCCCTTCAGGATCCCCTCCAGGAACTCTGCAATCTTCCTCAGGTACAGATTAATCGAAATTCTTAACTTACCCCTATAATCTACCATTAATCACAGCACTAATCAATAGTTTCCTCTTGTTAATTCTGTTGATGCAGGCAGCGGATCAAGGACTGTACCAACAACAAACGCGGACGCATCCAACGGAAATGCCACTAAGTTGACATTTTCCCTGCTCATGCTGCTGCTGCTCTTCGTGGCTTCATCCACTTCAACCTTCAGCATTCTCGAAGCTCTCTACTGAACCTTAATACTTTGGCGGGCTTGAGATTGAGAGTGATTTATGTAATTAATCGCCTTGGGGGAGTAATTAATATTTGGGATCGTATAGTTTGCTGTATGCATATTCTTAAATAAAAAGGATTAGTGGTGCAGGTTTTCGTATAATGTTAAGAGATTAAGTGGCATGATCAATGATTACGCGTAATTAATTATCCACAGACAGAATTTGCATAATCAAAGGAAGCTGTCGCATATGCAAGTTGAACAAACCATGAAGAAGCTTCCAGCATTGACATTGTCTGTCGCATATGCAAGTTGAACAAACCATGAAGAAGCTTCCAGCATTGACCTTGTCAACTGACAATTTGTCACTGCTTAAATTAGAGAAGAGACATAAACCCAAACGTATTAAGAAAGCAACAAAATTGATCAAAATCCAAACACGTGCCAAGCAAGAATGAATAAACGGAACAATGACAGAATAACAAAAATGCCATTGCAGCTAGCAGGTAAGAAGGGACTTGAGGAATATCCTATCCCCCCATGCGGATTCTGTTCGGTCTTTGTTTTAGGTTTAAGCACGCAGCATGAACAGAAACAGGGCAAGTTAAGAATACTTTGTGTAACGCTTAATCACATCACGTAACCCACACAAAAACCCACATTTTTTTTCTTCTTTTTTATTCAACCTCATCCTGTGAATCACTTTCCATTTGTTTTCTCTTTTCTTTCTCTCGGAAAATCTTAATAACAGAAACCCAAGTCTCGTGTTTCTCACCGCCACTGCATTTCAGGTATATATCTATGAGGAATTTCTCTTGTTTTTTTAACCTATTTTTCGTAAATTGCCTCTTAATTTTGATTTTTTAAAAATTTCTTATGAATTTTATGTGGGAAATGAAGAATTTCTGTTGTTTTCACAAGGGCAGTTCTTCTGGGGTTAATTTCTTTTAGGGCGTAAATTTTAAGTCGTGTCTATTTATGTTTTAGTAATTCGTTATCAATAGGTCATTGAATTTGGGAGAAGCACGGCATCTTGCGGTTGTGAGATTGATTTTGATTTGTGTAGCGAAATAGATTTGGGTTAGGCGTGGATCCTGTATCAGTGGTGGAGGCGGTTACTTTTTTCGCTTTCTTCATTTGAAACTTGTTCATAAAAATGAAATCTTGTGCTTCCTTGTCCATTAAAGTGTACATTATGTAAGCTCTTAATAATCTTCATTTATGACTATCCCTGAATTGTCATTTGGGGTGATGTCACATCTCTATTTTACTTGGAATTTTCCAAAATTTCTGTTTTTGGCCTTGTGACAAAGTTGCATGCTGAAAATCCTACTGCAATACAGCTTTTTTGCCTGTCATTCTGTCTGCTTTATAGTTTATGTCATAGTTTCTGTGAATTCAGGTTGGTGTGGACATTTTTGCTGTTTGTTTCTTAAATTGAGATGTTGATGGGGTTTTCGTAGTGTTCATTTTAATTTCACTCTTCCTTGCCTGCTTGTGAGCATCTTGATATCTCTTAGCTGTTAAAATATGAGATCATTTGATCTTACTTATTAGTTTGAAACATTAATACTCATGACAGGAAGAAGCTTGCTCAAAAAGAGAAAGAAGAATGAAGAAAGAAATGCAAAGAGATTGATTTTTAAAAATTTTTTTGGTTCAGAGGGAGCTGTAGGTTGTTCTGTGCTCCTTTCTGGTTGTCAGTGTTTATGTTTATGTTAACCAACTTCTTGATTGGCTGACAATTATTTTCTTAACATGTACTTGTTATTCTATGGAGGCCCTTTCTGGGGGCTTCTTGAAACTTTAGCTTAGTTAGAGCTTATTCATTTAGATTAACTTTGTTGGAAGGATGGGGATACTCTTGGTAGCATGTGCAGTTTTAATTTTGAGGAGGTATCTGAGGAATGAGGTACTAGTTCAAAGCTATAGGTGGTAAGGATCTCTAGCAACTCTCTATGTATAGAGTACGAGTTTATATTTTTCTATTCGAAATTATAACATATGGATTTGTAGATTTGATTTCGCTTGAAACTGAGGTACCTAACACAATTTAAATGCTTTAGTTTTTAGAGGCCAACAATGTTAAGACTTGGGATTCTTGGATGAGATAGGGAAAAGGTGACAGTATCAACATTTTAGTTGAATTTGATGGATTGTCATTTAATTCATCAGTACATACAGTTTGAGAGTTCTTATGTTGAGCTTCATAGGTCTCTGTCCAATGCTTCTGTGAGTTTTGGTGCATGTATTGTAGTCCACTCTTTGTCTTCTAAATTTTCTTTCTTTCTCTTATTTTATACCTGATACTCTCTCTTTAAGCAATATTTTTGAAGTCAGAAAACTCTTTTGATCATTATCTTGGCAATTGTGGAGTCTGGATCAGTGTAGAGAAATGCACTCGTGAAGTGATCTCCTGCATTGGGTGGGAGGCTTTTAGTTCTAGTAGTATTATGAATGAAAACTAAGTATTATTTCTTTGAGTATTGTGAAGGAAAAACTAGGTACCATATAGTTATTGTTGATGTATACATTTTTTTGATGGATGTCAATCGGTAATTAGAACATAAATGTGCCTTTCGTATGCTTTTTCATGATTGGAAAATGGCAAGAGTGAAATTGTTTCTTGTTGCTCTAAGTGTCATCTTGAAAAGTTTTAGGTTCCATTTTCTTTATGCAAACACAATACATGGCTTCTAGCATATGCATGCTGTTGTCATAAATGTTATAAGGGCAAATTAATACTATTGACAGTCCAACTTCATTGAGTTGCCTACTAGGATGATTGAGATCAACTTAAAGTATGATTCTTAAACAAGAAAAATAGAGTCTGAGAATTGAATTTGATATTGTTTCTTTAAGTATATATATGTATCACATTGGTCATTTGGGTCTGTAGGTCATCTCTTTTCAGTTTTTCCTGTCCCAGTTATTGGTTCTTTCTTGGTGTTCTACTAATTTGTTACTTTTTGTGCACAAGGCAACTGTGATGATTTCTCATGCTTGAGACTGTTTAAACCAGTTTTCTTTGTAGAATTTTATTGACTCACTTCATATCTCCAAGATGTTTAGATGCAGTTTGCCTCACAATATTTATTTTACAGTTATAACATATAGAAAGAGTAGGACTCTAAATTTCCTTTGAAAAAGTGGCAATTGATTTCAACTTGCAGGATTTAAAGAACTTTTGATATTTAAATCATTTATCCAATACTATCAAAATCCTGTAGGGTTGAAAATTGTTTCAAGTAATTGGGTTGAAATCTTGAAATATGAAATTCTAATAATTTTAGAGGCAAATAGGTTGATGAATAAGTGGACAAAAACATAGAAGTAGCATTGGTATTAGCATCAAGGAAATTAAAATCGTTATCTTTGTTATTAATTTGTAGCTAAGATTTTCTCGTTTTGGATAGTTACGTTGGGGTTTTAGTTTCTACAATTTGGAGGATGATTTTTCTCTCTCAGCTCCGTGTATGCTATGCTAAACAAATGCAGTCCTTCCATTTACGCCATAAGTAGCTTTGTCTTCAACATTCTAGAATTGCTAATTGGTTCTCATATATCTGTACCTGTTTTTATGTTTCAGATTGTGTTTGTGATTGCTATCATCAGTATAGTAACAATTCCCAGGATAAGAAGCATACAAAATGGATGATACTTTGATTAGCATGTCTGAACTGATTGAAGGTCTTCCGGATGCCGTTGCCCTCAGGTGCCTTGCTCGGGTTCCCTTCTATCTCCTTCCTAAGCTGGAGCTTGTTTCTCGTTCTTGGAGAGCTGCTATTCGTAGCCCAGAGCTGTTTAAAGCCCGTCAGGAGGTTGGTACATCGGAGGATCTACTCTGTGTGTGTGCCTTTGACCCTGAGAATTTATGGCAGCTTTATGATCCTCTGAGAGACCTTTGGATTACTCTACCTGTTCTTCCCTCAAATATCAGGCACCTTGCACACTTTGGTGTTGTCTCCACAGCTGGAAAGCTCTTTGTGCTTGGCGGTGGCAGTGATGCTGTTGACCCATTGACTGGAGACCAAGATGGGAGCTTTGCTACCAATGAGGTCTGGTCGTATGACCCTGTAATACGCCAGTGGTCCCCCCGTGCATCCATGCTTGTGCCCCGTGCAATGTTTGCTTGCTGTGCTGTGAATGGAAAGATTGTTGTTGCCGGTGGATTCACCAGCTGCCGGAAGTCAATTTCTCAAGCAGAAATGTATGATCCTGATAAGGATGTCTGGGTCCCAATTCCTGATCTTCATCACACTCATAATTCAGCATGCACGGGAGTGGTTATTGGAGAAAAGGTACATGTCTTGCACAAGGGGTTGTCAACAGTGCAAGTGTTGGACCATGTGGGTCTTGGGTGGACAGTTGAAGATTATGGTTGGCTCCAAGGCCCACTGGCAGTTGTTCAAGGTTCTATCTACATGCTGAGCCATGGACTTATTATCAAACAAGACAGGGCAGTGAAGAAGATGGTGGCTTCAGCATATGAGTTTCGAAAGAGAATTGGGTTTGCAATGATTGGAATGGGTGGTGACATATATGTAATTGGAGGGGTGATTGGCCCTGATAGGTGGAATTGGAACATCAAACCGATGTCCGATGTTGATGTCTTGACTGTTGGGGCTGAGAGACCAACTTGGCGCCAGGTAGCTCCAATGACACAGTGTCGCGGGACAATTTTTGGATGTGTGCAGCTAAGAATTTAGGTATCCATCTATTCTAACTGTTGCTTTGTTGTGAACATTGTACTTCTGTTGAGGCATCTCTCTTTCTGGAGACGAAGACTGAGCATCTTGCTGGCTACCTTTTTTCTTTGTAAGCCATAATATTTAGTAAGTTTCTGAGGTTGACTCCTGTTTTGATGGAAGGGTTTGATCAGTTTGACTGGCAACAATGAGTGGTACATGGATTATGTAGTAGTAGCATGGATGTAAAAGTATTATTTCTTTCTTTATGGAATATTTGAATGGACAACAATTATTTGTTTGTCTCAAGTTTATATGTGTTCATTCTTATTATTGTTATTTTTGCTGCATATGCTCGTTTGATGCAACAGCCAAGTGCACTGAGAGAGAGTTGATGTTAGAGCTATAGCTGATTATGAAAAATATAATATGGTGACCAATCCCACCAGTTACAGGGCACAACTGCTACCCGCATTGCATCTTCCCTTCTGCGATTGACGTTGTCAACTCATAACCCTTCGGAATCATGGACGAGAAGTACCACATCGGAACATGAGGCGGGTAAGGAGCAGAAGCACGTCTACAATTTTTGCTATGTTGGGAGGAATCCCTGTCAATAATTACCCAATAGAAGATGATACTATGGATATGGAGATTGGTTGGAGAATTCTCCACTCTTAGAGATAAGGTCGAGATTGAATCCTGGGTTGATTGGATGGGAATGATTGAAGAAATACTAAGCCGTCCTGTATCAAACCGAAACCCGAAGCCTTGATTCTTCCCAGAATTGGTGCTGCTTTGCAATGCATACAGAATGAATCCCTGGATCATACCAATCAAATTACTGCTGTTCCATTTTAATGGAAATGAAAATAGTTACTCACCTGGACAAGATCAGTGGATGAATCCCATGGCCTAGACTTTTATGTTAATATTATTTTAGATTATACCAATGTTCATTGAATTAAATGACTAATAATTCTGCAAAAGTAATTCCTTCGATAATTGATGGAGAAAGAAGAGGAATTACTTTCGTATACTTTTGGGCTGGGCCTAGAGCACAGGAGCTCTTTCTTAGCATTTCATCAAACACAGTTATACCGAGGAGTACAATCACTCAATGGACTTTAAAGCGGCCCATTCAGTCCACAGGGCCCTTCAGGAACCCCTGGTGCCGGGGGTAAAGCTTCCGTAAAACCCTAGTCGAAAGTCTTTCGGTTAACTAAAGCTAAGCTAAAAATGGAGGAAAATCAGATCGAAGAGAGAGAAAACAACAGAGACGTTGAGGTTGCTCCGGCTCTCATTGCGCTTCACCCGAACCAGAATTCCGTTGCTGTCGCCATCGGGTCGGACCTCCGAGTATATGATCTTCTGTAAGCTATTTTCGGGTTTTTCTTCTTCAGTAGAGAAATTATTAGTCATTTGGGTTGAGTTTAAATTTTTAAGTTAATGAAATTGTGGTTTGTAGTTAATTACCCAAATACCTTTCGTGATACTGTTATGATTTCTAAACTCTGTTAAGACAGATAGTTTCGCAAGGCACTGTTGATAGATACCCTTTTTTTCCCTTCTCAAATCGTGAAAATTTTGAATTCAGCAACGCAATAGGATATTAGTTTTAAAGTTTTCACGATACTTGAGAGGAAATCCGAATTAGGGAAATTGGATGAGCTACTTCTCAGCGTTACGGTTAATGTCAGCTTTCAAACGTATCGGGTTCATTGTTTGTACGATCATTTGACAGTGGAGATAGTGCGGTTTCTTTGTTGGATGATTCTGGCTTGCCTTCTCATAAAGATTCTATAAGAGCTATACGATATGGAGCAAATGGGAAGTTCTTTGTATCTGCTGGTGATGACAAAGTTGTCAAGATATGGTCTGCTGAGACTTGGCAATGTCTTAGTACCATGTAAGTTTTTGAAGCCTGCTTGAGGATTTGTGAATTTTAAAGAAGAATTGTATCTTCCATATAATCATTATGTTCCTTTTATGTCTACAGAAGGTTTTTAATGGGAAATTTCCTTATTTATTGTTAATGTAACAGCCACTCTGAGAAGAGAGTGAGTGCAGTTGCCATTTGCAACGACGCTCAGCATGTTTGTTTTGCTGACAAATTTGGAGTTGTTTGGGTTGTGGACTTGGCTGAGCTTGGTGGGAGTGTAGCAGTAATTGATAAAAAGGCAGCACCATTGCTTGCCCACTATTGTAGCATAATTACTAGCCTGGTGAGTCATTATATTAATGTGATCTTTCCTCATCTTTGCTTTACATATGGGTTTGTCGTGGCTTTTGTGGGCATCTTCATTGTTAGACCACAAGGAGATCCACATCCTTTCAACATGGTGATGGAATTATCTTTAGTACATTTGTGTTCAAGCTTCAGTGACAATGCATTAGTTCTAATAATTTGGTAGTCTATTATGAGTTAGCTCTTGTTCTGAAATTCAGAGAATTACCAACTGCCTTTGTCCTGTACCTATTGGCAGCAAAAATAGACTTTCAGGATTTTCACCCCGCCTTCCTCATGTTCCTTCCGGACACTCTATGATGTTGATTTCACCATTTTGGACATATTTTTCCTCTTCATTCTAACATTCTTTTATGCAAATCCTTATTTTTTATTTTTTACTTTTATCTGCTTTTTCTTCCCCCAGGGGTTGTGTTTGGACAGAAGTATTCTGACAGTCTTTTTGCATATATGATTTTCACTAGTAAACTAATCTATTATTGGCTTGTATTATTGGCAGGAATTTTCGCCAGATGGACAGTTTGTCATTAGTGCAGATCGAGATTTCAAGATTCGTGTAAATCTGCTCAGCCTGTTGGATTACATAAATAGCTAAACTGATTCGTATGAATCTCCTTTTTCACGTGTGTTTCACTTTTGTGACAGGTTACTGTGTTCCCCAAGAAGCCTTTAGAAGGAGCTCATGAAATTCAGAGTTTCTGCCTTGGGCATACGGAGTGAGTTTTATGATCAGATTTTTTTTCCTCATGTTGACTTTATATATTCAAGCTTGCTACCAGAACCTAAAGAGAGTTGGTAAAGAGTTGGAAATCAGTGAAAATAATGCTTTCTGAAGTGCATCAACATAAAATATTCTTAAATTCTAATGTATTCTTCCAAATTAACAACGTACAACCCTTGTATTTTTTGTCCTAAATTGTTTTTGATAGCTGTTGGGCCTGATTTCGCTCATCAACCACCATTCACAGGTTTGTGTCCTGCCTTGACTTTGTCTGCACTGTGGATTACCCTCAGGGATTTCTTGTGTCTGGAAGTGGTGATTCAACAGTGAGTATCTGCAAGTTGACAACTTTGAATGTTTTAATATGTGCTTTTTCCATGGAGGCGTAAACGGTTGGTTAACTTTTTATCTACGTTTGCTTCTGCAGGTTCGCTTGTGGGAAATTACCTCCGGATCTCTCCTTAATACTTGTGAAGTTGGTGCAAAGGTATTTCACTTGTAATGTTTCTGTGAGGTTCCTAGTGATATCACTGACCACAGCCTTCTTTTTCTGCAATATCACTCATCAAGTTTTGATGGAAATATGGAACTGTCTATCGCCCTCTCACGCCTAATTGTGCATTAACCCAATATTTGGTTTTTCTGAAAAAATTCTTTTGCTCAATTTTTACGATGTGATCAGTTCTTCCCTCAATGTCACGACTAAATAGTAGTCTTTGCATCACAAAATTAAGGTGCAATCAGCAACAATTAGAGGGAAACCTTTTTTTTAGCTCTTGTTTTTAATCCTGCTTCTTGACATGGTCCCAATTTTACTTGCTTTCTGAAGGCAGGACATTTAGAGCCTCATGGGAGTGGTGAGAGCTATTCTACTGTTACTGATTTATGCACAATTCCAGATAGCACACTTGTTGCAGTGGCTATTCAAAGGCAAGTCTGTAAACATCCCATGTTCTATTCTTCACTTCATTGAAGAATTTTATTGGTTTATGATTTTAACACTCTTATATATATATGTTTCGTTTTAGCCTGCAAGGAATAGTGTTGGTGAACTGCAACCTTTCTGCTAAAAGTCTTTATGTTGCCAAGGTAAGGACACAAAGTGTACGAGGAATATTAGCAGAAGCAATGCAACTCTTCAAAATGATCAAAGAAAGTGTAATTAGATGCTTCCACATGAATTTAACCAACAGTACTGGTTTTTGGTTGATGATATGTTTCATTATCTCACTTAAAATCATAATTGATTTGTATATCCAGTTCAATCTCTTTGCCATGTTATACCTTGCATGGCTCAATAAAGAGAAAGATATTGATTACTGTATAACGTGAGATGGTTGTCTAGAGATATGAATCATGAACCAGACAGTCATGGATTCCCAACTTGTGTAATTCCTGCAGGTGGTTGCCATCACGGGAGAGAACTTCATTCCAACAAGTTTGGCAAGTAGCTCTTCTTCAGGCTTATTGTGGATGGTAACTGGTGCCTCGAACTTGCCTGGTTTTGACCATCCCTCTCCGTCCCGAGTTAAGGTCATTTCTGGCTTTAAGAAAAGTAGCCCTGAACCGCTTGAGTACGAGCCAAATGTGTTGGAAGATAATTACATACCTGGTGGAATAAAACTGCTTGAGAAGTTGCAAGGAAGTGCATCTGTAGAGGAAAAGGTTTTTTTGGCAGCTGCCGAAGCTGTGAAAACAGCTATGTGCAATTTGTTGATCAAAAAGCAGTACTCTGTGGAGAAACGAGAATTTAGAAAGAGAACCAGAAATGATAAAAAGATCAGACCGTAAAGTATTCAACAAAAATGGTAATATTCTTTGCTCATATAACTAATTTATGGAGGCATCTGAGTGCCGTCCGGGTGCTTTGTGGCTCCCGATGGGAGTTTTTGTAATGCTAGTTAGTCGTCCATTATTTTGAAAAAATGAGTGTTCTGGGTTACAATACCTTCAAACTGATATTGATAAATTATTGCAACCATTCCTGGACTCCCTAGTAGCTGTCAGCTTGCCAGGACATGCTTTGGGTATTACTAATTCAGGTTTGGTGCTATTTTTTTTTATATATATTTTTATCAAATAAATGGTGTTCAAGTCTATGGTGAAGTCCATGTTACAATGAGGATCATGTTCGCCGATGTGGTTTATCTGGAAAATCAGTAATTCATCTACTGAAGAGTGGTATGATTTGGGATGTTTGTATCCATTATATTGTTGATTAATTTTGAAAACACCGTAACATGATAAATTGTTTAGTAAATATTCACTTTTCATTGTAATTTCGATGTTTATCAACAGTCGGCTAAAGTTTATAGAGCTATTCTGTATTAAAAGTCAGTACTTGGGTATCAAACATGTACGGGGAAAGGATGATGCCATGTATGAAATGCTTCGTTGATTTGAAAGCCAGGGTTAGGTTTGCGCCTGGGATAGCTCCCTTCTTGTATATTGTTTTATCGAGGCGTTTTGTTTGCTAGTGTTTGACGTTGTTTTGTTTGCTAGTGTTTGGCGTTGCTGATGCATTAGTGTTGGCAGTCTGGGCTAATCATTAATGTGGTGCCCGTAACGCATTAGTTAAGACCTAACTCATTTGGACTTACGTGCAGGTGGAGACACAGTCCCTACTTTCTATCTTAATTATTTGCTTTTTATACATTACTGACTGTTACACTGGTCCTTGGTGTCAAGACTGACTGTTTGGGCAATTAACATCTAAATAATTTATCACGTAATCACTTGTATGATTAAATTAGGATATTATTTATTTATAATTTTATTTTATATTTACAGGTAGATGTGATGGTTAACAAAATAAATAAATTCAAATATCTCATAAAGAGTTTTATCGAGTAATAAATCTTAAAATTTTAGTTAATTATCACTAAAATGTGGTTTGTTATGTGAGGAAAGTGACAAAAATTAAATTATAGTTCGGCTGCTAAGATGTTGTGCAAGTTCCTGAGGTTGAGGTAACAAGGAAGTAATTATTATATATGTAGTTTTCCAGTGGGGGATGGGGGGCCAGGATTTAATGGCGACATCATTATTATCACTCGGTGGTGTCTGATCTAGCAAGGCTAATTAGGTTCAGGAAAAAATAAAAAAGATCGTGAGGATGGTGGTCCAGTCAATAACCCAATAATTTCTCCATTCATAATGGTATTGAAATTGTAGATTTGTTTCTTTCTGGCAATTTCATATACTGAAAGAGAGTTGCACCATCGTCAGCAACATTTAAGAGACCCCGTCCCCGAACATGATTATCTCCCGGTTAAACATTGCCACGTAATGCTAGTTAATCCCACAAGTTTGAATGCCGCCATCTACGTCTTTATGTTACAGATCTGTAGCTAGCTGAGAGAGAGAGAGAGAGGGAGACGTGCTGTGCATGGCTGTCATCTTCTTCTTCTCTCTGTGCGAAGAAACTACTTTCGACTAGATAAGATTTTTTAGGTACGGTATTAAATCAAATCAGGTTTAGGAAGACGTCAAGTAATGAGAAAGACAGAAAAGGAAGTAAAGAAAGAAAGACACAACTCCAATAATATCATCATCAAACGAAGATACAAACTGAGCTGAGCCTGGCACAATAACCCCTTGATTAGTGGTTGATTTGATTGAGTATACCTTAAGGCGGAGAAAAGCTAGTATAGAAAGAATGGACTGGAATCCCTAATTTTTCCAACGGCGTAGCAGACGGATCAAAGGGTGGACCCAACGGTAGGTTTGCACCGGGTTTTTGACCAAAAAATGGTCACGTACTCAAGAAATTTATCTTTGACTTTAAATATAAATCGAAATTAGTTTTGACTAATAAATAATGTTAAAATATTTTTTAGAAAATCTGTCCAGTAAATACAATTCATTAAGTCATCAATTAAGAATAATTTTATTTATTTAAATATAAAGAAATTTAAAATCGTATATATAATAATAAATAAATTTGATAATAGTACATTTTGATAAAAAGGAAAAAATGAAAACCCGTTTAGGGCTGACCGAGTATAGGATAAGGAAAACCATGGATCGTGACCCAGGTAGGGGGGCCCCACAACTGGACTGGCATTGGTGCATAGATATGGGTGGGGTCAGTGGGTTTTGGTTTGCGTGGTGTACGTCTCTCACCGTTACCATCTGTGGGCTAACAACCACTGGCTGGGACGGGCAGCCGCCGTTGGGTTCAGAAATACAAGAGAGCATGATCATTTCTCCATGCCCGTTGGTTTGAGCCGTGGGATAACGCCTTGTATTAAAGAAAGTAATTAACAGTGGATTTGCATTTCTTCCAAACTCAATAATTGAATAATAAAAATAAAATTAATATTTATGAAAATAATAAACAACAACAAAAAAGTCAGATTGATACCTACCTTTGTGGGGCCCAACAAATGAGCACAGTCACACGTGGCCTTTAAATAGCTTTTAATTGCAAAGAATAATCATTAAACAAAGCGGCAGCACTAGCAACAGCTGCCTGCTGGCTGGGTCCCATGCTAATCCAATTATAAATATCGGAATTACACTTTAGTCCCTTATTTTGTAAACATCCATTTAGATCACCTTAGTTTGGCTTATTACAAACATTTTCGCAAAGTTTATTATTTCTCTCATTTTCGTCCCCAATATTTTGAACAGCTTCATTTTAGTCCTTTGACCAATATTCTATCACTCTCCTTTGGTAAATGATGCTATATTAGACAAACAACAACCACTTACATCATTGATTGCAGTAACAAATAATTAAAATATTCGTTAATCAAACCAATTAACAATTTTTTTTTATCAAAATTGGTGTAAAAATCACTCTCAAGCATCAGTCCGATGCAAATTTTAACTAGATTGATGCGAGGCAGTTAAACAAGAGTATAAAACCAATTAAATTTAATTGCAAGTAAAAAAATATAAAATAATATTATTATATTTTAATTTATGTATTTTAAATAAATACGAATTATCTGTCAAGTTCATAAAAATATAAAATTTTATTTACTTTGATACTGTAAAGTAATAAAATTTTGTTACAAGGATTAAAGTGAAAATGTATGTAAACATGGGGAAGGGTTTTATTATTATTATTCACATTTGAGTCAAATGAGGTGACTAAAATGTCACTTTTTGAAACTTTAGGGAAAAAAGTAGAATTCTCGCAATTCTAAAACATGCCTGCTGAACAAATGTAGAGGCCAATGATTACAATAAATTTTTGCATTGAAGAGGAGGTAGATTTTATTTTACAATACCCCCAAAACTTATCCAATGTTAATCCCAATACTCTCTCCTCTTGCTTAAGCTAAAATCCGAGAAGAAATTACTCTCGATTGCCCGCAGTCTCGTTTTTAAATAAAGGGAGGACATCACGAAGGACCATTTCCTTGGAGCTTCTGCGTTAATGTTGGGGCTTCAGAAGTGTGCAGATTGTGCAATGAAACAGTCTTTTTGAGGATCGCAACACAGACAAAGTCAGTCAGGACAAAATACCATAAAACCGTACTAATTAGTAAGGGGAAAAGCTCCTTCTGTAATCGAAAAAGGACAAAAACCATCTATACATATTTTCACTACAAGGTAGGATTAGAATAAACAATGCAGGCATTTGTGGATAATACTGCTATTGGTTGTGCTTGGGCCATTTTGTCAAATTAAAACCGATGATTTTCATGCAACACGACGGTCTCTCTCCTTAAAAGACAAACCTAGTAAAGCAAACTCTGCCTCTGATTAAGTTTTAAAAGTTATTTATCTATTACCCTTTCTCCCTCTTGTCTCTCTCTTTGCAAAGTTATGAATTTGTGACCATTTGCAGAAACTGAGTTGACAGAGTGAAATTTTGGGAGCATCACAGAAAGTAAAAGCTCAGAGAGAGAGAGAAGCTTATCTTTTTATTTACTCGTAGTGATGATGTTTATTTTTTTCTCTCTTTTATAGGGAGTTGCAAAAGAACTTGTACCGTAGTTCTTTTACTGTCAACCGCCAGAATTGTTCTTCACGTTTTCAGTTAAATCATGTGACTCGCATGCTTGTAATTATGATGATAGGAATTGATTCCTGTTCTTGTTGAAGGAATAACAACAGCTAAAACGAAGAAACGAGACGAGAAAAGACTAGTTTTTGTTTTTAGGGTTCTCGGGCATGGAGGCTACGGAGTTTAGGATGCATTTCAACTTCCCAGAGTGCATGTGCGTGAGTGAGCGAGCGGCGTCAGTTTCCTTTTTATTTTTGCTTTCTTCTTTTTTCTGGGTTTCTGTGTATGATAGATAGTCATTTCCAGTGGGAGCTTTCGGACTCGTTTTTTATTCCTCAAATTTTGAACCTGCAAACTTCAAAGGATTTCTATTTTGACGACTCTATCTCCTGCAGAAAATCACGGGGACATCTGAGTAGTATTAAGCTTACCATTCTGGTGGGCTTATGTCAATTTTGTTTATTCACTTGTTTTCTTCCTTTATTACTCGACGAACTGAAATTAATTTACATCTGTATTTGCTGTTTTTGCAGTGAAATCGAACGATAATTAATCATCTGATATTGAGGTTATACAAAAAGTAATGCCGAGGAATCGATCAAGAGCAATGACTAGCAATCAAGCTTTTATGGCTGATCACAGCTCTCAATCGAGCCAAACACAAAACTACGAGGAAAGACCAGTTCAATCTTTCTTTGGATCTTCAAGATTTAAAGCTTTCACAACCAAGATTCCCGCTGAAACAACTGAGAATGCTTTGATAAGTCCGACTTCCATACTTGAGTCTATACCCTTTTCTCCTTTTGGTAACCCCTTCAGTGATGATATAAACCCACCAAAGTCTCCAAAACTTTTGGCAGAAAGCAAACATTCATGGGAAAAGTTAGGCTTTAAAGGCATTGGTTTAGCTCTTGTTGACGGGTTAACTGATAAAACCATTGAAGAGAATTCTTCTTCTAAGCCAAATAACAAAGTTTTCTTTGGAACCAAACTTAGAGTTCAAGTTTCAACCTTGTCTTCGTCTAATCTTTCTCCAACTCAGTCCCCAAAATCTCCAGCTGATTTTGGCATTAAGACCAGGAATTCGCAATTATCACCGTCTGTATCAGCCAATTCTGGCACCCAAACAACGGATCCTCCTAAAGCATGCACAGATTGTCTCTCTGCGAGAGAAATTGAGCTTTCCGAGGATTACACACGTGTGATATCTCATGGGCCTAATACGAAAATAACCCATATTTTTGATAACTGCATTATAGAGAGCTACTGTTCTTCACCAGACAAGCCTAACTCTGCGTCAGAGAATTTCCTCAGCTTTTGCTATACCTGCAAGAATACTCTTGAACAGAAAAACGACATTTACATTTACAGGTTCAACTCATTTTCTCTTTTTGAGATGCAACTTTGCAAAACATAATGTCATGATGAAGAAATATTTCAAGTAGAAGATTTTGATAGATCGCTGCAGACAAATTCTCCAACTTATAGTTCAATATGAACCTCATGGTTCTCCATTAATTTGTCCATGCACGATCCCCGCCTTTATTGATTGAGCTTGAATCGTATCTGTAAATGCATGTTTTTCCTATTCGATTTGTTTTGATTCGTGAGATTCCAGCAAATGCATGCCCTCGTATATTTATTATCTTTATCATAGGATCACTGTAATCTTAAGTACACAGGTTTGTGCTACAAAGCAATAGAAAACTTATTTATTTTATGATTATGCTTCAGTTAGCTTTTAATTATGATCAATACTAATTCAGAGCCTAATTGCGATACCACAGAGGTGATAAAGCCTTTTGCAGTCAAGAATGCCGTTACAAAGAAATGCTGCTAGATGATGAAGTGGAGAATGAATAAATTCAACAATGCCTATGGGATTACTGGTTCTTGATTCCTTTCCTTCCATCCCCTAGCGATCTCTTAAAAGTATTTCATCCCCACAGTCAGCAACAACAATTTTCTCATGATCATGATCAGACAAAGAATGACTGATTCTAGGGACCATATGCTGCATCATTTCTCCTCACCCAGCAGATAAAGATAAGAGAGGATGAGATGATTTGATATTTCGTTTCCATAAAATTGGGTATGATTATTGCTTCTTTCCTTCTGGGTTTTACCTACAGATTTTGGCCTCGCAGTCGATGATGATGATGATGTATGATTGAAAACTTTTCCTTCTGGGTTTATATATATATATATAAATAATTATAGAGGGGGCCAATCATTTCTCATGAACATTCAGCACTTTTTAATTTGTACGTCTTATCCAATCTGCTTGTGCCCATATTTGTCTATTATGGATGAGTTCGTATCTCTCCAATCGCGGGAGTATTTTTAAAATATTTTTACGAATATTGATAAAATTATACAAAAATATAACTTTTTATATAAAAATATGTTTTTTATAATAATATTATTATATTTAATTATTAATTAATTAATTAATTAAAATCTTTAATTTATTTTATTTATTAAAAATCTTTAATGATATTAATTTAATTTGTTTATTTCAACTTTCATATATGAATTTTATGTAGTGCCAAACAGGCACCTGGAAGAATTCAATGGCTGTTATATTATGAAATCTTTTTGACTGGCATCTATTTGGTGGAGTCACAAGGGAGAACATGGGATGCAGTGACCGCTAATTAACAGTGATTTGTGCAAACTTCAGAGTACATTTGCCTAGAAGATAACCTCAAGTCATAAAACTAATGGCTACGAAGCCTCTTTTTAAACGGTTACAAATCCTATGAATTAGCTGCCATTACAAGGATCACATTTCCCAGCAGCGTATGTCATACTCTGCCCCTCCAAAAACAGGAAATACACAATCCAAATTGCCGAAGGTAAACAGACTCCATGCAAAGTCATAATATGTATCACTCAAAAAGCAGTCTCAACATGTAATTCGTGAATCCAAGAGCATTTAACTCTTTCGCTCTGCATTAAAGTTGTAAAACCATGTCTTTTGAATTCTTCACAAGATTGTTATAGACAATAACTAACATAACATCTCAGCAGCAAACACCATGTGTCACCAAATTTGCTCTCATTACATTAAACAAAACACGATACCATTCTAAGAATAAGCTATATTCATCACTCATTTCTCTGCAATTTATCATCCTCCGGAAGCAAACTAGCCCACAGTCTGCTGTTCATTGCAAACCAACACGCTGCTGTATCAAGTACTAATTGCTAATCAATATCACATTACATACTAACATGCTGAGACTCAATATCAAATGAAGGCAAGTAACTAACTTTTTGAAGAAATCTCAGAATTCAGTGTATACACATGGAAATCCAAAAAATTCATACAAATTCCTAAAAAGGAGCAATCAATGAGCAAATCACATTCAGATTGATTCATCAAACATCACAACATTAGTAATGCAGCAAACTTCCATATAAAAACCAACTACAAATAGCACAAAGCACTAAACAAACTGTGACTTACAACTGATTGCAGTCCGCACTACATACTACTTAATCCACTGATCCAGAGAACTCCTAGTAAAAGAACAGCAAGACAAAAAGTCTTACCCATTAAGAAAAAGGCAACAAGACACAAACGAATATAGTTCCTTGCCATACTGACATATAAACTGCATCTGGTTCCTTGCAGGACTGAGACAGAACTACATATGATTCCTTCTAGGACTGACAAGACTATAACTAGTACAAGCCTACAACCACGTCCCAGTACTGAGAAAGTCTCTCCAACACTTGTCAAAAGGGTACCCTGGAACAAAGACATTGAGCAAAAATCAATATCATTAATTAACACTCTTAAGAGAATTATAATTTACTAGGGCATTAAGAATTAAGACTTGGAATATCATTACCTTGTGGATGGCTTGGCATCTGTCAACGATCCCAATGGATAGAAAAAAAAATGAGCGGCGCTTCCGCTCAGAAGAAGAAACTAGTTGGGTTACGACAGGATAGAGCAACACGGATTAAGCTTAAATTAAGGAGCAGAAGTGGCAAATGACTACTTTCACTTCCCCTTCCCACTTTTCCCTCAAAAAATGCGAAAAGATGGTGAAGATGAAGAAACTCATATGCAAAGGAGTCAAATTCTAACTAAAGGAGATAAATGTAAGAAATGGTGAGTGTACAAAGAAAAATATGCTTGATTGTTGGACATCCAATTCAGGAAATGTTTTACCAAGGAAGACCAAGAAAAACAACTACAAGATGAGGATTATCCATGTTGCCAATTGAGGCAATGGTGAACTAAGAAAAGAGAGTAATAATCTGATACAAAAGCTTTGAAGCTGAAAACAAGAGAATAGAGATGAATAACAAGAATAAACAGCAACCTAAGGAGTTTATGAGTAGAGTAGTCTAATCAAGATTTAGTGTAAGTACAAGGTATCAGCCAGAGCAGGCCTAAGCTCTACCTATGTTGATGATTAGAGAGAATCAACAATTCTATTCTATGAATAGATTATATTGAGAACTGAAAATTAAAAACCCAAAAACTACAAAAAAGATGTAACTTCCTTCATGTCCTGTAGATTCGAAAGTAGTTGATTACTCCATCCCATGCCAAATAAGATTTCAGGCATGCGTCCGCCTCAAAAACATGTCCTTTGTACGCTAAACTTCCCTTCTACATCCCATTCAAGTCAACTTCTATCCGTGTCACCATGCCCATATTACATAAACCGTGCAAAACTCCGTATCAATCCTAAATGGGAAATCCGGAGACTGTTGGCCCGCCAAAGCCACAACAATTCTTGCTGCACCACCATTCGTTTTTCACCCACCAGAGCCATGACAGTCACTTGCATCACCACCACAATAAGTAACCCCATGCAAACTCATACAGACTTAACGGTAGAAACCCAAACAAAATGCCAAAGAAACGACCCAATACCAACTCACACTACAGACTCTACTTTTTTATTTCGCTGACTATATATACTATCTAACACTAAGAAAATGTCAAACTAAACCTATTTACAGGAGCAAACAAGCTCCTCCTCCTTCATTCATCTGCACTGTCAAGATTGAGAATGCGACGCAGAGTCTTGGTCGCTGAGTCAGCACTGAGAAACATATCTCTAGTAACACCAATATGCTCCCTAGTAGGAGACGCTGGTGCAGACTTAGCAATAGGGTGAGGCATTTCAATGACAGAGCCATCATCTTGCACTGGCAAATCAAGTGATACAGTGCGTTTTGCCCGCATAGAAAATTTGGGAATCGGCAAAGAGCTCGGTGGTGGCGAGTTGGAGTAAGCTGGCCCGGCCCACAGTTCAGAGTAAGGGAAAGTATCAAATTCACAGGAAAACTTTTCATCGAAAGATCTCTCAATTTTCTGGGTTTTGATGTTAATGGAAATTGGGTTGCTTTTACCAGAAGTGTTTGACTTTCTACTATCAAAAGATTGAGAACGACAGTTAAAACTGGGGGATGGTGTTTTGGGTGAAGACGGAAACGAAATATATGAAACAGATCGCTCGGTTATAGGTGCAGACAAAGATTTGACTGGGGTCGGGAGTATACCTGCTCCCGATTCGAAAGCCCTGCAGTTAATATCTCTGAAATTTCTTCGTGGTGATGGACCGAATCGAGCCGACCCGTTTGGCTTGACTCTGCCGTAATACTGATTCTTGTGTTGAGCAACGACAACGAGAGTCTCCATCGCTGAGTCAACAACTCGTTCCGAGTCACGCCGACTGTATGAATTAGCACAGTAAATCCACCGCTTAAGGTCACAACTTTAAGCCTCGGATTGTACGAAAAGCACAGAAACTACCAGATGATGATCTTCTCCATGACAGATCCAATACGAACATTGATTCAACAGAAATCCCTACAGTTTATTACCAGATATTCCTACAAGCATAAATCAAGAACCTTTTGAACACAAAATAAAATAAAATTTATAAACAAAAAATGAGACAAATGATCGAAAAACAAAACAGCAAAAACCTAACTCGTAAATCGAGAGACTATACAAGAGTTCAAACATCATTTTCCAAGGAAAGTAACTGAGAAAATACCTGAAACTGATAGAGAGTTCACAGTAACAAAGTGGTGGTGAAGATCTATGCGGAGAGATTGTTAGATCTAAAAGAGTAAGCGAGGGTATGTTGCTGTGTTCTATCAGCTTCTGATATTTGTTCTTATCTATTTATTTGGGGATTTCTTTTAAGTTGCCATGGAAATGCACGGATCTTAAATGCCCATCACTCACACCGTATTTAGATATCGTACAGGTTACTGCGTGAAACCTGTCACCGCAGATAGGGAAATCGGCATTGTCTTTAAGAGATTTACGAAAATGACATTTTCAATAGTTGACGAGGTTTGACTTTTGACTATAATTGTTTTCACCTGTAATTAAATAATAATAAGATTATTATTATTATTATTAATTATTTAAGAATTTTAATAAGTATTAATGTTGAGTGTATTTTTTTTATTAATTTTTTAAAAATTTATATTTATTATTCCACCTTTTTATGAAGACAGGCGTGAATATATTTTTTTTATTGTAATAAAATTATGGAAAATGCAGAGGTGAAAAATACGTTGAGGGGCAGTTTCGGAAACTGGTGGACCAGAAATATCGGGTCCATAAAGCAATGGAACAAGCTGAGTGGTTCCCAAGCATCCGGACAAAAGAATTGTTGGAGCGTAGTGTGGGTAAGGCAAAGGTTCAGATACTAATACTATTCATGCACTGACACGTGTTCATTGATGGAGGAACTCAACTTGGTATCCAACGGTCCACGTCATTGATGACAGGTCAGAAAAAAAAAGTGAGCGTGGGGCCGTAGGTCGGGCTCTTTGCTTGGTGGGCTTAAAAGTTGTGAAAAAATTAAAACGTTTTTATTCCACTTTATTTCTCACGCCGAACCGAACCGAACCGAACCAGACATTGCCTTCTCCAATAAGTCAATTCTAACCTTATCGCTTGTTAGAAGGCTAAAAATTTATCACCAGTAAAAATGATTTACTCAAGAGATTTACAAATTCAGTCAGATATTTATATTTTTATTTTCCAAGACTTATCAATTTTTAGGTAAATTTCTTTTATTACATTCTGTTTTGTTTTGGTAATGAATCCGACATTCTGGATTATTAAAAAGGGCAAGGTCTTGTTGGTGAGATTCAAATAATTAATAATTAATCAATATCTTTACACAATAATAATACTTCAATTACTTTGGTACATGATGAAGGCTTCGTGTCATTATTATTTTATTTTATTTTGACTGCCTTTTGGTTTTTGTTACCTCTCAGTCACGTGTCATTCAACTCAATCGATGAGTTTTTGATCGGTCAATCCAGGACAAATACAAAGCATTCAACTGTGTTTGCTGGTCTATGTCCAGGAAGGTCACTGAGTACTGTATTTGAAGTATGTGTAACGTGCCAGTTTATTCAACCAATCAGTGTTTATTTTAGTGCACCACCACACTTCTTAATCGTCTTCCTCGCCATTATTAATGTTGTCCCAACAACCGAGCAATTTCCTTGTCAAGTAATTATGTCCGACCACATGTAGCCGATGCAATGAAAATCAATCCAGTTTTACTTCTGTTGAATATCTTTACCCTTTCTCAAATCTCACTTCGACGAGAAAAGATAGTGAAAGACAAATTCTAGACAAGGGGGTTGGCTTGGACTTCGCATCGAGGATTTGGGCCAGCTCAACCAGGAGAATGCCCGAATTGCACAGCACAGCTTCTGCAATATCATATAAATTCATTGCACTGAAACATGAACACCCATTTGGCAAATTGGACATGGATCGTGAAGTGCAAATCAACATCAATGCACTTGCTTTGTAAGTGGACATACGACTGGAACAGATAGCAGATTCATCTCAAATACAAAGGTTATTTTTATTCTAAAGAGAACAACATTTTCCGCAGGAGAGAATCGGTTTGCATATTTTGTACTGCCATGTATTGTTATCCTAGTCCGAACCAGCAGCTAACTAGCTAATGAAAAAATTTTATCTTCTATGCGGCAAGGATTCTTAATTTCTTGAATCTTCATTAACGATCAAATTCAAACCCCACCATGAAGGTCCATCCTGCTGGCCCAAAGAAGCTCCGAAGACTGCCTCACGTATTCGCCAAAGTTCTTCAACTTCCTTTTCGCACAGACACCGAAATTTCTGTCCAAGAAAACTCTAAGTTTTTCATTTTCACGGCCGTCGCCGACGGTATGACGGACAATCTCCGGGTCCACTCTATTGAGATATGTCCCGGGGTGACAAAGTTAGTGATCAAAGGATTAGACGGTGGTGATTTTTTATTAGATGATGTTGAGCTTGATTTGTGGCGGTTTCGTCTTCCAGCTTCCACGCGGCCGGACAAAGCGACTGCTAGCTGTTGTGCTGGAGAATTGGTTGTTACAGTTCCGAAGAGTTTGAGCTTGGAAGATACTGAGGAAGGAAGAACTGGGAATTGTATTAATGAAGAGAATAAGAACTCGGGCTCGTGAAATGATTGTATTTCTTTAATCTAGATCGCATGAAAGTTAAATTCTCAAATGGCTCGTTCAAGCGGACAATTGATCATGCTTTTTTCAATCAGTTAAAGAAATATTAACGGCAATAGAGTTCCATGTTTGAGGATTGTCTTAATGGATCTGGTTCTTGCTTAATTATTTTGTTAGAAGCCTGAATATTCATCCTGGTTAATGTTTTCGCAAGCACATGCACTGCATGGATATCGAACCACTGATGTTTCGTTGTTTGGCCAGAGCTTGCATAAAGCTAATTTCCCCTTCCGATATCAGCTGATACAAGATGCTATGCTAGGGAAAGTTGAATGCGACTCGCGCCTCTCTGACCTTATTAAATGTCTGATTAGCTTTAGTAGGAAGGAGGTACCAAAAAAAATGAGGATATATATGCCATAAGGCATGCGTGGCCTCTCGTTTTTCATGCCATTGTTTCCCGTAATTTAGAGGGCAGATAATCTTAAAAGTCCAAGTCTAACCAGTTTATTGCCCGTATTGTGCACATATGGCATCAGTATGATGGTACTTTCCATTTACTTACTGTTCTTTATGTTGTTTTGATCGTGTAAGATGGGTGGTCGAAGAGATAGAGGTGGGCTCTATTGGGTATTAAGCTTGTTGTGTTTGCCTTCTTCGCCTTGTACATGCCACGGCAAATTAGTGGAATCCTCGCTGTCGATTTGACAAGTGATGGGAATGGTATCTTAAGTCATGTAAAAGGGTAGTCATAAAATAGCAGTTCTTATGGCATCTTCAAGGACTAACATATCTGAACCAAAAATCATACGATGAACCGATAATTGAGGATCAATTGATGCAATTTGAACTTGTACAACCACTTCATCTGTATGGTACCAATACAATAATTTACATCTAGCACCTTGGATATAGTCATTTTGGAAGGCGACATCAGGTTACAACTACACCATAATCAAAGAAATAGTTGCTGAAATGTTGTTTGTTCTAAATGATATCTTATCCTGAATCTTTGATGTTGGAGACTGTATACAGTAAGTAGATACACAAGAAAATAATATTACATCACGTTCAAATGGCAGAAAATTGAGGTTGTATGAGACATCATTTATCAACCTGTTTCTATTTTTCAAATCCAACCAAAACGAACTACGTGCTTGTGTGAGTGTGTATACAAACTATTGAAACCCTACAGATCGCTAGAACTATTCTTCTATCACAACCTATCATAACTTCTTAACAAACCCGATATGCGCACCACTCCCCGAGGAGTGGCGGCTTCCATGGCCGCAGCAGCCAGACTTAATCAAAATAAATGAGAGAGATTCCGCAGACAAATAATACACACAGAGAGAGACAAATAATACACACGCGAGCGGGCGCGCGCGCGCGCTCTGTTAGGGTGTTATAGCTTTGTAACAAAGCTAATAAGCGGTATGCGAGTTTGCTTATGCTGTGGCCTAATATAGAAGCTTGTAATTCTTTTCTCCTGATAGTTGCTTACAATATAATAACTTCATAATTGACAATTTATAAACTCTTAAATCTTTAATTAAGAGGATTTCAGTGAGACAAGGTCCACATCTGTGCCAATAAAGTGCATGTTTGTTGCTGAATGAGAATTCAAATAATAATATTGATACTCGATACTCCGTGGAATAGTATAATATAATATGAATCCAATAATGTCACACACTGCTCGCTGCTTGGACATGGTTGTACGTACTAGAGGATGGTGGTAGAGAGAAGTTTCACTGACATGTACGACTTGGCTGGCTTTATGTGCAGAGAGGCTGGCAAAGACAAATTGCTACAGCTCATCTGCAAGATCTGGAATGCTACCTGATCAAGAAGATGCTCTGAATTGGCATGCAGTAGTAGCAGTACTGCCATTTTCCTTGTAATCTCTTTGTGCTTCCTTCTCATTCAATTCCTAACACATGAGAATTGTGCGTCAAGAGCCTCTTCTCTTTCTTTTTTCTTTATTTTATTTCCCATTAATTAAATCATCTAACGTAATTCTACCATGCATGCACAGACTTTCTTGGCCGTCTACTCCTACTACTCAACTGGGTTGTGATCAGTGACCACGTGTGTGTCTGTTTCTGAAATATCTTAATGCTGGAAATGTATGAAAATTCTGTACTTCCTTCAGCCAATGGCATGCTCGTGGGGTGATTCGAACTGGAAGCAACCTTAATTCAAAAGGGATCGAGGTTCGTTAATCATGCATGAGTGTTAAATGTTAATGCAGCAGGGTGATGTTGATCTCTCACACAAAGTTTTGTTCTCTGAAGTGGTCACGCAGCACTGTTGTAAAGCTGCAGCTTTCTTCATTCCAGGAAAACTGCAAATCTTGTACCAATTGCACTTTTCAGAATGGTCCTAAATACTTGTATATGCACAAGAAACTGATACATTCCCAACTTGACTACAAATTTCAGTTGGTCTCCAACAGATACTGATCCAGCTGGGGGAGAAATATTGCCAGTATTTAAACTACTAGACATCTAAGTACATATATAATACCAGAATCAATGTCTAATAGAAATGTGATAGAAGGAAAGAATATTCTTCATTATTTCTAGAGGCTAATTTGGAAATTGAAATCATAGTTGATTTTCTTGGAAACCAAACGGGAATGATGCGTGTAGTATAATTTCCAGAAATGTGTTGGTGGTTAGAGGCTTAGAAATAAACAGAAGCAAAGTATTTGTTGGAAGGTGAACCCCACCACGTGCATGGTGCGACCATCCGTGGAGCCACCTGACTATTAATCTCTCGCTTTAGCTATTCCATTTACGTTTGCTCATGCGAATTAGATTGCAAAGAAGAAACATACAAAATTATAATGGTACCTTTTTAACTTCTTTACGTATCAATGATCAAGTAATTAATGTCACTTTTACAATATTTGCGCACTTTCTACCATCATAGTTGCTGCAAAACCCTAGTACAAGACAATTAAGAGCTTTAACTTAAGAACCTTTTATACTGGTTTGAAAGATTAGGTTTCACGCTTGATAATGCAATTTGAGTGAACCCCATTACAAGATTCTTCAATTCTCTACATGCATGCTCTTGCCAATTGCAATGCCAGCTAGCCAATAAAAACCTTACTACATATCAATTTCAATTCCCCCACCACAACACTTCTCCCAAAGATTGCCATAAATCTTGTTGCAGTTGTTGTACCATATATTCCAGATCAACTCTTCATATGATTATTTCCTCAGCGGAAACGACTGTAATGCTACTGGAGACTGCATCCTGATTTATCTAGGCTACAAATTGCGAAGTAGTGGGACCTAGTACAGAGACAAGAGATCTTAACAAAGTGATAAGATAATTGCAGCCATCTGATCTATCACTTTCTCATATGATGATGTTGATCATCAGTATTGAACTGACTGTGACCGCTCTATTTTTCGATTTATCAAATTTTGTGTATTTTCCAGCGCACAGAACCACAAAAATGCCTCTGTGCGGATACTCCCAACCGTCTGCATGTGCCGCTTACTTACAACCTAAACATAGTTTGCGTCTCCGTATCAATCAAAACCATTTACATCTTTCTCTCTCTTACGCGCTTATAACTGCGTACAATTTGACATCCAATCACACCGTCCAATAATGCTTGTATGATCTACATATGGGTACCCACAAGGGTAAAACTTAACCTGGTGTTGATTATTGAACCTCATGATCAGCGCGTGCGATCAACTTGCATTACATAGAGAATGACATTGATTTCCCTGACGATCTTAAATTAGTCCAGTTTACAGAGTCTTTTACGGCTGCCAGTCGGCCTTGGACCCAAAACTACAAGCATTATCAACCTTCACAGACTCTCTCTTTAGTCTTCACATAAATCAACTTCTTCTTCAAA
This sequence comes from Xylocarpus granatum, assembly GCA_019650275.1. Classification (NCBI taxonomy): domain Eukaryota; kingdom Viridiplantae; phylum Streptophyta; class Magnoliopsida; order Sapindales; family Meliaceae; genus Xylocarpus; species Xylocarpus granatum. The sequence continues at coordinate 27,835 of BNST01001733.1, read as the reverse complement.
CTCTTCCTTCTCATTATCTCTGTGTGTTATTCTTGCAATATCACAGCAAGGAAGCAAGGAAGAGATAAAAAAAAATGCCAAGCACACTCGGAAAAAACCTCCATATTTGCTTCACGAAGATCAGTTGTCCACTCAGCCCTCAATCATCTCCCGCCCCACTTAACCCAGATGATCGCAGCCATCCATTTCCTTCCACTACTTCGTCAAACTTGTTCAGAAACTTCAACTCTCTTTACAATTACAACACCTTTGATTCCACTTCCAAATCCTCCACTCTTTCCTCCGAACCCGACTCCGATTCTGAACCCGACTTCGCCACCGTTGTTGCTTCACAACGCTTCTTCTTCAGTTCCCCCGGTCGCTCTAATTCCATCATTGAATCTACGCCCTTCTTTGCCACCCCAGAATCTTCTGATACACCGGTTAGTATCAGTACCGTGGATCCGTCGAATCAGTGTTCAAATAGTTTCTCCCAAGAATCAACGCCGTCCTGCAATTCTACCAGCTGTATTAAAGATAGTGTAGCGGTCCCCACCGACTCGCCGGATCCATACATGGACTTCAGGCGATCGATGCAGGAAATGGTGGATGCACGGGACTTGGTTGACGTGAAAGCCAACTGGGATTATTTGCATGAGCTTCTCTTGTGTTATCTTGCGTTAAATCCCAAGAGCACACACAAGTTTATTATCAGTGCTTTTGCTGATCTTCTTATTACCCTCATGTCGCACCAGAAGACGGAGAGCGGCCACCGTTAACCTGAGTATACCGCCGACGCCAGTGGATGTCGGATTTCGTGGTAGTGCAAGGAATGTGTAATATCATCGATCGGTTGTACGTTGTGAGGTAATGATTGTCTAATCTTTCGTTACATGTAATTTGGCAATCCATGATACATGTGGGGAAACTATAAAGTTGGTCCCTTTATTTTGGCTTTCTATGATATCACCTTATCCTTTACACTCTCCCCTGGCCCTTGTTTCAAAGCTATCGGCGAATTATTTGTTTTCTTCTGCGCTTTGGTTTTTCTTGGTTAATTACTCTCGTGGTGCATATGTGGTAGATTTTATGTAGGAATTATTTCTGCTTATTAATTCAGACCCTTTTATTTTGTCGACAGTTTGGTCGGAAATTTTCTACGTAGCAATACATACACACCGTTAAGGACATGGACATGTCCTTCCTTGACAGTGTTTATTTTATATACACACGCACGGAATACGAATGACAGGGTGCCATGCAGTTTTTCCATTAATTTTGTTCAATCTCAATTGCCTTTTGCACCGGCTTCTTTCCATGTACGAAACACAGCGAGTGTCCGCCCATCCTTTCTGAGAAGCTAATTAAGACCCTAAGTACTGGAAATAATTATCCATATTTGGTTAAGTGAAGTGATATATTATTAATATTAGATGGGTTTCGTTGCACTTACACCGATACTTTAATCGGGTTACTGAAAGACAATTATGAAACATAATTTTAAAGAGAAGAATTGCCGTCGTTTACTGTTTTGCATGTGAGGTTAAGGTGAAGCCAAATTTGTGTCGATTAACAAAGTAATAGAATCACTGTTTTATCTACAGTTGTTTGGAAAGAAAACTTGCGTGCTGACAATCTGTACTAAAATCAGGCCAAATTGAAATTAATTAAAAAAAAAGTACTGTCAAGCAAAGACAGGACCAGGAATCTTGATTTTGTCCCTTATTTTTTGTCAAATAATCTTGGCTACAGAGACTTGGGATTAGGGTTGAGATGGTGATGGGATGGGAACAAGCCACTCAAGATTCAGTGATGAGTGGATGCCAATGATATAATGACTTGTTTCTGAGCAACTTGATCATATTAGTTATCAGCAAGTGTAAAATGGGTGTGGTCACTCACTACTTGATGATTATCAGAGAGATCAGAAGAGAGATGTGAGTGAGTTCATGGTTCCAGCAGATCTTGAGTGATTTTGTTGCAGTTGAATTGCCTGTCCCCGATTAAATAAACGCTTAGCTGGTTTGTAATTATCAGTCAGGATTTCTTTCTTAAGCTACTCACGGATAGTAGCAGGACTGCCCAACACCCGTAACACGGAAGTTAAGTTGCTCACAGTCGAAGCAACCAACGAAAGAATTGCAACAGAACAAGGTAGGAAACCTAACTTTGTCTCCATGGTTTTGCTGTCTTCTTGGGTTACGTGTATCCTAGAGCTGTGGTGGTTGGGTTGGACTCCATCTGTCTGTCCCAAAATTTAATTACCAGTCTCAATCATAATTGTCCTTTGCCATCCAATAATTAATTAATCAATTACTTGGATTTTTAAGTTTTCTTGATGAGCTAGCTAGTCGTTTAAAGTTGCTCCATAGCATTCTGATCTGATGTGGACTCTCGGGGACTCCTCAGGCTAATCAGTAAACAACTAAATGACATTACAGCTACATGTGACAAGGAATGTAACGAATGGACGCAGAGATAGTGTAACAAAGTCCAGTCCAAACCCTAGCATATAGTTTTGGGAATTTTTTGTTCTTTGTCTAATATTTTATAAAATAAATGTATTAAATAAATAAAAATAGAAATATAAAAAAAAATTATCAATAATACAACACAAATATTTATATATATTTATATTAAAAAAATGATATAATTTGTTTACTTCATCTTGGGTACAAAAATAATGTGGACCACTAGCATTACACACATCACACATCCTCTTCCACAGCAATCTTATGCTATAAAAATATCTTCTTCTTCTATTTAAAACAAAATCAACCTTTTTATTTGGAAGAAAAACCCACTGTTAGTAACATTATTAGTATCACCATTACTGGTTTAGATAAACTTATCGAACCTGCTCTATACGATCCTCTTTAAGGTACCTCGATTGCTCAGCTTCACCTTAAAATTTATTCTCATAATGAAACTCCTTTTTCCACTTAATTTCGGTGAATCGTGTTACTATGCACAGTGAACATTCAAGCGCTTTCAGAATACACCACCATGTAAGCAAGCAATCAGAATGTCCAAACTTGAAGGCAAACTAATGATCACAGATATTACTCTACATATAGAGTAACACAAATATAACACAATACTCCAAACCACCATCCCCAACAAGGGGCAAAGCTATTAAAAGCAAGAAGGCTCAAGGAGGAATGGCTATTTTCATATTTTCGCAAGAAATTGACATTTTCATTTACAATGAGAGCACGGGCGAGGCCCAAAATACACAACCCTCAATGGTGTCTAAATCTTGACATAGCTACACTGGTTCACCTACATGGTTCTGAAAACTGTACTTCCACCAAATTACAAAATTCTGATTCATCTACTCCTTCCATTATCACTTGATTAATGCCTTTACCACCATCCTGCAGTAACAAGCATCAAAAACTGTACCGATGTCATTATCAATGTGAAAATTACTTAACCAAGAACTCCAGAAGAATCCTCCAGAACCTCTGTTCCTACCTACCTACCATCGAAAAAACATCTGATATCTACAAGGAATAGACAAAATGAAAATTAACTAGCCTGGTTAGATAGGATTATCGTCTCTGCAGTACCACATGAATTACCCCCACCAGAGGCACAATGAAGAGCCACACCAGAAACAGGGCTTGAGTGTCGTGCAGGTTCAGTAGTGCAATTAGTGACACCAGCATGATGAACAGGAGTAATGGATTTGGAATTCTCTGAAGATTCACTCTGAAACCCAGCCGGAGAAACAAATTGCAGGTGATGCTTGCAACCGGAAGTGTTGCTATACTGGCGAGTTGTAGAACTTTCAGGTGATGCTTGATTCATGTCTCCTGATGCTATAGACATGTTCTCAGAAAAGGTAAGCCCACTTTTCACTTCCCAAGTCTCAAGTTTCCTTTCCTCAAACTCAAATAAACACCCCATAACATGCAAAAGCCGAGGATCTTGATCTTTAATGACATTAGCATCATGACACATTTGACGGACAGTCTCTGAATCATGAGTGACAACATGCTCACTTGAAGCTTTCAATGCCAATGAGAAATCCAACTTCCGGTGCTCTGTAGTATCAATTTCAATAGATTGATGAGCAGAAGCCTCATCACAAGAATTGAGGTTCTGTTTCACAGAGCCATTTTCTATTTTAACCTCAGAACCAACACTTTTGACAGCTGGCCTCAAAGCATGAGAAAACTGTCCCCCACAATCACTGATATCATCAATTTGTTCATCAGCAGCACCAGACACGGAGCACAAAGGATTCATGGCAGTTTTATCATTTGCCTGCAGCTCATCAGGAGTCATAGCCAACAGATCAATACCATTTGTACCCATAGTAGACTTGGGGAAATGGACAGCCTCATTGGTTAGCCCAGATGTATCATGTGAGGAACCGCTAGGAAACTGCAATGTGAATTCAACGGCTGCCAATTCATCGTGTGCCTTACATTCATGAGGTGCTGTAACCTCACTACAAACATTCAAATCAAAGCTAACTGAACATTTCTCATCAGAATTTTTTCCCACCTCATCAATAGTCTCAGGCTTTTCAAATTCACTGCATTTCTGCCCTAAAAAAACATATACAATGAAAATTATTAATGCATAAGATAAAACAGTAAATAGATACAACATGCATGAGTTCCTTGATTGAATACCTTCAACAGAAATCATGTTTTCCTCAGGAAACTGATTCTTTGAAATTGGCTTCTGCAACATATCCACACCAGGGAATACCAGTAGACTCATGTTCCTCATTTTTTGCTTGCTTGATACTTCAAGGGGCTTGAAACCAAAAACTGAAGTCCATGTTTCCCAGAGCTCAGAGATTGCAGGTATGACTAACTTCTCAACATTTAAGGAGCACAGAGCCTGATAGGTCCACAAAAAGTGATACCAAGAGAAACAGCGGATCTAAAATCAGTCAATCACCAACAAAAAAGTAGAAGTGTTCATGAAATTGATAAATATAGGCACAAACACAGAAGAAATAACAATATACACACTTTCATACATTTACTGAGATATCCGCATACTTTTTAATATAGAAAGCTTTAAGAGGTGAAATGAAAGGAACTATTTTGCAAAGATCAAGAATCAAATAAAACAATACTTCTCATGTATCAAATTAGAAAATCATTCTGCTCTTACAGAACTTCCACAAACTAGAGATTGCTTCATTAAAATACACTGATTAAGTAAATACACTAAGGCGGTCAAATCCAATATATATTCCAATGAAAAACAGTAACTGAGTCGATAATTGGCCTGCATTGCAAAGCAGAAGTGAAAGTAGAAAAGATGCATATAAGATAATCGATCCTGCACATACAGATTCAATTCCACTTAAAAGCCGACGGCACATTCCTTGTCGCCTATACATGTGGCGTGTCCCAATGAAAGGCATCTCTGCTAATTCCTTCCCATGTATCCTATTTGTTCAATGGTATACAAAGAAATAGTCAGTTTTTTATCTCTACTACCACTAAAATCAGCCGCATGCACAGTGAAACATAAAACTGCGATCATATATTGAAATGAATTTATATATGATTTGCAGAAAAAGGAAAATGAAACCTACAGATTCTTTTGTATTAATGTCAAAACTGTCACTTTTGGACAATAGGATAGGCAGAATTGCCTTGATAAAGCTCAAAATGATTTTGAATCAGAAGAAAAATCAGAGATAATATGCCCAAAAGGTAATTAAATAATCACCCTTCTATACATCTAGCATTGATTGAAGATCCACGTCTACATTCATTTTTTCAGTCAGGGATAGAACTGTACTGTGACAAGTGGGAACTTAAGTGCCTGCTGAATTTTTTTCCCCCCAAATTGAGATGTAAAACTACAGTAAAGGCCGTGATAGCTCCCTCACCTTGAATCTCAAGAGAGGAGGCAGCTTCTTATCCTCAAACTGAACCCCATAAACTATAGGTAAAATAGCCCCCTCTTAGTTACTTTTCTGCCTTTGTCACTGTTTCCAGTCTTATATCAAAATTATTTCTTTATATGAACTAAGACAAGATTAAGCATTGATGAACTGTTGAGAAGCAATAAAAGCATGAGATTTTGGCAGGCATACCTAATGGATGCGGCAGCAATGATCTCATCATCCCTCTCCAGAATTGCCGTGAGGAAACCACTATAATTCAAACGCTTAAAGTTTGACCTTAAAAGAAAGTAAATAATACAATAAAATTACAAACAGTTATGATTCTATTAAATGTCAACAATTATCATCAAGTGCAATGATCTGTGTTTACTTTTAATATGCAAGCTAAGCATGTAAACCAATTACAGGGTATTTGATTTCCAACACAAGCAGAACCAATTCTAGAGGTCAATGCCAGAATAGTAAAGGACCATAAAGTTTCTTCCCAAAGTCACTGACTAAAAAAATAAGGTAGCCTACAATTTGGAAATAAATATAATAATAACAACCGTATAAACCACTTACGAAAATTCAGCAAAATATCGACATAACTAATTACACTAAGTTCAGTAAAGGTGAATATAGCATACTAGGGATGTCAATTTAACCCATAAATGTGATTACTTGTTGGTATCAGACTCAAATGATAAGGAATTACTACGCCTCTTAATAGGTTTGAGATGGGGTTAGTACACAAAAGACAAACCAAAGACAGGTTTGGTTATCGTTAACTATGTGCTAGTATCTGCTAAGATGTTTTTCTTTTTAGTATTTAAATAATAATGTGTTAATGATACAAATTTATATTATCACGTATCTTATTATTAATACATTTATACATATAATTAATAAAACACAATCAAAACAATGTTATTTTGATGTTGATACTTAAATAATATGTTGATGATACAAATTTGTATAATCAAGTAACTTAATGTTAATGTATTTAAAAATATTTTATTACTACCATATATTCAAGCTTCATTGAATGTTTAACATAATCAAGTTTAAAATTGACACATGCAAGTTTTAATTTGATCAAATTTTTTCAAAATTAATTTATTAGATCTTGAAAGTTAGAAATGTGTTAAAAACTTGTGGACATTTGTAAAGGTTCAGTAAGGATTAATATTAATTATAGCAAGTTTGGTAATGAAACTCCAAATCCACAATAGATTTAAGAAGGATTTGGTATTAAATTTTAGTCATAAATGCAAATGCTGGTTTGGTATTATCTGTCCCAAACCCAGTCCGTTGCTATCCTGATAGCATACACTAAGTTTCAGATCAATGTTACTGGTCTCTTTTATGTTTGAGGTCATGACTCCAACAACAATCACTGTAAATTAATGACATCTAATAAGTATGATAATGAGATCAACAAGAGAACCTATACTTATCACAATAACCACCACATAGGTAGCACATATCTTGCCCCATTCACTGAAGAAAAGCATAAAAATGAAGCACAAATAATGTATGGTCAACCAAAACCAATTTAATTAAAAAATAAAGATAATGGTTCAAGTGCACTTACCCAAAATTATAGACAATATTATGAATCAGATTGATACCGCTCCTATGGTCAGCATGAGGCAAAAAACATTCATCCATGACAAATAGTGCAACAGCAAGCTTGGCATTACATTCAACCTTCTGACGCACGTCACTGAGAAAAAGATCTGTGCCAACATCAGAACGATGGATAAGACTCCATGTGTATCCGTCTTCAAGCTTATGTTTAACCCCAAGAAGCATCTGTAGTCTCTGAAATATCTGCAGGGCAAAAACATTTAAACTTATTCACAAAAAAGAGAACACCAAAAGATTTAGAAATCCTTGCAAATAGAATAGTTTATTTCTTTAAATTTACATTATAATTTTCCATGAGTCACAAAACATTTTCAGATGCATGCAGCTGCAGCCAATGAATAGCTCATGTCATATCTAATCAATAATATTTTTTTTCTTCTTCAAGTACAACAGAAATGACTTAGGCCCATGATCTACACACAGGCTAGGCCTCCCCAATCACATAAACATTCTGCCAATGATACCAGGGAGATGTATTCCTAAGTCTCGAATAAAAGGCCAACAGACACTATAAGCTAATCTTTAAATGAACATCCTACCAAGACTTGTGCCTATAATTATAGAAAACCAGAAAACAGAAACAGAGTGAACAGGCAAAATGAATGCTTCACTTAATTACATAAATAAGGATGTCCCTGTGGTTTGACGACAAAACAAAGCCCAATAATTATCAAATGGATATCACCACATAAAAATAGTTAAGTTGCTAGACATCTGCTCAAAATTATGCATCAACAGCATAACCTCTGATACAGAGTTCAAACTCTAGGGAACTCTTCGCACCAACAAAACTATACAAAGTTGATGCATGCAGTAATTGCATGCCCATTTTTTCTGCAAATTGTGCCAAAATAAACTTAATAATAATCTCAACCTTCTCCAACTTTAAAGTTATCTATCTAACACAGCTGCCAAGCAATCCCAAAATTGGAATTGAAACTAGCTGATACAGCACAATAATATAAATTTCAAGCTACAATGCAGATATACCTCTTGACATTTCTTTCCACAGAAAGACAAACTTCCAGGTTCATAATTTACAGCACCCTCTACCTGACTACAGGATTGATGATCTGAAACAAAAGAAAGCTGTTAAAATTTAGGGTTCAATAATACCCCAATTAGAAAACGCAGATGATAAAACAGAAGCATAAATAATAAAACAAAAGAATATATGTCCCAGCAGGTAACCAAAAAAAGAAACAAAAAATAATAAGATTTGAGTCAATACATTTTTCCTCGCATAAACTGCAGATTTGTATTGTTGATACATCAGAGTCGCCGTTGTCATCCACATGGCATGTATTCTCATCAATGGTCCCACAAAATTTGCATGAACAATATACACAGTACCACTTTCCAGAAGGAAATTTCTACAGTGCGAAGATAAGAGCAGATTATCCGCAAGTTTAATTAAACCAATATAACACTCATTACTACATATAACAAGAGAAAAAGTCTGCCCAAATTCAATAGCCATAATGTCAATCCAAATTCAACTCTTTAAATAAATTGCACCCAAAAACTAGCACCCACTCCCATGTGTATTATGACATAATGTCTCATAGCAACAAACCAAGTCCATCCAAAAGAAAGGTCTGTATGAACTATGATTTATACTCTTGAAACAAATCCAATAAAATTCACATAGCCCAAAAAACTTGATTCTTTATGTGAAGATCACATAAAACAAAAATTTTTAAAAAAACCAGTAAAGTGTTTACAACCAAAAGTTTTGGACCAAAAAGAAAAATGTGGCAGCACCAACTTGGCAAGAGTTTTAAGTCATTCTTCAAGACCACCTCAGTATGCCACCAAATAAGAAAGATTCTTTAGTTAAAACTATGAATAAACACATAAAAAATCTTTCTATGTCCTTCAAAACCTATAAACATGTGAGAGAAACAAAAACAAGAAAACAACATAATTTTGCATGCATGCCATAAATCCATATGATGACATGTACATACTTTTATATCCAAGCAACTTTGATGGAATGTTGATGGGCAACCATCACAGCAGATCAGGTCTCCCCCATCTCCACAGATCCCACATGTATCATCATTTGGATCTTCACCACCAAAATCTACAAAATGAAACCCTTTACATTTAGACTCGTCTTGTTTCTTCCATGACTCTAAAATACAGTGCAAGAGGGAACTTCCAGACTCTAAATAAAGATTTTGAAATGGATGACAGGGTTTGCTTTTTGAATGAGCCTCAAATTTTGAAGTAGTGAAGATTTCACCACAACAGTCACAGCGGATGCCATCTCTTGTAATCCGACCCTTGAGCATTATACATGTCTTTCTCCGGTTCCAATATTGTACTTCCCCATCAAGTGGCACAGTTCCCGTATCAATCATCCATGCAAGAACAGTTCGCTTACCATCATATGCTACAAAGCCATCTTCATTAGATTCTGCCCCCTTCACAGAGTTACGGACCAACAAAGCACACCTCTTTCTGTTATGTGGCTCTTGGAGCTTATGTTTCCTGGCTGGAATTGACATTCCCTCCTGTGATGTACCCACTGAATTACAGAGATCACTAAATGAAAGTGTCCCTTTGATTCCCCCCTTCAGTGATTTGCTAACAGGACCTGCAGAATTCACTTTTCCTTTGCTCTTTTTCTTTTTGGAAACTACTTCATCATCAATGCTCACATCCTTCCTTTTTTTATTCAATTTATCATTAACCTTAGATGACCTGGTCCTATTAGTTGCTTTCCTGAGTATATTTAGTTCATCCTCCGGTATAGGAGTAAATATGAATCCAATCTTACTGGCTTCAGAACTACCACCTCTCTCTTCATAATGCTCTTTAAGCACTCTGTAAGCTAGTGTGACCGACCAGTGAGTTTTTCCTTCAGGATTAACATACACTGCATCACTGTATTCCCTACCATTCCTAGGTCGATATTGAATCTTCCACCCTGCACCCAAAAGAAGTTCCACTATTCGATCTCTCAGCAATTGTTTTGCTTTACTCTTTCCCAATGTTTCCTCTGGGTTAGTTTCAACATCTTTTTTCTCACTCTGATTTACAGACTTCAATGCTGGATGTGTAGCCTCACTGTCCTCCACCTTTGTGTTAGCACAATGAATCTGCTTAGTCGGCACAAGTCTCTGGACATTCAATTCTTTCCCAGAATGTCTCTTTTCTGGAAACAAACAATTAGTTGGCACATCCAAGTTCAGGCCATCTGTCAATAAATGCCTTCTGCTGCTTCTAAACCCGTTTACCTTTCTGCCTTTACCAAGCTTTCCCTTCAAACCCACCTCAATCCCCGGCATTTTTCGGGGTCTTCCACGCTTCTTTTTCAGCTTGTTACTTCCCACATCATCAGATTTATCCTTGCAGGGTCTCCCACGCTTACTTCTCAACCTCTTACTTCCCTCATCATCAAATTTATCACTGCCCTGTGTTTTTTTCCGAGGTCTACCACGCTTACATTTCTCATTTCTGCTCCCCTGCTTGTAGGATTCATCAACCTGATTCAACTTAGGCAGTCCAGCACACTTTACTTTTATTTTCTTACTTTCCTGGCCCTCAGATTCATGGCTATCATGCACTTTAGGAGGTCTCCCTCTCTTACGTTTTACATTCTTTCCCCCTTCGGCATCTTTAGCTTTCTTAGTCACTTCCCATTTCACATGAACATTTCTTTCATTATCCGACCCATCACTCCCTCTATTTCTATCCTTTCTCTCAAGTTCTACTTGATTACTTTCCTTCTCGTTCCCACTCTCCATTTGCAACCTTGACCGCAAAACCATTCCTGCATTTTTCACTTCACAATTCTCCTCAACTCTCTTCTTTCCAACACCATCATTTCGACACTCTTCACTATCTACTCTGCTCCTTTTCTTCTCATTCTCATCCAATCCAGGCTCTCCACAATCATCATTTAGTGGGCCATCTCTCTCTTTAGTTTCCAAGATTTCCATTACGGAATCAGAGCCAGAATCCATTTCTGGATTTATCTAGTCATTTAAATCGAACCAGGTTTTATTCTCATCATTTACAATATTTTCTGGCGTTGGCATAACCTCGTCGTCAGGCTTCACTGAGATGCTTCAAGATCTCAAGATCTCTATCATCTCTAACAAAACCCTAATTTTAGAATTTTTCAGTTGCGTCACAAAATAACTTCAGTCGGATCAAACCAAAACGCAAGAAAATTACCACCCATTACTTGGAAAAAAAAAGTCCTGTACACCCGAAAAGAACAACGCACGTTAGATCTTTATAGATTTTACTGAATCCTTGAACCTTATAATTAATAGAAATTAAAAACGAAAGACCCAACGAACACGCGAAATAAATATTAAAGAAAAAAAAAGGGGCAATTGATGATACAGATTACTTACCAATGCAAAACAGAAAATGAGATTATAAGTTCGTACAAGGTCCCGCGAGATTCTTGAAGTAAAAGCACTGTATCGAATGGGCATGACGTTTCAGAAATTGGAAGTGAGACTACATGATACTGAACAGGGGTTCATTAATTTAAGGTTTAGGGCATAATGTGTATAATTTGCTATCGTAGTACAAGGGAGACTGGAATGGGCGGGATTGTCATTTTATATTACCTCTGATTTTCAATTTCCCTCCATATTCACTATATACAAATTGAAAATCAAAACGACCGGTTTTTAAGAGTGGAACCCAGGCATTGGCTCTTTTTTTGTCTACGTGGAATTTTTATTTTTGAAAAGTCATATCCTATTTATTATATTAAATTTAAAAGAAATATACTTTATTTTTAATATTTTAATAAACTAACATTTATTAATTTATTTAGTCCAAATTAAAGCCTACAGTTTTAAATTAAGCTGAAATTTATACAAAAATTGATCTCTAATTTGGCTTTGCTCAACCGCATGCGCCAAGACACCCAAAGAATGTGGGATATTTGCAAAAGCAAGTACGGTCTCATACTAGTATTATTATACATGACAATCAGGCTTGAAGCATTTTCACGCCCGTCCGTGACAGTTTAGCCGTGAGTACAAAGTCACGAGCTTCGCAATTACCAATTGACATAACCAAACATTTGCCCATAATATAAACTACGTTCGGGAACTGTTGCAACGTAAATATGTAATAATAGGCTCTAAATATATCATCCACAATCACCTCAGATCAAACACCGACTCAATAGGAATTGAGTACAATAACGGAGAGGAAGAACATTTCAAAGAGAAACGATAGAACAAGGGTGCTCCGAGAACACAATCCTTGCATGTATGTAGAGTAAGGAGTGAATCTAGAAAAGCTTTCATTTTTTCTTCCCAGCATCACCAGCCTTCGTCTGCACATTTAATAATTACAAGAATTAATATGTCAACTGCAATAAACTCATTCTTTCAACTCTGGAAAGGGAAGTTGCTTATTAAAGGAAAATGATTATCTACCTTCTTTACTCCACGCATCTTCTTGGATCTGTTCTTTCTTTCCTTCACCTGCTTTCTTGATTTCTCAACCTTTTTATCCAGTCCATTCTGCAAATAAAAAGTGTGGAACAAACAAAATTAGTGATTGCACAAAAAATCTGTATCTGACAAAGAAAATTTCTTTGGGATGAAGAGATAATAATCTCTTGGCTTCACCTCGAGATAGAGTTTCTATATAGACACCTGTGCCAGACGTGTGCCAGAAACTAAGCCACATAGTAGCATCAACCTTTAACCCACTAATAAATTCATCAAGCCATCCCATGAGAAGCTCGTAGGAAATCCAATTAGTTGGAATGAAAAGATTATTCACCCACTAATAAATTTATCAAGACATCCTATGAGAAGCTCATAGGAAATGGAGCTCTTTGGAATAAAAAGACTACTCCACTTAAAATGCTTATGGAGAAAGAAACATATTAAATGTAAAAGAGAACACATTTTTTAACACGTAGTCAAGGGGTTGAACCAAGATTTCGACACAAAGGGGGCGGGGTATTAGTACACCTAACACATAACTTAAATGTGAGAATTTAGCATCGAGAAAAGGAAATATTGAACGAATTGATTGTAAATTATAGGATTTTTCTATTTCTTTCCCTGCTTAAAATACTACTAATCCTAGGACTACAAATACGTCTGATATAATTTAGAATAAAAATTATAGTTGTGCCCAAAAAATTGATTTTGGTTAGAATCATTGGCAAAAATACCCCAATAAATACAAATACAAAGAAAATAGTAGCCTAAGCTTGTGGACAGTCCCAACCATGTATCTCCCGTTTCTCATATCTTACCAAATACAACAGCATACAGAAAACGCTATGTCATCAACAAAATTGAACATTTGAAACTCCAGAAGTCAATTACCAATACACTGCATAAAGCAACAGACCCAGAGGTGCTTTTGCATTTTCAATAGTACATGATTATTAGGACATGGAATACAACATTGTCTCATCAAACGCAAGAATGAAACAATTTACAATGCATTAGATAATGATCTAGATTCCAACTACAGTAAATTAAATAGAAATTCCAAGATATTTGGACAAGGTCTACAGTCTTTCAATCATTTTCTAACATAGCATTTGGATATTCCAAGTGATGCTACAATACCAACACTACACCTGCATCAGTTAACACGACCTACACCCTGAACTTGGATGCAATAATGATGCAATATGAAACTATATTAACAGCACCAATTATTGGTTGGCATGAAATAAATTTATCAGCTGCAAGAGAAGTATTCTGAACAACATTCTATAAGATTCTCAAAGAAACACAGACTGGAAGAAATTTCCACTCGTTAACCGCTTACATACACCCTCCGCAATCATATTTTACAGCTGAAAGGAACAGAGAATATTTAACTTACCCTAATTAGCCTGTACTTTGGCTCATACTTCTTTGCATTCTCCACAGAATCATAGATCAAACCAAATCCAGTGGACTTCCCTCCTCCTTCAGCCAATAGTTGGTGTGTCTAAACTTTTGTAGATATTTTACATGATATAGTTCCTATTTAATAATATTGTAAAGACATGCCCCCCCTCACAACAGATTTGCAAATTTTGGAGCCCGACACATCAATCATATCCATATAATTGTTCGCCAGGTCTAACTTTTCTCCTTTGTCTATATCTGACCCCACGCGACACTCATTTTTACCGAGTAATTAGTGTCGATGAATTATATAATTCAAAATAAATCCTTTTAAATGTTACTAATTTTATGTAATCATCTGTGATATTAGAGGCCTCCAATCGCACGAACACTATTTGTGCAAGCATGATGGAGACCACAGGCCAAAGGTGAGACGAATAACATTTGCAGATACAAATAGATCTACATAACTGATGCGAAGAATTTTTGATTATACACATTATTAAGCTATATGAATGTTATTGGTATTTAGCAAATTTTTGGCATTACTAAATGGTTCCACACCCACAACAAAGAGCATAGCATTAGGTGGGTTACTGAAAGACAAATATGAAGAACTGAAACTTATTATTGGTGATAGAACTAGTGAGATATATTATTCCATATTGATTCTACCGACATTTATGCCAAACAGAATCCACATCGTCTGAAAGGTTCCCATTTGATTATTTTTGTAGTCTATTTTTACCCAATGCACTGCGTTATACAAAGGCTGCAGTGCAAACTCACAGTTGTAGACAAGGATTGGCGACACAGCGGAGTAAATTTACTCACAAGTCTAGTAGTAGATAACTGCACAGAAAAACAAACATAACAGCCTTGGAAAAACATTCTGTTCTTGGGTTCTTCAGCATCAAGATGAACAAGAACACACGTCAAAATGACCCTACAACTGGCATATCAACCACACTAGACATACTATTATTGGAAACACGCAAAGATGTCACACGAAAGAGGCGATAGAAATAGGCAAAGATTCACGTTACAGTTGTACCCATGCTTCTAATCTCACAAAGTCCATAACCGGTCAGAGTTATACACATTAGAGATATCATTCCAAGAGTTATAGTGACTGATAACAATAAACACATAATCAGTACACAAGATCAAGATGAAGACACAACCCATGTTAAATTATCAGGCACACAACATTGTGGGAGACAATCACAGAACCGTAGTCCCGATGAAATCACTAAGGAGCGTTGAATGAAGGATGAAAATTAAGTTTTCGTTCAATGCTTTCAGATGAAGAAGACTCACAAACTGTTTCCTAGATAGAAGAAGAACGGGGGTTATTATAGGCCATGAACTTCCTCCTTGGTACGGTATATAGTGGGATCATTCTTTTTTAGGCAGCCTAGTATTTTGGCCCTCCCTGCCTCCTTCGTTTCTCCCCGTCGACCCCGCTGTACTTTAGTTCAGTATTCTGTTTTTTCATTTATCTTCACTATTGCAAAAACAATTTCATACTCCTTTTTTTTCCCCATTTTTTTCTTTTTTATTTTTTTTCTTGTTCTTTTAATTTGCTGTTATAAATTTTATAAGTGTTTTACCTATTTAATTTTTATTTTAAATCTTTTTTTTTGTTTTTTTCTTTTTCCATTTACCAATTGTTTTCTTTTTTCTCTATTTTTTTCAGAAAAATGGAACATATTCCTTTTTAGAAACCTATCGTAATGAGAATTATTTCATTTATATTAAATATGAATATATGTTTTTTTTTAATAAAAAAAGAAATTAAAAATAAAAAAAAAAAAAAAAAAAAAAAAAAAAAAAAAAAAAAAAAGAAGAAGAAAAAAGAGAGCAAAAGAAGGATCAATATTTTTATTGTTAAGATTTTTTTAGGGAGGATATTTAGTTGTAGTAATGTACAGGAAAATAAGAGTGAATAGACAAAAAAGAAGACGAAAAAGTAAGATAAGGATGATAAGATAGTTAAAACAAGCAAAAGAGAAAAGTATGGTAGTTAGAGAATTCCTTTTAGACACAAGTAACTAAGGAATCATCCTCAATCGTGCTCAGGCACTCCATGCATAACTGACTATAAAGAAGAAGCAGCCTACGAAGGCTATTAAGAATAAGCTCTTAAGATATACGAAGAATGATCGCTAGGAGACCCAAAGTAGACCCCGGTAAGTCATTTAGGTTTTATTAAGACTTGCTGATGCCGCTTACGAATGGAGCTAACGTCGGTATCTGCTTAAGGTAAGCTGGCAAGAATTTAGGGTGGGGTGTATCAACGTACTTTTTAGAATATAAAGAGGTGTGAGGGGGAAGTGACTAAACAATACAAACAGTGGTTAGTAAGTATAGGAGGGTTAATATTTTTGAGAGCCTCGAAACTATGGTACATTTACGTACGATGTACAAATGATCATGTAGTTTTCACGCGTGTAAGAGGGGAGGATACGTTGCCGTACCGTGAGAAAGAGTTTCTGGCGACGACGGGAAGAAGAGTCATGAAGAACGGCTTTAAGGATGTAGTGGTGGAAGCTTATTTTCTGATTACAACATACCATATTTACCTCAAAATTATGTTCATTTTTATAGAAATTAAGAAGATTTTTAAAGAAAGGGAAAGAAAAGGGAAAGCCGAAAAAAGTAAAAGGGAAGGATCTGTGAAAAATGAAGAAGTGGAGAAAGATGAAGATAAAGGAATAGAGAATTAGAATAAAGAGATGTCGAGGGAATAGAATTAAGAAGATGTCAGCATCAAGGAAAAATTAAAGAATGAATTGTACAAAAATAAGTTCCCATTAGGATATGTATAGAGTTAAAAGAAAAATAAATTAAAAGAATGAAAGAGTTTGCACCAGATTTTCCTTATTTTAGAACACACATAAAATTATGTCATGAGAAGAAATCAGTTTCTTTTCTTACCCCACCTCTTCAGATCTTTCAGGTTTCCAAAGAAGATGGCTGCGAAGTTCGTATCTAGTGTTGTAACGGGTAGCCGCGGCGCCCGACAAGATAGTCCCAAGAGGTAAATAGTAGAGATAGGTAAAACAAAGACACAACACTAAGTTTTCCATTTATAATGTTCGTGAATAAAACATTTGGGGGAAACAACTTCACTATTTTACGAAGTATTAATTGGTTTATATTATTCAGAGGTAGAAATAGAGTTAGTAAGTATAAGTGTGCTACAATATGCATATTATACCAAGAAAGAGTCCGATCCACTAAATTCTTGATTTTGATTGACTATCTGTAAGTTTAAGAGGATAGTTTAAGTAATGTTTTTTTTATGCCCATGTAGACAATGATCGCGAAGTTAAAAGGAGATAGAACATGCTCATTCTTCCTATGCAATATACGCAACTATAAGAAAAAAATCTAGAATGTTAGTAAGTAATAGATTGTTGAATGCAGTGCGTTTGTGGGGGTGGAAAGAAGACCCCAACTGCATGTTTACCCCACCAACGAGCTCAGATGCATGTGCTGAAGTACCCACAAACGAGATTACGCCCTCCCGATGACCTTGCGCGACTTGAAAGGTAGCAAAAAACTAACAGCCATGTAGAAACACACTTCCTTGTTATGTCAAAAGGTCGTCGTACTGAAAACAAAGTCGCCCGTGTGTGTCCTTGGTTGCACCCCATACAAACGTTTTACTTCCCCTAGGATACCAGCTGTGACACGTGTGTGAAACGACATCCGGATTGTTCCTCTCTTTCTCCCCCCCACCCCCCCAAAACCCTATTTGAACCCCTGTCAGTTACGGGTGTGGCTCTGCACACACAAACAAAGATGGAAAAGGGGGAGGAGAAGGGAGAAAAACACGAAAGAGAGCAACCTAAAAGAAAAAAGAGAATAAGAAAAAATAAAAGGAGAGCTAGTAGAGATATTAATAACATAGCAAGCATACAGAAATTGCTATCAAAAGAGTCAGCTGTAATAAATAATATATATTTAGCAAATGATTACAAGATGAGTGACATAACAATGTTGAAGCAAAGCACTGACGTCATTCCGGCATCATTATTTATGATTGAGTCAGATGGACATATCGAAAAATCACTGAACTAGTTAGTGTATGAGCTGGATTTGACTACAGTTGTACTATGAGTTTTAGAGCTAGCTAGGAAGCTATATTGTCTGATTAAGGAAGACGTATTTGGATAGAGCAAAATGGTTCAAGGCCTATAGAGAGGGTTAGAGTAGAAGAAGGAAAAGAAGAAAAGTCCGCAACACCAGTGATGGGAAATAATTATGCAAGACTAGAAGACAGGCGGCAAGTAATATAACATTGAACAAGTAGAGACTACATTTGTTATTAAAAAGTATACAGATAAACACATAGATTCAATCAGTTCCCTCTTACATAAAAGAAATAAGTTAGGGCACGATTTGGAAAATTAGTAACAGATCAACAGAAATGATCTGCTGCACGTGAGCTAGCTGCTGGAAGCGGATAGATGGCCAGTAAGTAGGTGGATGAGAGAATGATGGAAGCCAAGGATTGTAGTAGGACTACCACACAGATGTATTTAATAGGGAAGCCACAAGCAAGAGGAAGAAGTTAGATGAAGTATGAGTACACGTATAAATCATCTAATATCAGACACAAATAAATAAAAAACAAAAAAAAAATATTTTTATTAATAATAAATGAAAAATGAAAAAAGAAATAAGAAATATGAGGCAAGAAAATAAGTAGATAAAATAAGAAAAAAAAAAATAAAAGAACAAGTAGGGGGAATGGAAGAAAAATGAAAAATGAAAAAAGATAATGAATTATCAAAAATAATTTTTTTTTCTTTTTCAAAACAAAAGCAATAATACAAATAAATAAAAAAACAAATAAATAAAAAAACATATAGAGTAAAATTGATCTCAAGAAGAAATTGATGTCACACAAGCTTAAGTTATAGCCTTAGAATAAGTCTTTGGAAAGGGAAGCAGGGAATAGACCTGGTTGCAGGTATGCAAGGGTAATGGATAATGAGGTGAGGCGATATAGGGCCACACCGAAGGCACGCCATAGCAAGCGACGGAGAAGGGATGAAGAGAACCGGAGATAGACGACGAAAGAGAGGGAGAGGGCAAGAAAAGAAGAAAGAAGAGGGATAGGAAAAGATCAAGAAGAGGATATAAGAAAAGGAAGAGGCAAGAGGCAAAGAAGAGAGAAAGGAAGGAGAGGACTTTCATTTTAGGGCAGTAAGTACAACTAGAGGTATAATAAGATTAAAAGTCTAATGCGATGAGCAAGAATAATCACGAGATGATGCAAGAAATTGAGTAAGGTAGCACGCGAAAGCAGCGTTGGAGAATGCATGAGTAGCGCAAGCCAAAAACGAGCTGATATACCGATAGAAGAAAGTATGAGAGCAGTATATGCTATAGAACGGTGGGGTTCCTTCTGTATAAGGAAAGTTTAAAATTCAGGGGATAGAAATTACAAGATTTGAAGAGCCAGAACATCGGTCAGTGTGCTTGGGACACGAATATTTTTATTAAAGTAGAATATGATGATGTCGTAGAGAGGGAGGATGGCGTTGGGGAAAAAACAAGTAGACCTTAAAAGGGAGGTTGCTGTGATGGTGGTCTTGTGTATGAGTTGTGAATGAAAGTGAGGGGATAAAGGAACGAAACACCATACGGGGGAAACTTCGATTCTTCTCTAAGGATGCGAGAGCCATGAGGGTGAGGACAGTGGTTAGTAGGGGGAGAAAAAAATTGGTGTTTTTTTGTGGGAGAGCAATTAGTTTATTGTTACCATAGTCAGTGTTCCACTTGGGACCTTCGATGGGGGGCGGAGTGAAATACTTCATCACCCACTCATTCTTCTTAATTAGATTTGATTATTTTTTGCTGGAGTGTTTACTTTGTTTCTTATGCTAGTTGTTTTTTTTTTTTTTGGTTTTGTTTTGTTTGCTTTTTTCCTTAAAGCGTTGTTGATTTATGATTAAGCGCAACAACCCGAACACCACCCCAAAATTTAGTTTGTGAAAAGAGCAATATATTTTGTTTTTGAAGATATTTTTTATGAATTATGTGAGATGAGAACCAATGATGATAGGTTATGTTTGGCTGGATGTTTTTTATCCCACGCCATATAAGTGTCTAGTTGTTTTTTTTTAGTTGTCGATATGATATTATTTTAGTTATGTTTTTAAGTTAATATTAGAAGATCGTTGTTTGTGTTATTTTATTTAATTGTTTTTATATCGTTTTTGTGTTGTGTAATCTAGTATTTTTGGATTAATTTTAATACTGTTATATTGAAGTGTGGTAAAATTGATTGGTTTGTTGGTTTTTTTGAACATCTTCAGTCTATTCAAAATCGTTTATGGCGAATGCTTGTCTTTCACTGTTTTTTGTTGTTTTTGTCTGTTTCTATTTTTGTATTCAATTGTTAGTCTTTTTTCTTGTGTAAAATTCGTGTGGTATTTGTCTAATTTCTTCTTGTTCTTCTGTTTTTTTTTTTTTGGATCATTAGTATGCACATTTTAGTGAGACCCTCACGTATTTAGATGGGAAATTAAACAATTAGTAATTATTAAGAAAAAATAGATATGGCGGGGCCCAAAGCGAGTGACAACTGATGTTGAGAAGAGAACGAAGAGACGGACGAAAAAAGAGCAAGAGAAAAACAAGAGACACGAAAACAGGCGCGACAAGATAAAAAAAAAAAAGTGGAAAAAAAGGACAAGAGAAAATGAAAGGGAAAAAAAAAAAAAAAGAAGAAAGAAAAAACAAAAAAGGACAAAAAAAAAACACGAAAAAAAAAAAAAAGAAACGCAGAAAAAATAAAATATTAAGAGAAGTTAATAAATTTTTAAAACAAGAAATGATATATATTATTTTATAAAATAAAAAAAAAAAAATATGATAATTAAAATTAAATTATTATAAAAACATAGAACATGAAAGAAAGAAGGAAAAAAAATAAAAAGAAAATATGGGAATGTGCAAACACAAATGAATGAGTACAAAATAAAAAATTAAAAAACAGAAGAAAAAAAAAAAGAAAATAAAAGACTAGTAAAAAAATATAAGAAAAAGAAAAAAAAAAAATAAAACTATATACCATTAAAAAACACACACAAAAAAAAAAACGAAATATATAAAAAAAAAAACAAACGTAAAAAAAAAGAAAAGAAAAAAAAAAAAAAACAAAAAAAAAAAACGATAGAGAAAGGAAAACAATAAAATTCATTTAATTTTAAAATCTATCAACTCTCGGACTAACAGACAGGAGAGAAAGGAAAGAGAAGCTAAAAGAAAATTCACAAAAAAAACTGCTAAGTGGACACACCGCTAGGACGGCAAGACGGGGGGGAGAGGTGGGGAGAGGAGGGAATACCGAAAAATCATTTTTCCCTCTTTTTAAGGTTTGCAGTAGTATGCCACGACGTAACAAGAGTCTAGGATAGATAACACAGCCCTTGTGTTACAGTAGACACCTAGATTAGTATATGATAGCGGAGCAGCGGACAAGGGACATAAGATTATAGAATTGGAAATTTTTAAGAAACACATCCATTGAGGAGTTAGTATTCAATACATTAGAATATAACATATTTGATCTTAGTTCCTAGGTAATGATGATAGCGAGTGAATATTTTTATAACAAAAAATGCGACAAAAGGCACACCACCGTAATAGGAGGATATGAGTAGATTAATGGATAGATCGTGCATAAGAGGGTAACCATTTTTTAATGTATAGTCGTCCCCAATTTCCATTAAGTGTAATGTGAAATAATGAAAATTTAGCTATTATTTTTTTTTTTTTTTCTATTTTTTAAACCATAAGCCTCAAGGGAGAGTGAATCTGGCTACAGTTGGTCGGCCTAGAGGAAGATGATGGACACTAATTATTGCTCATTCTGGATAATAGGAAGTTATGAATACAGTGGTGTTTGAAAATAGGGGTGTGGGTGTGGGGGAAGAAAATTGGGATGGATGCGGGTGTTGAAGGTTGGATATTTGTTACATTTTGTATGTATGGAATTTGATTTTTGTGAATTATATAATTGTTTTGAAGAAACTAAATTGAGCAATTCCGCAACAGTAGCTATCTGGTAATCTTATATGGGGGTTGCTTGCTTTTTAATTTTAATTTTTTTAAAAAAGTTTTTTTTTTTTTTTTTTTTTTTTTTTTTTTTTTTTTTTTTTTTTTTTTTTTTTATTTATTATTTTTTCTAAATTTTTTTTTTTTTTTTTTTTTTTTTTTTTTTTTTTTTTTTTTTTTTTTTTTTTTTTTTTTTTTTTTTGTGTGTTTTGGAATTGCAATTTATTTATGTTGAGTAAAGAAAATTATTTATTTGAACATGATGTTGTTTTTTAATTTTAGCGAATCAATTTTGAGTTTTCTTTGTGCTTTTTTTCAAAAGTTCTACAATTGGTTCACTTATGTATTAGTTTATTGGTAAAGGATATTGTTTATGTTTTCAACTCGCCATGAGTCATGATTGATTGTTCAAGGAGTTAAAGAGGTTATAGTTCAATGTTTAAAGACTTTCGTCTGTTAGGAACCCAAATATGCTTCATTGATTTGTTGAACGTAGTTCCTTAGGCTCGCGCAAATTGTTTGTTGAGACCAGACCAGTTAGCTTGGCGCTATGTCCGCTTATTTTGTTTGGGGTAAATGTTAGAATGATAAAGATATTTATTGCATCACAAATGGCGTAACAAAAACAAAACAAAAACAAAGGCCGAAGACAAAACAAGAAACAAAAAAAATTAACCACAAACAATAACTAACATAAAATAAATCACAATATAATAAAATAGATAAAAAATAAAATAAAAAATAAAAAAATGGAAAAAAACATAAAATTAAAAAAGAGATAATGTATTTGTGTTACACTGACCCTAGCGTCAGCCACTGCAGGAAAGAAAGAACATTTTCTTGGTCTGTTTGATTTTCGTGTTGATTTGTGGTTCTGTCGGCATAGAGTGAGGGTGGATTAACAATTTTTGGGTGTGATTTTAATGCCTTAATTTTGTATTTAGTAAGATTAGTGTTTTTAAGAATGAGAGGGAGCTAGCTGGTGAAAGCTGACTCGTCGTACTGAGTAATAAATACTAAAGAAATAAATTGTAATTTTGTTGAGAAATATTAATTAATTTTTAATTAAAAAAAAAAAAAAAATTTTATTTTAAAAAAATATGAAATTTAATATATAAAAAAAGTTGATAAATTAATTTTAATTGTATATAATTTTTTTATATTAATTATAAATATTTATTTTTTTTTTATTAAATTTTTTAATCAGTCTTTAATTAATAGACTCGAGTTTTAGATTATAATAATCAATGAAAAATAAAAATAAAAAAAAAAAAAAAAAAAAAAAAAAAAATTGAATTAATAATATTTTAATATTATAAGTAAAGAGAATTAATTATTATTAAATAATTTTTTTTTTTTTTTTTTTTTAAAATAAGAATTTTATAAAATTTTTTGATTTTTTTGATTATTAATTAAAAATATATGTTTGTGTATTAAATCATTTTTTTAAATTGGTGTCTATTTTTAATTAGTTAGATGAATGTCGTTGCTTCTTTTCTGGGTTGTGTTTAATTCATATGGATTAGCTTATTTTTGCTCTAAAATTTCCTGCCGTTTTCCGGCCGCGCCGTGTCCGCGTTTTGTGTCATGACCCTTGCCCTTGTAATTATTTGATTTAGAAATTTTGGTTGTGAATAGAGATTGAAAGCTAGTGTGGAGTTGGGTTCCTTTGTAGGGGAGCGGTCCAGCGTTTATCTCCCGTATTTGGTAGTTTTAGCCTCGGCCAGTATTGAGTGTAAGTACGTATTCTTTCGTTGAGTTCGGGTTTATGTTTTGACTTTTGTTGTACCTTTGTTGCTTTGGCCTGGGGTGGGAGAGGGAAGGCCGGAAGGGGGAACCGGTTGGGAAGGAAGATTTGTACGACGGGCCTGGAGAGTGGGAGGGGACGTGATTGGCGGGGGGCGGGAAATAGGAAGTGAAGGTCGGTGGAGTAGGTAAGACAGGGTCGTTGTAATATCTGGATCGGGGAAGGTAGGTAACCTTAGTGTGGTGAGTGGATTTAAGTCTAGTGAATGATGTATCTAATCGCCACAATGAGTAGTAGCGCTACTTCTTTTTAATTGTAAATTTTTGAATTAACGCAAGAAATTGTTAAAATGTTCGACCATGTGGTCTCCCCCTCTTCTCAACCAATTTTGCTTCCACTGTTGTGTTTTATTGTTTGGCCTGAGAACAAGTCATATAATTGTGGCCGAACCCTTTAGACAATTCCTGTCTGAACTCCGTGCTCCGTTTCTATTCTGCTACCAGTCCAAAATCCAAATCCCATCTGGAGCGATACTGATAGGAGATTTATGTTGAAACACATGTGTCGCCTAGTCTCTGGACGCTGCAAGCTTGTGCGACAGTATCGGAAGTTTTGTGCTACCTTCCCAAACGACTAACCGACGAATAGTCGCAAAAACAAAAAAAAACATTAGCCGCGGTATTGCCTCAGCAGTTCTCGATGATTTCGCCCGCCGCTGTGAAATCCGTCGCCCTGTGAACCGCCGATTACCTCCGTATTCGACACGCCCTACCGTTCTCCTCCGTGACAAGCGTTGAATCATTCTGTGATTTTTATGATTCCGCCCGATACTGATTCCCGGGGCACATGTTTCGCCGCACGTTGCGTTGATGTGCAGATGTTACCAACGCGTATCCGAGTATTTACGAACGTAGCGCGACTGGGCCCACCCGATTCCGCGCCGACTTGTCCTCAGATTACCGCTACCCGCTTACTCCTCCCGTTCACCGGTCATAATATACAGCCAAAAGTGATTCAAGTAGCCCTAGACGAAGAAGAACAGGATGTCGATCCATTAATTGGATAATAACTCTTCTTTCTTTAATAGCTACTATTATATTAGGAAGATAACAAGTCCAGATGTATATTCCACTAGAACAAACCATTTAATTGCAAAAACTCATATGTTAACTCATTAAACCGCGTATGACGCCCACAAAGATGATTTCAGTTTTTTTGGCGTTTAGTAATGGTGAGAGTAGGAGGATAAGTTAAGGGGAGGTGGAAGAGTTCTTACCGAGCAGAGGGAAAGGGTAGAAGTTGGTGAAAGGTATAATACGGAAACGGAGATATTATGATGATCGGGAATCCGACACGAAGGAATTGAAGAAGGGTTGTCTATGGACTTTCAATTTTCAGTGGATATACAGGTGCCGAAACGAAAGCCGAAGCACAAGAAGAAAGAAAACGTGCCGAAAAGAGCAAAGGAGCCGAAAAGATGGCATGAAGTGGCAAGAGTGGGATATGAAGAAGAAGAAGATAGAACAGCAGAAGTAGCGAGAGAATGCGGAGAAAAAAAAATGTTGGGAAGAAAAGGGAAGAAGATCGTGAAAGACAAAAAAATACTATGACATGAAAACACTGTTTTTCTGGACCCGGCCACGCCCTGTAGTCCCCGAGACCGAGGGTAAAGTGTGGTAGACGTATTGCCAGTGAGGGTACGATGTTTGACGAGCGATGAATTTTTGGAGGGACGAGTATGAGAATTGAATTTGATTGATTTTTTACTAGATGATTTGATAACTCCTTACCGCGAGAGGTCGAGGATTTGGGAAAAACAAGAAAAAAAAAAAAAAAGGAAAGAAAAAACAATAAAAAAATAAAACACTTTTAAAAAGTGAGTAAAGGAAGAAAGTGTAAAAACACACTTATCATCAATTGAGCAAAATTAAGCAAAACGGAGAAAAATGAATAAAAAGACAAAAAAAAAGAAAAACAATTAAAAGAATAAGAATAAGAAGCAAAAAATATAAACAAAAATAAAAACTTTGAGAGAGAGAGAGAAAAAATAAAAAAAAAATGGAAATATAAAAGAAAATAAACAAGTAAACCAGAAACAAAGCAAATATAATTATCACAAACCTAACAAAAATAAAATAAGTAAGAATAAAAAAGAATAAAATATGAAAACAAACAAAAAAAAAAGGACCCCAAATATAAAAAAAAAAAAATTATGCCGACGTGGTTATGTGATATAGTGTGGTATGTGTGTGAGACGATTCAGTTTCTTTCTTTTCCCCTCTCTCCCCGACAGTCCCCCCACCCCCTCCTGTTTCTCCCCCCCTCTCTTCCCCCCCCCCCCTATCCATATCCTCCTCCCCCACCCCCACCCCCCCCCCCCTCCCCCCCTCCCCCTCCTTCCTTTTTTCTTTTTTCATTTTTCCCCCCCCTTTCCCCTCACCCCCCCCCCCCTTCTAGTCTTACCTAGTTCCTCCTTGTTTTTTCTTACACCCCCACCCCCACCCCCCCCCCCCCAGATTTTACATTCGGATAACAGAAGTGCAAGCTGGAAAGAGAAAAACAGGCGGAAACAAGAGGGACCCAAGAGAGAGAGAACAAAACTCGTTAATAGGGTGGGGAATATAAATCGTCAGCCGGAACCCGAAATAGAAATGAAGTGCTCATGTTTTCGTGTGTTTTGTGGAAAAAAATATAGCTATAGCCAATGTCGTGCCATGAAAAAATATCACAGAGGGCAGTTTTTATTGTTGTGGTATTTCGGGGTTTTTTTCTGAGGAGATTGTTTCCTGATATTGAATGGTATTTTATCGTGTTTGAGTTCTGTGGAATGAAGAGTTAGTGAGCCTTGAAGAGAGAAGCACGACGAGAGACCAAAGCCCACGCAGAAATAAAAGAAATCTAATGGCTAAATAAGTAACAATATGCTGACTAGGAGAGGAAAAAATACTGGAGAAGGGAAAGGATACGTTAGAAAATCAAAGAGGAAAACCTTAGATATATTAGATTACTAAGATAACAATATCTGAAGTTAGATCGTGGATTAGAATCTGAATACAGGAAAGAAAAAATGAAAATCGGGGAGTATAATAAGGGGGGAAAGCAGAGTGATTGGAGAGCGGAGCGTGTGAGTTTGTAGGTAGTGGTAGATAGTAGGGGATTTTCACCTCTGGGCTTGAGGTTTTAAGTGAAGTTGGTATTGGTCCATGAGTATTCTCGACTGAATCGGATAACGTCAAGGTTCGGAGGAAGAAGAAGAAGTAAAACAGAGAACCTAGAAAGAGTAGATGATAGGCTTGAAAGAAAAACATGAGAAGAGGGTATATAAGAAATAGATAAGAAGAAAGCACGGAAGAAGATAAAGAACGAGTGA
This sequence comes from Xylocarpus granatum, assembly GCA_019650275.1. Lineage (NCBI taxonomy): Eukaryota > Viridiplantae > Streptophyta > Magnoliopsida > Sapindales > Meliaceae > Xylocarpus > Xylocarpus granatum. The sequence continues at coordinate 293 of BNST01001733.1, read as the reverse complement.
TGAGAAAGGGTAAAGAAACAGAATGAGACTGTAAAGATAGGAAAATCAGAGATAAAAAAGACACTAGTGTAGAGGAGTTTTTCCAAACTTTTAGTTTTTATTATAAGCTTTATAACTACAATAATAAGAAAAAGTCTTTTAAAAGTATAGGGAGTGTAGGTCAGCGGCAGGAAGAGCTTAGTTTGATGTCGGGAATGGAGGAGGATTGTGATGGTGAAGTTGTAGGTAATTAAGAAATAGAAGTATGAATTGTGGGGTGTATTGTTTGAAGAGTGATATGTTGACGAGTCGGG